>BMAO01035747.1:0-573784 GCA_019973975.1 Trichonephila clavata | reverse complement strand
TTTGTTTCAAACACACCTTTTGTGTTTCTTTGTTTCAAACACACCTTTTGTATTTGTTTGTTTCAAACACACCTTTTGTATTTGTTTGTTTCAAACACACCTTTTTTATTTGTTTGTTTCAAACACACCTTTTGTATTTGATTGTTTCCAAACACACCTTTTGTATTTGTTTGTTTCAAACACACATTTTGTATTTGTTTTGTTTCAAACACACCTTTTGTATTTGTTTGTTTCAAACACACCTTTTGTATTTGTTTGTTTCAAACACACCTTTTGTATTTGTTTGTTTCAAACACACCTTTTATATTTGGTTGTTTCAAACACACCTTTTGTATTTGGTTTGTTTCAAACACACAATGAAAATATTTTTATTTTTTGTGAATGCCCCTCCACGACCCACCACTGCATACACTGTGTCGTTTCAAACACACTTTTTATGTTGGAATTGGCACACACCTTTGTCTTGTTTCGTCAGTTGTTTGTTTGAAAAGACACAATGTGTTTTTTTACTTACACCATTTCCATTTGTTTCAGGAAAAATCCACCCCATTGTATTATTTGTTTCAACCAATGTTGGAGGATGTAACACGAAATTAGAGTTTGGTATGAGAATGTGCAAAGTACCACAAGACGGAAACGGATTTCGATAAAACCGAGTTTGGATCAAGTACCACAAGACGAAAGCGGATTTCGGTAAAAAATGAGTTTGCATTAAGTGCCACAAGACGGAAAGCGGATTTTGGTAAAAAACGAGTTTGCATTAAGTGCCACAAGACGGAAAGCGGATTTCGGTAAAAAACGAGTTTGCATTAAGTGCCACAAGACGGAAAGCGGATTTCGGTAAAAAACGAGTTTGCATTAAGTGCCACAAGACGGAAAGCGGATTTCGGTAAAAAACGAGTTTGCATTAAGTGCCACAAGACGGAAAGCGGATTTCGGTAAAAAACGAGTTTGCATTAAGTGCCACAAGATGGAAAGCGGATTTCGGTAAAAAACGAGTTTGCATTAAGTGCCACAAGACGGAAAGCGGATTTTGGTAAAAAATACAAAGCGAGCGTTCGATTTCGGTAAAAAAACGAGTTTGCATTAAGTGCCACAAGACGGAAACGGATTTCGGTCAAAAATACAAAGCGAGCGTTCGATTTCGGTAAAAAACGAGTTTGCATTAAGTGCCACAAGACGGAAACGGATTTCGGTAAAAGAGTTTGCATTAAGTGCCACAAGACGGAAACGGATTTCGGTAAAAGAGTTTGCATTAAGTGCCACAAGACGGAAACGGATTTCAATAAAAAGAGTTTGCATTAAGTTCCACAAGACGGAAGCGGTCTTTAATGAAAATAGTTTGCATTAAGTGCAACAAGACGGAAGCGGATTTCAATAAAACGAGTTTGCATTAAGTGCCACAAAAGAACATATTAAATACATGATATTTCTCAAGAACATGATATGTTTTATTTCAAAATTATTTGTTTGAAACCATAATAACATTTGTATTTGTAACACCAAGTTGTTTTGTTTGACATCATAATACCATTTTGTTTGTAACACCATTTGTATTTGTAACACCAGTATATTTGTTTTTGAACACCAATTTGTTTTAAATACCATTTTGTTTTGCTTAAAACACCAATTTGTTTGAAACCATAGTACCAATTTGTTTGAAATACCATTTTGTTTTGTTTAAAACACCAATTTGTTTCAAACCATAGTACCAATTTGTTTGAAACACTAATTTGTTTGAAACCATAGTACCAATTTGTTTGAAATACCATTTTTGAAACACCATTTTGTTTTGTTTGAAACACCATTTTGTTTTGTTTGAAATACCATTTTGTTTTGTTTGAAACACCATTTTGTTTGAAACCATAGTACCAATTTGTTTGAAATACCATTTTGTTTTGTTTGAAACCATTTTTTCACACCATTTTGTTTTGTTTGAAACCATTTGTACACACCATTTTATTTGACACGACTGTGTAAGATGCCTTGGGCGGGAGGACTTTTACGAAAATTCTAGCGCGTATGCACGTTACATCTGGAGGAAACCGCCCAAAACTCCAGACCGCTAGAAACATTACCCAATAATTGGACCATACACAATAAAAAGTTTTATTTCTTGCATCCAGCACCTGAAAAGAAACACATATATACACTTCAAAAGGGAATGATTATCTCCTCTGTCTTTGTTTGCAAAAGTGCATATAGAATGTTTAAGGATAGAGCAGCAAAATAAAAGCAGAGCAAGCCCTATCGAGTGCTTTTTCCGAGTCGCCAACGGTTGTCTCGGCAAAGCACCACAAATACCAGGAGGCCATGAACCGAGCCCTCTTCCCCGAAAGGAAGTAACAGGAGCCGGGCATAGCTGAAAGATTAAGCACCTGCATGCCACGTCGTGGGGGCATTTCACAGCAGAATCCTGAATTTGTTTACGCGGTTCACTCATAAAAAATGCAAAAAAATCCAAGCTGGAACATGCTGCCACTGCATCAGGTTTAGTATTCTTCACACCCTCTCTCCACATGCACTAAAGCATGGGATTTAGTCGTTATTCGACTGAGTGTGACTTGAATATTATTCACACACTCTCTCGACGTGCCCTAAAGCACGGGATTCAGTCGGGTTCGACTGCCACTTTGAGTGTGACTGACAAATAATCAAAACATTTATTTAAATAATCTTCACACACTCTCTCAACGTGCCCTAAAGCACGGGATTCAGTTGGGTTCGATTGCCACTTTGAGTGTGACTTACAAATAATCAAAACATTTATTTAAATAATCTTCACACACTCTCTCGACGTGCCCTAAAGCACGGGATTCAGTCGGGTTTGACTGCCACATTGAGTGTGACTCACCATCTAAAGGCAGCATGTCCAATGCAAAAGCAATGGGCTTGGTCATCACGACCTTTCAAATCCTGGGAGCCTTCGTCAGAGTAATCACCAGTTATGCCAATATCTTTCCGAGACACACACCCAGCCACCAAATAATTGGATTCGTATTCCGTTAGCCTACTTGCTGCACGTTATAGCAGCTCATACAACCAAGTATAGATCCATAAAGGACTCTGGAACTATGCCATCAGCGCCCTAGTGCAGCGTTCGTCCCGGAATAGCTTCTGGGTAGCGTTCTTACTGCCGTAAGAATTGGCAAAAGTGGGTCACTCTTTCAGGCAAGGAGAAAAAGAAGCCCATGAAAGGATAAAAACTCAAACTCAATGCTCCTTCGTTGGCACCGTTAGGTTTCCAGAGCAGAGAGGAGAATAAGCTTTTTTAAAAACTCAATGCTCCTTCGTTGGCACCGTTAGGTATCCAGAGCAGAGAATAAGCTTTACTAAAAACTCAATGCTCCTTCGTTGGCACCGTTAGGTTTCCAGAGCAGAGAAGAGAATGAGCTTACCTCGCAAGTCGTCAAGCCTTTAAACCCTAGAATTAAAAAAAAAAGCATCTCCCCTTAACAAGCAATTGTCAAGGTCATCTTTTTCAGTCTTCGGTTTCAGTCCGGCTCCAGTCTTCGGCTTCAGCCGGCAGCAGTCTTCGGCCTCAACGGGCAGCAGTCTTCGGCCTCAGCGGGCAGCAGTCTTCGGCCTCAGCCGGCAGCAGTCTTCGGCTTCAGCCGGTAGCAGTCTTCGGCTTCAGCAGGCAGGCAGCAGGAGCATCCATCCCCTTCGGCAGTCAAACGAAGACTGCGAGAACTCGAGCTTGCACCTGGCTTATAAAGGCGATTTCAAAAAAATAAAAGTTTTTGGAACAATCAGATTCAAGTGACGTCACGCGCCATAGACTTAATGTTAAAGGACTTGTGATTATTTTCAGTGTATGGAATCCACTGGTTCCATGGAATCGGGCTCGAACCTTTCTATCTCGGTAAATTACAATGGGATCGAGTCCAAACTCTTTCCATGGGGGGTCATGGGGACCCCCCTGGTGAACCGGAAATGGTGATATCTCGGCTTCTATGGGGCCTTTATAGCCGTGTGACCCCTCAAACGATTCAGAATCGTTTGTAGTGTACAATGACATTTTTGGTTTAGACCTAGACCCCCTGGTTGAGGGTCTAGGCTAAAAAAGCCCATTTGGCCTGTTTTAGATTTTCTCCTCATCTAAAGGTCCGATTTCCAAACTGTTTACGTTGTTGGATAGACTATAAAAGGACCTATCGTTTGATAATATGGATATGGACTTTGGATACTGGGTTTGGATCCTAGGCTCCAAAACGTATCGACCCTACGAAGGGGCCTAGCTCGGAACCTTAGGGTCATAAGGTAGGGGTCTAACCTATCCACCTGTTTGGAATGACAAGCCCTTTCAAATAATACCCCTTACAAGACCCTACCCCCCATAGGAGGGTCTCTAGGGTTACAGAAAAGGTGGCCCATAGGCTTAATGCGATTTTTTCGCATTATAATGCTATGAAATCAAGTACAAACCTTCTGTCTTGGTAAATTACGGTCGGATTGCGTCCAAACTTTTTCCCTGGGGGGTCATGGGGACCCCCCCCTGGTGAACCGGAAGTCGCGATATCTCGGCTCCTATGGGGCCTTTATAGACGTGTGACCCCTCAAAAGATTCAGAATCGTTTGTAGATTACAATGATATTTTTGGTTTGGATCTAGACCCCTTAGTTGAGGAACTAGGCTAAAAAAGGCCGTTTTGGCCTGTTTTAGATTTTCTCTTCATCTAAAGGTCCGATTTTCAAACTGTTTACGTTGTTGGATAGAACATAAAATCTCCTATCGTGTGATGCTATGGATATGGACATTGGGTACCGGGTTTGGATCCTAGGCTCCAAAACGTATCGACAATAAAAAGGGACCTTGCTCAGCCCCAACGCCCCTAAGGTAGTCGAGTAACCCATCCATCTGTTTGAAATGACAAGCTCTTTCCAACGATACCCCTTACAAGACCCTACCCCCCATAGGAGGGTCTCTAGGGTTAAAGAACAGGTGTAACCTTGTCTTGAACCTATCTCGGCTTCTATGGAGCCGATAAGGCATAAACACATAAGGCATAAAAATAAAGGCATAAACATCTTTTGTACATGTTGTGCATTAGCTCTGAGCGTGGAATTAGCTCTGAAGTGTGTGTATTTTTTTTTTTTTTTATAATTATTAAGATAAAGTTTTATGAAATATTGATCTTTCACATTCGTTTTTTTCTATATATTATTTTATGGCAGTATACTGTTTAATTGTTCTACATTTGTGCAATTTTTTATGGTAAGTAGTTTTAAATAAGCTAATTAACATTTCATAAAAGTTTCAGACTATTCGATGAATATTATATCATGCTATTCATGGAATGAAAACTTCAAACTCATATTTCTCCATGTTGAATTTTTGTACATATACTGTTATTCAAAACCGTAAGGCCTTTTTGGTAATTGAAGTATGGGTTTGAAATTTTTTATACATGTTCTGAAATGTATGTTTTGTAAAACTGTGCATAGGATTAGCTCTAACATGTGTGTGTTTAGTACTTTTTCTAAAAAATTTCAAAATCAAAATTAATGTTTTTTGGGGAATTTTTGGAAGTTTAACTATAAAAAAATTAAAGAGCAGCAGCAGAAAAAAAAACCCATGCACAGTTTTATGTAGTATATTATAAGGTACTTGGAAAAAAAATTTTGAAAATATTTAAAAAAAGCATTAGGGATTTAAAAAATGCTTAAAAAAGGTAAAAAAAATTTTAATTTTACATTTGGAATGGAATTATTATTAAATAGTAACCTTTATAAAATGCAATTAAAACCAAATATCAAATATTAAAAATAAAAAAAAAATGGCGAAGATGGTACCACATCGCCTTAAGAGCGTATGTAAGTTAACAGTATTTAAAATTGAATGATTAGGTCTTGAAGCAACACAGGTTCCTAATTTCATGGTAATTTTATGCGTTGTTTTTTATATAATTGAGCATATTTAATAAATATCTTTTTATTTTATTGTTAATTGAAGAATTTAATTTAATGATAGGAAGCCAAAAGTACCGAGAAACTTCGGATATTTATCGAAAAAATTCTAACAAATAATTTTATTGTTGCAATGAACATAAAATCATTTCGCTAAAACAATGTTTTTTCCCCTTCTTTCTTTTTAAAGCTAGAAACGCGATTTATAAAGGTCTATATTTTGTTTTTATAAATGTTAAGCTTAGGGTACATGGTGATCTCAGTAAGGAAGTTTTTAATTTGTTTTTTTAGCCCAAATCTTATCAGGTATATATATATGCTGACAATGTTTTAAATTGATCGATTGGGTCATGGAGTAACACGGGTTTCTAATTTTACTAACTTCATAGTATTCAATTGTTATTTTATGCATTTTTTATACTAAGCAAATTTTTTAAACATTTCTTTATTTTATTGCTGATCAATAAACTGAATCCAATAGTTAGATATTTAAAAAAAAAACCCGAAATTTCGGAGATATTTATCGGAAAAATTTTAATATATAAGGTGTTGTTTGAATTCTTTTTTATAATCATCAGACAAATCTTTGAAAAACATGCCCAGCTTTTCCAAAATTTTTATTAAATCCCGTCAAAATTTATTAAAAAATTTACAACTCTTTCTAATATGAGATTGTTGTGATCTTCCTGAGTTTCTCTCAATTTACTATCAAGCAAATTTTGTCTTGTTACACACATCCGATCCTGTTTTGTATTTCGCTTTACATATGTTTCATTACTGAAATTAATAAATACATTTCTTTCATTCATCTCACAATAAATGAAATATATCATTAGAATACTAAAGTTATTATTGCGAGTCTTTTATTTTGCAGCAATATCTTCTTTCATTTCAAATAAAACCCTTCCAAGATTAATAGTTCTACGGAATTTCACCATTTTACTAAAATAAAATATTAGTATAATAATATAAAATTATTTTAATACATTTTATTAAAAATCAGAACGATTTGATTGTCAAAAAGATCACCAAAGAAAAATAGAAGTCCTTATGCAAGTTTTGAATAATAGTAGCAATTGAGACAGAGACATTAACAAACTTTTTTACGAGGTCCAATAAAAAGCTATCTTTCTATTTTAATGCGACTAATTTAATCTATCGATGTAAGATCGCTATTTGTTATGTGAAGGCTCAATTCATCAATTAGCTGCAGGTTTTATATATTTCTAAAAGTCTTCAAAAGTTAGCACATCTGGAAATTTTTTCAAATAGTAATACAAAAGTATAAATCGCGAAAATATTGAAGTATTAATAGTATTTAAAAAAAATTAATATTTGTTAAGCTGAGTATCAAGCATTATAAAAATAACTAGCAAAACGAAGAACTAAGTTATATTTTTATCTGAAAACCCTCTTAGGATTCTAGTATAACTTATGTGGTTGAAGGAAACGATTTTGGATGAACTTAGCTACAACAGAATCATTTATTATGGAAAGTAGCAAAGAAATAATTGACTTACATAATATTTCTAGGATTTCAAAACTGAATGAATACTTTATACATTTTTTTTTTTAAAAAAAGAAACAGTTTCCTAATTTTCTTTACAAAACATGTACTGTTAAACGTTTTTTTCTTAAATGTATTTATGTTGCATGTAAATGTTAAAATTTTAATATAAATAACTATGCAGCTAATGATTGTTTACTTATGGAACTTGTAAAAATTATGAAAAATCAACTATACAAGGTTTTTCGATTTAAGAAAAATTTATTACTTGTACCGCTTTGACATAAGATGGAATGCACCACTCTTTAAGCTACTTTACTGCACAAACCATTGTATTTTTCAAATGGTTTTGGATTATACCTACTGTATTTAAAAGTGTTGTGTAACTAATATTGTTGAGTCTTATAAAAAGTAGACAATTGATTGCTTTTAAAACTAAATAAAATATTAACTTGTATTGCATTTATCATCATATAAATATTACTTACTAATTAATTACATTACACAATCTTTAATGCTTTAGAAAGTCTTTCACAACTGTGATGCAATTATAATGTATATGTCACCACAGCTGAAAATCCCATCTAGCACTGTTTAAGATCAAAAAGTCATTCAAGACTTTCAGAGATGTAAGAATATTTACTTCATTCATCTGGTTGATACACAGAACACATATAAAGCAACCTGAAAAACTATAACTATTTAAAGTATTTATAAAACAAATAGTATATCAAAACCTGGTCCATTACTGGACAAAAAAATAAATAAATCCTTATTAGAACATCTATACCATAAAAAAGACAATCACATTATATCATTACTTTCACTACCACTTTCCTCATCACCCATGAAATGTAACATATGGATGAAATACCTGTTTCTATATAGGCAAGGCAGATTTTCAAGGTCTATTCCTGTATAACAAACAGCACAAATATTATCAAAATGATGAATAATTTATTATTAAGAATTATTTACACATAAGTTAAAACATATTACTTACTTTAGTATATACTTTTGATTGTATTGATAGCAAGCATTAACATCACCTGATTCTATATATTTTATATTAAACACTTACCTGCAAAAAGTATACATGTATTTTCTAAATTCATATGTTCCAAAAGTATAAATCAATTTTTTTGCCTAAAATTTTATTAAGAATGAATGATATAAAAATTACCATATTCCCATCACTTTCCAAAATTTGTGTGGTAACATTCAACTGCAATGGAATCTCTATCCTGCATGATTTTTAAATTATATGCTTCTAATATACTGTCATAAAGCCATTTGTGACAAAAATTTGGTCATTTTTGATAATTACTTACCTCCTCATCTGATATAAAAATATACAACAACTTTACCCCATAAAAACATAGCTAAATGTCTTGGAAAACATAAAACAACTCCACTACAAGCATATATCAGGTGTTAAAGATACAGTTAAGTTTTTTTTGCAAATAGTTTTTGAATTGAGTAATGCTGACTTGCCTGAGCTTGAACGTTTTCTTTCTTGACAACTAAAAAAAAAGAACATTCCAGAGTTTTCCTTTCTATTTTTATATCTCCAATAGCTGGCTTAAATATTTACTGCTAGTTTAAATGCTGATTGGGAGGTAGGTACATGAGGATCAGGTAAATAATTCTTTAGTAATTACTTTTTACCTTTCTTTTACTGAATTGCATGTTGAGACAATTGTTCCTGAACTATTTTATCTTGCAATAAACAATTTAATACTACAAGTAGAAGTTCAGTCTCCTGGTTTTTCTTATGTCATTACATATTTCTTTGGCAGAAGACCCCACACCACACTTTCTATCTGAGATATGGAAAGAAGTATATTCAACATTTTCAACAACATGGAATCTCTCAAACAATTTAAGAATGAACTTAATATGTTTACATGGTGCATGATTATCCAAGCATTCATATGTATACCAAGCCGAACATGATAATTTTACACACCTGTAATGGCATTGATCACACACACATAACCTCTTTCTGAAACGCTACCATAATCTTTTTTAACAACATAAAATACATCTCCATTAGTCTGCGATTTTACAAACCAAGAATTTGTTGCCTGGTCATAAATATCTGTCAGGAATCTTTAATTCATTTTGAAATGGAAATAGGTTGTGAGGATATAAACTGGGGAGAGTATCATTTAAAATTCTATAATGTGCTAAATATGTGTCATGCTGTATTTTCAACAAACTATCTGCTTGACAGTTAAATTTTCATTTTAAAATAATTGGACATTCATGTATTGTGAATAGATTAACAATATATATTTTTATCAGTATTGGCATGCCCAAGTATATAGAGGATGTGACTTATACTATTAGTAGGCTGAATTACAATAATTATCATCAAAATGTTTATTGAAAGCAGGCTTTTTATCAGTCGATGCAATTTTAAAATTTTCCATTATTTGTTTACATCTGATTGAACTTATTCCTTCCAAATGAGCTACTAGAGAAATTTCCCTTCGCATTTCAAAATTGGAAAACAAGATCATTTAATCATTTCTTCCAAGTGCATTGAAGGCATAATGCAATTAATTTTTAACTGGGCACCCTTTCTCTCAGAATGTTGAAACACAATACATATTTCCTGTATTTAATTTATTAGTAATAACATGAGCAACAGAGTAAAGCATTCCTTATTAGTCAAGTACAATTAAACTTCTATTAACCGAATACATATTCTAATACTGAAGATTTTTCAATACCCATTTCAAGATTAGCTTTAATGAACTCTATACAAGTTTTATAAACCAGTTGAAATGCTTGATTATGCTTTGAAAAATATATTACACTGATCCCTTAATAGCCTTTATAAAGAGTGATTCTACCAAGAGAGAGAGATATATTCCATTAATAATTAGAATATAGAATCTTTGATATTTCTATACAACTAGTTTTTCTTTTATATGTCTAGGAAGCTTCACATGTTAGCAAATGTGTTAAATATCTAAATCTACAATTTCACTCATAATATGGAAAAGGTTAAGGGAAAGTTAAATCTAAACATATTGTGTAGATCTTTACATGTGATTCGTATAAAATTTTTTGCAAAAGATAATACATTCCAATAATGATTTTTTCTTACTTTAATTAAATGAATGTATTTTCTTATTAAGAATAGTGTTATTACCTTTGGTTGGATCCTAGCAGGGCACCCTTCTTTTACAAGAACACCTCCAGAAAATTTGTATTTTCTATTATTATTCTCACAATCATTTAAAAATTTAGCCAAACAATTTACCTCATATATTTACGCTAATTTTTCATAACAATCAATAGAACTTTCGATTTAACGACAAGAAAAAGTTTTACACTCACGAGATCCGCCAAGTGGGCAATCACCCAGCAGGAACTAAAAAAATAATGAATCTACTACAATGGTAAATACCTGGAAATTTTAAAACGTATTATTAAAACATTATAAATAATCAAAGCATAAAATTTTTACATTGACGTGATCGGAGAATCCAGCTTTCACACGGCAGAAGCTAGAAAGTCGATGAACAGGAAATGTTAATTACATCAAATCAAAGCACAAAATAAAAAAATACAATATAAAAAGAGTAAAATAATAATTCAAAATTATGAATCCAAGTTTTTAGTTGTTCACATAAGTTAGAAATTCCATAAATCAGCAAATATGTTAAAATGATGGAAAACTTAACAGGAAATTTATTCAATATAAAAACTGCAAAAAAATTTAACATTATAATTCAAAGTTATAAAATACCTAATCAATAAATCTCTCCGCTAGAATTTCATTTACGAACCTTTCAGCACGAACGCTATAGCAAGAATGATTTTAGTAGGTTCAATTAAGCCAACGATGAACTTGGCGATTTTCAAAAAGAGGCCAAAAATATCAAAGTAACCCATCCTTGTTTGTAGGTTATAGGAATAGGTGCTGCCAACGAAATTGCGCATTACTCGTCCGGTCTTGTTTGTTCCTTTTATCTGTCCCTATCCGAATTTGAGACGCTAGTGATTTGAGTGCCTCCAATGAAATTGACGTTCGGCCTTAAGGGTTCCTTTTATCTGTCAATATAATTTTTTTCAGAATGTTAGTAATAAGAGTTGTGCTGAACTGTGTCTATACAAAATCTGGACTAATTTTCTGTTTCAATATGCTTGCGCATTGTTTTTATCTTTAAAAAAAAAGAATAAATAAAAATAATCGCTTTTAATTTTTCATATTATGTTTTAATATTTTTAGTTCTTGATAATTGTTATTCTCTGGCATGATGTAATTTTTTTTTTTGTTAGTCAAAAACTTTAGCAAGAAAAGGGAGGGTAGGGGTAATTGATTAAATGTCGACTTTTTATCACCCACCGCCCATATAATTAAAAGTTTAATATTTCGTTTGTGGATATACACATACAAATTATTCATTTCAAAACATAAAATGATTTTTTAAAAATAAAGTAATTATTTTCACTCTAACGATAAATGAGTTTTAATTTTGAAATAGTATCTGATTAAAACACACACAATAATAGATGAATGTGTGTACGATAAGTTCCCAATTTCTCTTCAGGATAGGCCCTGTATCGATTTTTGTGGATGCGGATGTCTAGTGTTCCGATAATGCGATGCCAGAGCAAGATGCTTTTCATCCCTCATCAGATTCAATTCCTTAGATCCTTGATTGTATTTAATGCCCAATAGCATAGCAGTTTGTATTTGCAAAGCAAAGGTTTTTTTTTCTTTTATATGTTTTTTTATTAAAGAAAGTGGAAGTATATGCTATTCATTTTGAATTCGATTCCCAACTTATCTCATTTCTTTGAGGTGTCTTTTAAAATTTATATTGTATTAGAGGTGCATATGATAATAATATAGTATATTTCTAGCAAAGATTTACAAAAATACATTTATTTTGTATTACTGAACGAAGCATATGTGTTAGTTTTTATATCCACTTAAGAGTTAGAAATATAGGTTATTTTATTTGGGGTAATTAAAATGTTTATTGTTTGCTTTGAGGATATCATGTTTTTTATTTAAAGATATTAGTTATTTTTACTTTTCTTATTGGATTACATATAAAAATTAAATGTTGTATATTCCAGTTTTAAATGCATAATCTTTGGTGTAAATTTGTAGGAAAGTTAAGAAATGCAAAATAGAAGACGAGTAACGTTCCATTTCTTAAGTGAAATTGGTGTACAACTTATTTCAATGTAAAATCAACTTTAATACTCGTTTATTGAAAAAATATATTGTAACTATGCATGATAAATTATTTTCAGTTCATTTTATATTCTTTTTATTTGATGTTTTAATCTACATTATCAGTAAAATATATTTTTAAATTTTATTTCTGTATGTATCAGCCTAAAAAGTAAATGTTCATTTCTTAGAAATTTGTTATTTTTTTCTTTGGTGCATGTGCATTAAAAACTTTGAATGTTTTGAAATATTATTGATGCCATATGAAATAACATTTGAGAGTAAATAATAATTTATATTTTTAAATTATGAAATCTAAGAAGTCTTCTTAATAATTAATAAACTATGGGAAGTTGTGTATCTCATTGTTCTCGCCAAGATGTTGTTCATCAACAGACTGGCAGGTTAGTGTACATTTTTTCTCCCACAATTATTTTTAAATCTTTAGGTTCGAAAATTGTTTTCCTTATCATATCTTAATTCTTAGGTCAATTTACAAAACTACTTATGTAGCATTGAAATGCATTGATGTTATGTTAGATTGTTTTAGTTGCCTAGACTATTTTAAACTGATTTTTCTCTGTGTCAATATTTTTCAGAGTTATAACTGATGTTCAGAAGTCCTTTGAAGTAACATCAGGCAAGTTAAAATTATAATGTTTGTAGATTTATTTGTAAATTTTTCTTTATAATTTCAAATTTCCTGCTATAAATTATAATTTTCTTTTGTATGAATATTTAAAGTTTGTTTCTTCTCATTCTGCTCAAGCTAATTCTACTCTTTTGAAGAATCTTGATTATGATATTCATTGTATGGAAAATTTTAGCAATTATGGCTAAAATTTTAGTATAGCCCCCTTTTTTTTATATGATTTCTAGAAGTCAGATTTTAACTTTAAGACAGCAAATGTTGATATTATTCTAATTATCTTATTGTATATTTATTGTCAGAAATACCATTTCTTAAAGTGTCAACACAGGTTTGGATTCTGCTACTTTTACAAAAGATGTAATATTAGTACTGAAAACTATATAGAATTGCTCTAAAGCAGCGGTTCTTAAACTTTTGATCACCATGGCTCGTCTTTATATATCAGGGTGACATTGCAAATTTTGGAGATTTTAAATATCCCTCTGCAACTTAATGTTCTTGATTAAAATAAAAGTTCTAGCAAAATTTCTTCAGTGGGGACTATTTAGTAATCTAATATAGTATGGCACATGATTCAGTTTTTTCATGAGGCCTTTCAAAGTCTGTAAAAGAGGGAAATCTCAAAATTATATGAGAGACTGTGGACACCCTAGAAAAGCACTGATGACCCACAGGTCTACGAACCACAGTTTAACCCTTTTGCTGCGCATCCTGCAATTTTCACAGGTAAAGTACACATAGCAGATGTAGCACTATGCAGTGAGAGGGTTAAGAACCGCTGCTCTAAAGTATGCATTTTAATGTCTTTGTTTCTTTGTAAAGTTGTGGTTTCAAATTCTCAAAATTGAAACAGTTCAATTTACTACTATTACCCGTTAGTTAAAATAAATGATTTAATTTTTTGTTTGTATACTATAGTACTGTTTCATAAAATTATGATTTGATGAATGTATTATAATTAACTATTAGCTGTAATTATTAATGATCTGTTGGAAGATATTGGCAAGGACCCTTTTTGTTTATAAGTTTTTTTTGAAAATATATTGTGCTTTAATAGCAACAGTAATTAAGCTTACACATGTTAAAAATCAAAATATTGATATTTTCATTATATGATTTAAAATTTAAGGAATTTTGTAATGATTTAGAAAGATGAGCTAAGGATGTTTAATAAGAAATACAGAAATATTGTTACAATGCTTTCTCTTTCTGACTGGTATATGCAAAGTATTAGTGGTTTTTTTTTAAAACAGATATGTATAAATTCACTAAATTTGTTAGAAGAACAGGTTGAAATATTTTTTTTTTGGTTCTTCATCTTTATTTTCAGTTTGTAAATATTCAAAGTGAAATGCATAGTTGCATGAAATCAGTTATTCATCAAAAACATTTATACATAAAATTTATATTCATATATTTTAATTAACATTAAAGTATATATGTGTTCCTATTTTAAATGTTTATCATTTGTATGTATTATACATACTGACTAGCCGTTACCCACCAGCTTCGCTGGGTATTTCATGATGTTTTATAAATATATACTGTTTATATATATATATATAAATTATTGATATCTAAGCCCTAGCGCTAATAATTCTTTTATATTGAAAAATATAATTATACCTCTAACTCTCGATTCTTGATATAAAAAAGGACAGGACTTCTAATTTGTATTTTCTAAAAATCCCTAAAATTGAAGTATAGAATGATGTTTGCTCTTTCTCATAACCCTATGACCAAGTGGATTCCCACAAATCCAATTTTCGGTGGATCTCTACTCTGTAAAATGAACATGCAAGCCAAATTTCAAGTCTAAATCTAACAGGAAAAAAAACGAAATTTTAACTATCAATACCTTTGTAATTTCATTGAGAGTCGTTTTCCAAAATAACCATTCTTAGCGGATTTCAATTCAACAAAAGAAAAATTCAAGCCAAATTCCATTATTATAGTCCTTGTAGTTCGCAAAAAGGACTTTTTTGTCAATATGCCCAGTAACCCCTTGCACCCCCAAGAGTTGATTTCCCTCAAATACATTCTTAGTAGATTCCCTATTCAACAAAAGAAACATGCTTAACAAATTCCAAGTACGAGGGTCTAACTATTCAAAAGCAGTAATTTTTTTCTATAACTCCCCTTGATCCCTCGCAACCCTCCTTAAGGGTCGATTTTCGTTTTATTCTTTGTTAGAAAAACTGTTCCAGGGAAGGAACATGCCTACCAATTTTCAAGCAGGTAAATATAACAGTTTAAAAACGGAAATATTTATCGATTACGCTCCTTAATCCCCCGAAATGAAACTTGGTGGTTGATATTCGCGAAACCCATTTTGTTGCGGTTCTATAATCAACGAAAGGAATCTGCTTACCAAATTTCAAGACTGTACGTCTGATAGTTAAAAATGAAAATAATTATCTATGACCCCCTTTGAGCCCCCGCAACGCCACCTGGGGTCTGTTTTCACAAAACCCATTTTGTAGCGGATCTTTACTCCATGAAAGGATTCTGTTTATCATATTTAAAGACTGTACTTCCAGGAGTTTAAAAATGGAAGTAATTATCTATAAAACCCCTTAAGCCACACAACGCCACTTGGGGGTCGATTTTCACGAAACCCATTTTGTAGCAGATCTCTACTCTATGAGAGGAATCTGCTTACCCAATTTCAAGATTGTACGTAGAGTAGTTTAAAAATGGAAACAATTATTTATAATGCCCCTTAACCCCCAGTAATGCCCCTTGTGATTCGAATTTCACAAAATCCGTAGTTATAGCTGATCTCTACTCCATGAAAGGGACATGTCTACCGAATTTCAAATCTGTAGGTTGAATAGTTCTGGAGATATCGTGGTTAGTCAGTCAGTGAGGGAGTGAGTCGCTCTTCTCCTTTATATATATAGATATCAATTATATATCTTAATTTTTGTGTGCAGAATATCTCAAACTTTTAGAACAGTCTTTGTTTTATCAGGCTCTAAAATTGAAAATTAAATTAATAGAATGACATTTTTAATTTCAAAAAGAAATCTTTATTGGTTGAATGATTGAGATAGCTTACTTAGATAGTCTTTTTCAGAATATATTTGTTGGGTAACTAAACTAGTCATGGAAAACTAAAATATATATTTGCTTCTAATGGTGAAGTAAATGTATTAGCTTAGAAACATATTCAGAATTGACTAATTAATGACATTGCTATATAAATTTCAGATATATATATATGTTGAAGTAAAATTGTTGCTGTATTAAAGCTGTACAGTTGGGAGATGCTATTTTCACACTATTATTTTGGTTTATCAAAATATTTATTATCAATATTAAAGAAAATCATGTTTCTGCTAATTTTTTGCCTTTTAATATAGCTAACTGACTATAAATATGAACTTGCAAATTTTGGATTCAAGAAAATGGTTTTTCAGTTTTTTTTTAAAAAAAAATTAAGCATTTGTTTGAATTTGACAGTTATGTAATATTTTTTTAATGTTATGTACTTTCATCGAATACCATGTTATAATAGCAATCATTATAAATTATTAATATCAGTCTAAATTATTATGAAATTAACTTAGAGCAAAATATGCGTAAGAAAATAGGAAGACATTACATGACAAAGTATTACATTAGCAAAATTTTTATCTTAGGGCTAAAATTGCAGAGTTGAAAAAGTTTTTAGATGCTAAACTTCTTTTATATCTGTCAATATTATTGGGCTGGCTGAAATGAGATATGGAAGGGGGAAATAAACATTTAGTATTTATTTTAAATTCTGAAAATCTGAATCATCATAATCAAATAATATCAAAAAGTAGTCTACATAGAATAAGTATAATAAATTCAAAAAGTACTAAAATTAATTTGCAAAATCTCTATAAACCAAAAGTATCAGAAAATAATTATTTATTTCACTATAAATAGCCATTTCTAGAAATAATTGATCATAAATATATTCTTTAAAAGAATCAACAATATATTA
Organism: Trichonephila clavata; assembly: GCA_019973975.1. NCBI lineage: Eukaryota > Metazoa > Arthropoda > Arachnida > Araneae > Nephilidae > Trichonephila > Trichonephila clavata. The sequence continues at coordinate 556,537 of BMAO01035747.1, read as the reverse complement.
GGCAGAAAGTATGAAAACAATATATAAAATGTGAATATATATTTTTTCAAATATTAAGAAATGTATAAATTAAAATTAATAGATTGTAATGAATTTGGATAATATCCAAACAAGTTAACTAATACAGACTTCTATGATTCAGTAAAGTAAATAATAAATATTTAGGTGTAAGTTAATCAAACAAAAATAAGCTTGTTACAAATGAATGATTAAGAAACTTAACAAGGTTAACATTTTTTTAAATTATTGATTTCATCACTGCCTTTTTATCTAAATAATAATTACAATGTGTGTGTGCACTAATATTTAAGTACTATATTCCTATACTCTGATATATAAGTATTACTGCTTCATAATGCTACTTTAATAATATTAAAATTAAAAGCATCCCTTTTAAATTGCTATTTAATTTATTAACTATAATTCTTCAAATTGCATCTAGGTTTTCTGTTAGTTATAACATGGCTTAAGTAGGATAAGTAATCTTATATATAAACTCCTTATTTTTGCCAAAAATAATTAGATCACTATATCTATAAAGATAAAAATCATTGTTATAAAAAATTTATTTCTTAAAAATGTATATATAAACTGGCAAATAATTATGCTGTTGTTTGCAAATCCACCTTGTCATCTTTATCCATGGAAACAGCCCAGAAAAAGCCTTCTAAACCAGACATTTCTCGCTACCTTTACTGGCAGCCAAAATCCTCCAGTTTTTTCTTTTAAGGACCAAACAATCCTCCTCAATTGCATCTACAGTGGTGGCAAAAAGTCCTGAACACACTCATTTTTTAGCGTAATTTTTGTTTTGACTTCATTTTTCGTTGTGAAATTATCGCACTATCTTAAATATTGGGTGAAATTGTTGAATCGGCCACTGGTCCGCCATATTTTGAAAAATCGCCAATTTGGCGTGTTTTTTCGTGTTGTGTTTTGGAGTAGCAACCCTACTACAACACGCAACACCGGAGTGCGAAATTCAAGATGGCGGAAGAGAAATCATTAAATTAATAGCATTTTAAAGTTTTGAAACTGAAAATTATTGCAAAAATTATGTGATTTAAAAATGGAAATAATTTAACTTACCTTAAAAAAATGCTGTTTTTTGCCGACATTTATGATGATGATGTGCCCGGCTGAAAATTGTCATCGTCCAGCATAATTTGCTGCTCCTGCTCCGGCGTTATGTCCTGTTGTAAAGGGGGGGAAACACTAGCGACGTCCGCTAAAAATCATTGGAATACTTCGTTCGCAACGGAGTGGAAATTTCTTCTCCACATAAATTCATGCAGATAAGAATCAAACATATCCTCGGTTCGATTTGTCGTATTTCCGAGGAAACGTTTGATTCCGCTCCACGAGCCCTCAATGCTATTAGTATGCGCACCTGTTACCGGACACACAAACGTCAGACTGTGGTTAACCTTCAAATGCTGAAAACCTTCATCTTCCAAGCAATTGTAGGATGCCCAACAGTCCGAAATGATTGTGGTACCCGGCAACACCCATTCTTTAATGATCGCAAGTAAACATTATTTCGTACGATGTGGCACAACTCGAAAAAAACATTTGTTCGAATTTCTTTCAGTCCCTCCAAACACCCATCTTCCTCTTGCATACTTCATTTTCCCAAATTTACTTTCATCCACCTCAACAACCTGATCCACTCCCCAATCTTGCAACTATCTTTTATCAAAACGTGTATACAAACTTCCCGACAGAAATTGTACCAATCGACAGCCGTGTGTGAACCAACACCCAGGTCTGCGACGGCATATTTCTGCGGGCACCTACCAAACCATTTTCTCATCACTATCAAAACAGTACACATATCCATGTTACTCAATTCGAACCATGACCCTTTTCTGACACTCCGAGACACACATAATGATTATCTTCTTTTACACTCGACTGATTCCTATAATACCATTCAAAACAATCATTAACTTTCTTTCCCGTTCTTTCTCTCAATTCCATACGCTCTCCACATTTCAGACGTACATACGATGATCCAATCAAACCTTCTTTCATGCACCATTCTAAAATTGCTTTCTTACCAAAAACAGGTAAGAGAGCAAAAAACCTTTCTGAATACTCATCATACTTTGCCATACATTCATTCACATTCACTCTAATAGCATTGCTGGACATCGTGATAATCTGTAAAAATTAATGCAGAGAAAAATAATTAAAATTACCTGAATAAACGATTTCACACTGAAACAACGAAGGCCAAAAATCAGCTGTTGTAGTGAAATGTCCGGAGCAAGTGAGAAAGCGCCGGTTGGAAAAACAAAAAAGGCCGCTAAAAAAAATGTACTGCGCTGGTCAATAATTAATAACTGTAATTTTTAAACTAATAAAGAATTTACTGCCCATGCGCGAAATGATCCATTTAAAGTTAGTTACTTTTCCAAGAAAAATGTTCAAAAAAAGAAATTTGCTGCGCATGCGCGAAATTGCGGTGAAAACTGTTAAAATTAAAGAAATGTACTGCGCATTCGCGAAATTCTGTCGATCCAACTTCCCTCAAAAGATACCAGATTTGGCGCAGTTATCGATTTGGCGAGAAAACCCTTGGCGAGATAAGTGGCCGATTCGAAAATTCAACCGAATATTGTTCTTGATTTTAATGTATTTTTTCATGCTGATTTCAAATCTGTTTGTAGATTTCATCTAAAGTAAATAGTTTCATTGATATGTTGAAAACACCTTGACAAGAAAGCACAAGGTCACTGTAAAAATGAGCGAGTGTTTTCCACCAATGAAATACTCCGTTATTTCAAGCAACAACAACAATAAAAAGGTGAAACGTGGTTTATTGTATTGAATGCAGTTGTGTGTGCTTGTGGAAAATAGTGTATTGAAAGCAATTTGAAGTGCGTTTGTGGAAAATATTTGAATTATGGCTAAATTTTCATATCTGCTTGAGAATAAAAGGTACAAAATAATACATTTGAAGGAAGGTTATTCTATGCGCCAAATGGCTGCTAAAGTACCATCTACTAAAGTAAAGTACTTTCTACTCTTGTGAGAACTTTGAAAATATTTTCTGAAACAAATTTTATTGCGGACAGAGGGCGATCAGGATGACCAAGAAAAACATCTTTACGTGAAGACAGGTTATTGCACAGAATTTCACTTTCAATCAGAAAGCTTAATTCCCCGCAAATTTTGAAACAATGGACTTTGACATCAAATGTGAGTGTATGCCCAAGAACTGTTAGAGGAAGACTGCTGGAAATTGGGTTACGAGGCTGTAAAGCGCGCCCAAAACCATTACTGACTGAATTTCAACGCAAGAGGCGATTGACGCGGGCAAGGGAACGTGTTATTTTTCTTTGTATATCATGTTATTCTATATTGTTTTATTCTGCACATATTTCACATTATTGTGTTCAGGCAGCTTTACTATAAAAAATATTTTAGTCATTAAGAAACTAGTAGTAGATTTGAAATCAGCATAAAAAATACATTAAAATCAATAACAATATTTAAGATAGTGCGATAATTTCACAACGAAAAATGAAGTCAAACACAAAAATTATGCTAAAAAATGAGTGTTCAGGACTTTTTGCCACCACTGTATCTATCACAGTCTAGGTCTTTCTCTTTTCATGTTACATGGTTTTGCCAAAAAGATTTCTTTTAGAATGTTACCATCATTCATTAAGGTAACATCTTCAGTCTAACAGAGGTGGATTAATTTGATATAATGAACAACATATGGCTATTTGAACATTCAGAATAATTGAGTGTTGTGTCTTATACTCCAGATACCATTTTTGTGACCCCCCCCCCCCCCAATTTTTTTTTCAGGGCCTTGCATTCAAAGACACTTAAAATCCTTTTTTCCTTTTAAGTCATAGTTAGGGATTGCAATACTGAATACTGATATTTTGAGCCATTTGTACAGTTTCGAAATACTGTTAATCACAAGTTTAAATACCAGTTTTTTGATATTTACTAGAAATTTTTAAAATTGTTTCTTATATGTTCAGGGATCGCCAGTATAGCAAAATATTATATGTCTTAGTGTTTATGTTATAGTGTTAATTATTGCATCATAATTAAAATCTCTTATGAATTAAATAATTTTACGTCCATTTCAGAAGGTGAAGATATTATAAATGTCTTTATTCCGCTCATTCTGTTGTTCTTATTTTTATTTTTCCTATCTGGTTCTGCAGTTCTAAGGCAAATCATTAAATACATCATCTGATTTTTTCATTGCCAGATACAACAGGATATAAAAGACTATTAATCTGAACTTAAAATGTAGACATAAATTATTTTTCTGACAAAAAGAATGCACTACTCCTAACTAAGTTGGTTGAAAGAGGAATAACATATCCAAGCTCATTTGCCTTCCTTTATCCATCAACACCTATTACTAAAATGTTTTCCTAACAAGCAAAATTAATTAGATTGTGAATACAAAGTTGCATCGTACAATCAAGAGAAGTTATAAAATATCCCAATCATCCATACTGCACAATCTGATATTCGTATCTGAGAAACCAAGGTTGTACTTATGAAGAAAATGCATAATATTTCGATATTTTCTAAATTGGCGAGTTTGTTATTCACATTGTAATCATACTTTCTGGTTCAAAATGTGTTCTTCAGATTCATTATATATATACATATATATACTCATAAATAATAATCCATAATAATGAATAAGAATAACTTTAAAGAACATAAAAAAATCAATTAATACTTCGGTTTGGTTTCATTATTATATGATGAAAAGAATATGATGGCACAGTGTAAAAAATGTTCTAGAGTTAAGAAGAAAAGATACTAACCAAATCAAATTTGATCAAGTTTATAGTAAATTTTCTTAAAAATTTTTACCCACATATCAATTCACATTCAGAAGAATTCGGTACAGTTATCTAAGATGATGATTACATTAATGTCAATAGTGAAAAGGAAACAAAAATAAGAATTAGCTATAACTGAAAAAATTTCAACAAACTTAAATACAGTACAGAAATCAACTATATCAAAAATTATCCAACGAGAAATCGATTTATTTGAAGATTAGGGATTTAGAGGTAAATACTTCGAAAAAGTATATCGCGCATTGCTAACAGTACCACCAACTAGTGTAGATGCCAAAAGAGCGTTTACAACAGCTGGTAATTTTTGCACAAAATTATAATCTAGGCTAAATGACAGTACAATTGATGCATTATATTTTTTAATAACACTTTTCAAAAATTTAACTTTTAAAAATTAAGAATACTTCAAAAAATTTTAGTACCATAGACTTTGAATAGTGATATTAGCACTTTTTTGTGATTTAAATAAACAAGATGTTCCTTTATTTATTTATTTTTTGTGATTCTTTATATACTGTTATAATTTAAAAGTTACAAATTATTTCTTGTTATATTTACACTCTCTAATAAAATTGTCAAGTAAAACAAAGAAACACCTGTGTTTTCTTTTTTTTTTCCTCTTAAATTTCTAATACCAGTATTTAGTTCTAAGACATACCAAATACTGGCATTGAACTTCTGGTCCGATATTGCAATCCCTAGTCATAGTTCAGGTTTCTAAGGTGTAGGTTAGGATAGAACAGATAAAAGTCTTGTAGAGTAATAGTTTTGTCTTTTAAGATAAAATTCCAGTAAGTTAATGCTTTAAAGTGTAAGAAGCTTTATTTGCTGCAAAAACTTGTCTCTTTATTTCATGTAGGATATCATTGTTTTTTTTTATTAAATATTGATCTCCGATAAATAATTTCTGTAACTGTTTCAAATTTATTATCATTAATTAAAAGATGAGTTGGTGTGTAAGTATTTCCACAATAGTAGTCATATGTTTAGTTTTTTCCTGGTTAATAATAATACCCTCTGGTTTACTCTCTCTCTTTCAGTAGCTTAAAATATTTTTATTAGATAACTTCTGACCATCAGTGTTATGTCATCTATAAGTGCCAGTATTTGAACAGATTTTCTAAAAGTTCTACCTAAACAGAGTTTCTAAAAACTCTCCCCCTTTTTACTCCAGATTTCGTAATAACTCCATTGTAATTTTGAATAAAAGACATGTGAGGGCATCTTCTTGTGTGTCTAATTCCCTTCTGTACAAGAAAGCTATTAGAAAGATGTTCTTGTATTAGGATGTTACAAAAGGTCATTCTAAATGTCATTTGTACCAAGTTTATGAATTTTATGAGGATATCAAGGTTATGCACAGCTTTAAATAATTTTTTGTAGTCAGTGGAATCATACACTTTGTAATCAATAAACAAGAGCTATATATATCAATATTAATAAATTCATGTTATTTCTATATAATTGGTCACCTACAATAAATACCATTTACAAAAGGAACAAGTCTTTTGTACAGATGTTTAGAGAAAGCTTTGTAACAAGTGCACAATGTTTATCCCTCTATATTTTCACAAACTAAAGAATTGCTTTGTTTATCCAGTGGGCATACAATGCTTTTAAGCCAATTCTATGGCATCTTCTCAAAGAACTAATCAATCTAAAAGATTCTATTAAAAATCTCTATTGCTGTTAGTCCTCCATATTTTAGAAGTTCTACATGTATAAGATCGATTCCAGGGGCTTGTAATTTTTAAGCTCCTTGACAGCAGATACTTTCATGCAAATTCAGTGGTGCCAATTCCCGGAATCCACTGGTTTCTTGTGTAAAATCATAAGAATTATACAGAATAGTCACTACCCTTTAACCTGGGAGATGTCGCACTGGGCACAGAGTTAGGAAATCTTTAATTCTGGGAAAATTGTTTTTTTTGTTACCAATGGCCCTATAAGTGTCGTGGTATATGACTGTCTTCTTGGGAATTAAAATGTCACATATCTCCCTCTTTTTTGGGAGTGGCAATTATTTTTTACAATCTTAAGGTACTTGGGGTGACAGTTCCCCTCATGACTACCTTTGTTCCAAAATATTTTCTGTGAGCAGGCTACATTTTCCCCTTGTGAATGACTTAAATGTTTGATTGCTGTTGTGTATGACTCAGTACAGTTAATAAATGTAAATGAGCAGAATATATAAAAAAAAGAAATGCATCTGTGGTCTCTATTGGATGAAGTTGAAACTTCAGAAAAAGAAACTGATCAAGCTATGAAAAAACCTGATGAAATAATGGATATCAATCATGATAGCATAAGTAAATTTGAGAAATGCGATGAACGTGAAACATTTGAGTTGAAAGGAAGGTTTTGAAATACTGCCAAAAGAACTTCATAAAAAAAAGATATGAAGCCACAATTGTACCACATGACGCATTATGTCTTGTCAAAAAGACACGAGCAAGAAGTTCAACGTGATATTTCTTGATTAATTAAGGACAATAAGACTGCAATAAATTGAACAAAACATGACAGTTTTGGCTGCAAATATCATTCCCATAATAGCGAATGGCTGGCTGCATGGTGTAGTTCATTTGTCACTGGCCTTGCACATCCAAGTTTGCTGGTTCAATCCTGGCCCAAGTCGGTGGATTTTCATGATGCACAGAAAGTCGACAGCATCCATATCATATTATAATATGGCATGTTAAAGTTCCCTAGAGTGTCTGTTTAGTTTGGTGCTCTCAGCAAAATTAACTATTACTTCACATCGTCAGAACTCAGGTGCCTCCCTCTGGGAAGGAAACTAAGCATCAAAATTACATTGGTGTGATTAATATCCACCTATAAGGTGCCACTCTAAAAAGAGATACCAGGTGTTCCTGGGGAATGTACTAGGTCTGCAGTGGTAAAATACCAATCCACAGCCCCATTAGAAGAGAAAATTTTTTTAGCAAAAAGCGTCTGTGATTTGTGCCCTTTATTAGTCAGGCACAGTTGAAATATTTTAGTTCAGTTTGTGATTTGATTTTTCACAAATTATCAAAGAAAAATTAAAAAGTCTTTTAAAGTAAGTAAGTATACTTTCTCTTGATTAAATTATTACAATTTTTATTGGTGTACAATATAAAAGTAATCATAAAAAAAAAAAGGATTGGGGTGACTACATGACTATTAAAATTAATATCTAGTGCGTGACTTCTGAGTTAATGCTTGACCCATTTTTTCAAAATTTGAGAGCTCTCACTAAAGATATTACCAAAATGATTTCTACATAAATGAATTATAACTTTAAAGTTTCTTTGACAATAACTGACCTGATAAGAATGCACTGCAGTTATTTGTCCCATTTAGGTGCTTCTATGTTTCTCAAAAGCTGTTTGCTTAGTCTTAAGAATCTTACTTTAATTTGACCGTATCTAACAGTATTCGTCTACCATATTTCTAGTACATTGTTGCTAAGTTCTTTTGTATACAGCAATTTTTTTTTTCATGTCTACATTCTTCATCAAATCCATCTCCTCTTCTCCCTCCAGCTCTAGGCCCAAGCACTACTCCTGCAGTATTGTATACAGTTGTTCTCAATATAATTTGTAGGTCTTCTTAAAATCGGGTTGACCATTTTTACTTTTGAAATACTCCTTTCCAATATCACTGTAAAGTTTTCTTGAAACATTTTTTCTTATAAATTTTAAAATTTGCCACAGCAAGTTGGTTATGCTCATCAGTAAATTAACTATATCTTAAAGATTAACATACTCTCTTCATTGCTTCATTTTAATATTTTTTACTGAAAAAAGGCACAAAGGTTTTGAAAAAAATGTTAGTAATATTATTAATTACTAGATTTCTTTATAAAGTACAGCAGTCATTGTTAGATAAATTAAATTTTGGCTTCTATATTAAGGTGCTCTCAGAATTTGGTAATATTTTTAGTAATAATGACAGCTTTTTTTAAGACTGAATATGAAATATATAATATGATTAATATTAAATGTTTTTCAAAATTATTTACTAGCTTTATTTATTAAAATATATCTGTGTTTCTACTTTTTCTCTTGGCAATTTTTTCAATTTTATTTAACTGCGTTAGTATTGTTTTTTGAAAAAATATTCATTATTATTTTATTTAATTATTTGTGATGGGGTTTAACCACACAGTACCTTACATTAAGCCCATATATTTAAAATTTTATTAGAACTTTTAACAAAGTAATTTTATCCACATAATCCCACTGCCTAACCCAAAAAATGTCCTATAATAACATAACAATAAAAGAACTCAAACGTATAATACATCACAAGAAACACTGAAAGGTAATTTAATATTAAATTTATCTTAGTGGTATACTACAGAGCAGACTAGCTAAAAGCTAACCTAATTGCCAGCCACTAATGCAAAATATGACCTAATCATAAATTTAATGCTAAATTTACTGGAATTTAATCTAAAAGGGAGAATTCACAAATTACTATGAATTTTGATAAAACAATCTGAAACAAGAACTCGCATACAAAATATGACGTTACACATTCAAACAATGTACAATAAAACAAAATAACATATATATATATATATTCAAAGTATTAATACAAGAACATATCCTACATATGTTGGAAAAGTAAATAAAGATGGAATGGAATATATATGAACAAATTTTAAGTCTAAATGATTAATTATTAAAAGTAAAAATAAAAAAATAGTAACTAATGATTATTAAATTTCAAAATTAGCTTAAGTATGAATGTTTATATATGTATAATTTATTTGCATCTATTATTTACTCTTTCAGCTCAAATATTTTCTTCATATGGTTATCAAAATATCTGTTAAAAATTTTACAAATATATTTGAACTATTCACACTAGCATTTTAAACTAAACACTGAGAAATGTTTGTAAAATTACCCTTCCTTCTTGGGTTCCTTTTTTAAGAAAAGAATCTAATTCTATTTTTAATTCTTAAATCCCAGTAGCACAAAAGCAAATTCGGTTTGTAATCCTGTATTTAAGGGTCCCGTAGACAGAAATTCCAACTCTAAAACGATGAAAGCGCCCTCTTCTGGGAGGGGGGAATGGGCGTTTCTAAAGGAAAGTCCAAGTACTCATGAATACTGGTCTTAATGATCGGAGGTAAATAGTTCCTTCATAAAAGATAAATTATATGCCTTTTTTTCTTAATTTTCAATATTTTCTTGACTTTGAAATAAACATTTTTTTCAAGCTATTATTTTTCCAAATTTGCATTTACTTGATCCCATTTTCTGATGATTATGTTCTGACAGTTGTCATGATGAAAGAAAATGTCACAGAATCATACAAGCCTCTTCTACAACAGTTGAGAGAGGGATTCTAAGTGCAAAGGGAGCTCGAGACAGGAAACCCTCCCCCCCCCCCTCTCTTTCGCCTTCTATTTTTGTTCTTGGAGGATCCAGTTTACAACCAACTGAAGACTATTTATATGACAACTGACCCCTCTTTTACTGCCCACCCCATGGCAGTTTTCAATTACATGAAAACTGTGCCTGACATTCTAGTTATACAAAGAAACACTGCTTTTTTTACGCTGTTTCGTTTCTGTTTTGAGGAACATCAGTTTTTCATTTGAATTTTATAAAAATATAAGTTTTAGTTAAGGCAGAAACCTTTATATATATATATTTCTGTACATTCAAAACAATTTTCTGCGATATTCTTCAATATTAAATTGCATCAAAATCCTTTTTTAAACAGTTTAATGACAAGAGAAATTTATAAATTACTGGAATGAATAGTGTAATGTGATTTAAATTATTCTCTTTCCTGAAATATTTCAGGTCAGTTCTTTATTTCCGATTCAGTTCAATAATTTTATTTAAAAACGGTTTAAGACATGTAATAAAAAAAATCTTATATAAATTTAATAAAGTACAGTGGCGTAACTACCAATGGGCTAGGTGGTACCGTGCACAGGGGCCCTTGAGCTCAGGGGACCCTCACGCCTTGACCACCAAGCAAGTCGAGCTTGCGATAATTTCTCCCATAATTGAGGTATAAATATAAAAGATTGTTACATAGCTGTAATCATGGCAACTCCGTTAAAAGTAATTTCGAACTTGTAAGGAATTCCCCTAAATTCTTTCCTTTGTTTGTGTATAGTGTTGCGAATTTTACTTATTAAAAAGTTTATATTATTTTTCAATTTTTTAATTTTTCTAATCTTTACTTAAAAATAAACATCAAGTTCCATGAAATGTCTTACCATACATGTAAAAAAATCTACACAGGGAGCTATTTCTTCTTGGTCATTTTATTTTTTATAACAATATGATTCATAATAAGCTATTTTCCTGTTTCAATGTTTCGCAATCTGGTATCTGCAACAGACTAATGTAATTTTGACCCCCTCTGATTTTTGGTGTGTTTTATTTTAAATAATTATAATAATTTTGTATTATATTTTCTTGTTTGTGCATATTCTTTTTATCATTTCCTATCTATCACATGTCAAATCGAACCTGGGTAATCACTAAATTCACAAGGAAACTCATATGCATACATGTAAGTAGTTTGTAGCTTTGCTTTCCTATGTTCTGCAGAGCTTGACACAGGGCTGATATGAATCAGCTTTGTATATATATATATAAGTATTTAAAGTATATATATAAAGTATTTAAAGGTATATATATAAAGTATTTAATAACCTTTGAAAAACAACGTCAATAACAGTACCACTGTTAGTTGTCGATATATTTCGGTTTGTGTTCATTTCGAGCTTGAGATCATCATTCAAAAAAGCTATGAGCGGACAATCGTAAAGTTACCTGACTGACAAACAGATTTGGTATAGCAGTAATTGGTTCGGCCGTTTGTTTCTGAGAGATTTGTGTTCGTTGCAAAAAAAAAAAAAGAAATTCCCTGCTGCGTGGAGTTGAATTTTGTGCAATTCTTTTCGGCTGTACTCCTTCAGTTTTTAATTTTTTTTCTCACGTTTCTTTTGTCGAAAATCTCGCATACATTCTGCTTTGGATTTACCCGTCTCGGCAAATCACAAAATCATTTTAAAGTTATTGTATTCCAGATTTTAATTTCAATTAACTTTTTTCACCAATCATACTAAATATTTTTCTTATTTATCACACTTATGTTATATTTTTAATATCACAAACAGAAACCAGCAATATATTTTATAAAAAACAAAAATAATTTAAATCAGCATTTAAAACCGTGGAGGATTATATACCATAATGACTAAAGACGCGAGATTCCCAAGTTCAAAAAAGGTCATGAAGAATACAAAGAAACAGTAAACTCAAGTGTCCTTCTCGCTATCCGATCTTGGCTTAGAACAGGGATGGCCAACTCAGATGACCTTGCAGGCCACTTCGGAAAAACATAATCCTGCGGGCTGCAAACAAAAATTATATATCTTTATATTATATTTAGACCCATCACAAACATTTATTGGAATGAAAATTTAAAACGGAATGAATTATTATTGTTTTCATTATTTTTCATCTATACAAGCATAGATAATTTATAATAATAATGCAAGGATCAAATATGTCTAATTCTAGCAATAGGCAGCGCGTTGGAGTTACAAGAATCGAGTGTGATGCTGCGCTGCAATACCGCACACTTCTAAGAATGTATTAAAATAAAAGAAAGGTAATAAAATAGAAACAGTTATGAAGTATATTTGTTATAAAACACTACATTAAAAACAAAAATATTGTACAAAATAATCATATTTTGTAATGAATCTCGAGGGCCGCAAAATTATTCAAGGCCGCGGGTTGGCCACCCTTGGTTTAGAATTACGAAGTCTGTCGCAAATAACATATATGGCTCTAGAGCAGTGGTCTTCAAACTTTTTCAACTCAAGGAACTCTTTGAACTTGAAAGTGTTTTTGGGGAACCCCTAGAACTAGAAAGTGTTTTCGTAGAACCCCATTCCAATCAGAATTTCCCGGGATTTTTGGGGAAAATCGCTTAATTCCTCAGATGTCAAACATTCAAATTGTGGAGTGAATGAGTGAATATTAACGTCACACTGTTCAGCTACACGAGAGCTTTTGGTAACGGACCTCATAATTTTGAACCATGGTCAAGTGACGAGATGACACTCGACAGATTTAACGTGCATCGCGCCCCTACACGGTGGGTCTTTAGTGGTGCTGGGCTTGAACTTTAAAATTGTGGAACTATTTGCCTGTATTTGTACTTGCAGTGCATTCTTCATAGCGCATTAACTTATAATTCATTTTGAAAAAAAAAAGCATTGATGAGTTATCTTGAATATTATATGAAACACATGTATAAATGAAAATGCAAAATGTAGATACTGCTTTCCAGACAGAAATTTTAAAAAAAATTTCTGCAATGTTATTTCTAAGTTGAATTTTCAGTGAAGGAAATAAAAATGGAATAAAAACATCAGTAGCAATAGTAAATAAATTAATTGAAATTTATATGCTTTAAGAAGAAACCATTAATGTTACAAAAAATATTCTTAAAATTATGGAAAACTTTCTGATTTATTTTAAATCAATGGTATTTCATCTTCGGAATATTTGAATCTTATTTAAAATGCGATGATCAATAAATCCATTTATTATGTGGAAACTTTCACAATATTTGAAATGAACAGCGGAACAAGAATTTAGAAAAAAGAAATACACACTTTTCTTTCCAATTCCTGAAATTCTGTCCTATATTCTTTTTTTGTTTAGCCGAAAGAAATAATTTTTTTTGAAGCTGCGACGATGATCCATTTTATTTAATAACTGAAATAAACTGTGCAAAAAAAGTTTTAAAACAGCTGATATTCAAGTAACTTAATCTTGGAGGAAAAAAACATGAATTTCAATTTTGGAGATATGTAAGAAAAGAATGCGAAAACTGATTCACTTTATCCTGATGATTCAAATGCATTTAATAAATATTAATTGTTCATTTTAATTATTAATAAAATATAACTTATTTAGTATATATAAATAATTTTAAGAAAGGTGGAATAAAAAACAGAGGATAGCTTTTTGTACAAAACATATTTGTAGTTATTTTCAAGCACAGACTCAAACTTTCCTAAGAATGATGTAATTGTAAATAGTATCAGGAATGCCTATAGATTCTTAGAAAACAAGACCCATTTTGGGGGGGAAAAACATCTCTGTTACACAATCCACCGCAGAGTCATAAATTACCACCTTTCACCAAGGGAACGCTGGGAAAATTTCATGTATCCTTCTGCAAGAAGGCGGAGTTTCAAGTTTACTTTCCCCTCATTCCAAATATGCAATGCTGACTTATTTAATTACTCACAAATAAATTAATTTAAAAATTTTAAAGTATATGCGTTTGAAAGAACATAAAAAATAAAGGGTTTCCGATTTTTTACTTTTTATCCGATAATTTAAAATATTTTTATGATCGTTTCAATGCACTAAATGTAAATTTTCAAGCTTTTAATAAATATTTAAATTATTAAATTTAGAAATTTTTAAAAAAAATCGAAATTAAGAGAAACATTAATTTTTTTTTGATCTTTAGGATGCATTTGTTTCATACAGTTAAAAGCAATACCTTAGACATAAATTGAATTATAAGAAACTCCATAGGATTAACATTACACTCGATTTTTCGTGGTGGCGTGTCACCGGGAGCCTTAACTGAGCATTATTTCAGGTTTGATGCTTAACTTCAAGTATAAAATGTTTTTTTAAGACACTAAACTTTTCTATTCCACTTATATTATTGGGCTAAAAGAAATGAATTTTTACATAAAATAACTTGGGAGACAAATGAAAACAGAAAACAAATTAAAAAACTGAAAATTAATATCAATATGAAAAAAAAAATATATACCAGTCAGAGAGAGAGAGATGTGTTACTTTTAGATGATTAAAAGAAATTATCTACATTGTATTTTGATATGTAATGTATGTGTTGAGATAAACTATTCATAAAAAAAATGCATTAGAGTTAATTATTTTTGCAAAGTTGAAGACATATATTTTTTTCAGGATTGAAAAATAAAATAATCTTCTGTCTTAAATAAGGATATTGCTAATTAATATCTAATTAATTTTAAGGAATTTGAAGAATGTTTAATATGTATTATAAGAAAAATATTTGAAGGGTTGTTGTCATTCTAGTTTATTTTATTAAACATATTATTTGTAGTACTAAATTATTTAGTATCCTACCTGTTAAAAGTATTTTGATTCTTTCCATTTTAATGTGTAATAAATAATGTTTTTAGGTTTTTTTTATTGATGTCTTTAATATTTTGTCTATATTGTGTTATTAGGTTCAACATTATTACAAAAATCACTAGCTGGAGTTGGGCCAGAAACTAAGGTAACTTGCAAGAAAAAAATCTCATTAAAAATGTTTTTTTTTAATAAAAATAAATTTTTTTTGTCATTTAAATTTTATCTAATTTTATGAAAGTTTAATTTAATTTTACACATTAATAATTTTAAAAAATAAAATTTGTTTAATTAAAAATGTTTTTAGAAGAATTTTAGACACTTTTGTGTTGCTTTATGAATAATGTGTTTTAAACATGTAATGTGTTTGCAATGTGTTAGTGTGCAATTGAGTCAGTAAAACTGGCATTGCTGAAATATTTCGTAAAAGTTTTATACTTAAGAAAAATATTTTAGATGCAATCATTTTTTACCAGTTTGAGTCAAAAGTTTGGGTGCATTAAAACAAAAAATTTGTAATTGACCATATAAATAAGTCATGAGAAAACATTGAACATATTTTTAGCATTTTGAAGTTAAAACAATACAATTATATTGGTGTAAGTTATATTAGTTATTAACAATAAATTACCACCTCTTGCAGACTTATTTTTGTATGATAGATTGTAATTTATGAATTTAGATGATTTTTAGAAAACGGTTTTGTTTTCTTTTTGTGTGATAAAAATATTGTGTTCTTTTATCAGTGATATAACAAATGCTCTTTAATTACTAAAAGCATTGAATATTGGTAAGATAATTAATTTTAAAAAGTTCAAAATTATGCTCTGTTATATTCTAAATATTGTGTAAATCCTTAAACTGTATTTTGTACTCAAAACTTATTTTAAGAATTATTTCAAAACATTGCATCCACTAAATGTGTACATTTAAATAAGAATCGATAAATACTGGAAGTTTTTCTTTTATTTTGAAAATGCGGAATGGGTATTCTAAAAAATAGAGACTACTAAAAATGAACTAAAAATATTTTACAAATATTATTATGTTACAAGTATGTATGGCTGATCATTTTTTTTCATTAATCATAAAATTCAAACGCTCTACCGAAAACATTGAATGCTTTAGAAATTTTTTCCACCTATATTCATACATAGAACTAAACAATATTTCTAAACAGAGTAGAGCCTAAATTTAATTGTTATAAATATTCTTTTTCTATAAATGTTTGTTATTGATTATTAATGCTGCATTTTTATATTTTGACATGTTATGTTGAGAGAAAAGTGGTTTAAACACTTACATGTCATTTGTTGGAATTATAATTTATCCCATGTGTTTGGAGCATTGTTAAACGAAATTTTATGTAATTTTTTTAGCATACTTTTAAAGTTTTGCAAATGAAATAGTTAAGAATGTATGCAATATGTAGTTATAATTATTATACTAAACATAATTATGAACTTGATATTATTTAAAAACTAAAATACATGATAAAATGTTACCTTAAATGTTATGGTACCATTAATAAGGTACTTTACTTTACTAGCAATTTACATACTTCTAATTTTAGAAATATAGTCGTTAATTATGTGCAAAAAAGTAATGATTTGGTTTCAGATGAATCAGAAAAATATTATAATTTCAATAAATTTTATAAATACTGCATGCAATGTGAATATCCAAATAGTCTTTTATTCAAATATATTTTTAAAAATGGAAACAAATGGTTTTTTATATATATTTTTCATTAATTTTCTTCAATTGTATTCAGTTACAATAATAGGTTTTACTACTAATTACTATTAGTCATATATATGACATCACAGTTAATTTGAGAGTTTTATAGGCACAACACATAGTAACTCCACTGTGTAGATTAGTGTTCATGCAGTAGACATGCATTTTTCTATTAGTTTTAACGAAGAATTTTGGAAAGTTATGATTTTAATTTTATTAATGATTGTTTCAATGTTTTCAATAGCCATTTATTTTAGTTTATTTGTTTAAAATTGTTCAGAAAGTTTACATGTGCTATTATTAGATTTAACTTCATTTTTCTACTTAAGTTTTTTCTTCACTTTTTATTGCATTATTATGCTGAAATTTTCTGCTGAAGGGGAAGGTTGGGATCCTGTAAAGCAAACTTTATCCTATTAACTACCCTTGCAAACTTAACCCTGTCCTAAATCAGTAACAGCTTTAGAAAACATAACAGTGTTCTATTTTGGTCAAATGACTTTTTATGTCTTCTACTGATATATTGGTAGGTTTTTATAAGTTTTCAAATCCATTCTCATCCACTCTTTGCTTTGTAGGATTTACACTTTGACTATACTTATTTTATTAGTCTATATACACAGTGCAGCAAATAAGTTTGAAGACTCATTCCAGAGCGCAGCCTGTGATAGCACCTTGAGTGCTAATGTGCATGTGTCATTATGTCCATGGTCTGCTGACACACTGCCAACAAGTTGCGTGCATTTCGTTTAGTAGATGAGAGAAGACAAGAATTCATTGCATAAGTAAATTCTTTTCATGTTGATTTTTTAATATGGAAAAACTTGGTTAAAGAGCTTCGAAAACATACCAATTCATGAAACAAGTTTAAGTTGGCTGTTTTTTAAGTAGATCAAACGTTTTTGTGTGTTACAAACGTTTTTTGGATGGAAGAGATAAGGTAGAAGATGGCGGACCGCAAGCCAAAAAAACAAGGAAAATTCCATCCAAAATCAAAACAATGCTTATTAATTCTTCAATGCTGAAAGTATTATCCACAAAGAATTCATTCCACCTGGACAAACAATTACAGGTCAGTACTACTTGGCTGTTTTAAAGCTTTTGATGGCTAGAATTCGTCCAGAATGTCTGACTGAAAGCAGTTGGTGTTTGTTACACGACAATTCACCCAGTCACACCTCCCTTGTTGTTCATCGATTTTTGGCAAAAAATGTCTGTGTGTTAAACCATCCATTGTATTCACCTGATTTAGCACCCTGTGACTACTCCTTATTCCCAAAACTTTAACTGAAATTAAAAGGGTGTTGTTTTGATGATATTTCAACCTTACAAGTAGCTTTGATACAGGCTTTGCAAGCCATTCCACAAAGTGATTTACAACAGGCATTCTATTCTTTAAATAAACCCCTGTAACAAGTGCATTAAAGCCGGATGGTCCTATTTTGAATGAAAAACCAAAACAGGAATTAATTTCTTGTTTCCATTTCTTTTTATGGAAACAGTCTTAATACTTATTTGCCGCACTGTGAATATGTATGAATGTATAAATATGTATGTATATCTATGAATGTATAGATATGTATGAATGTATATATATGAATGTATATATATGTATGTATATATATATGCATGCAAAGTATGAAATTCTGCCATTCTATACAATGCCAGACATTTTCATGCAAAGTATGAAATGCTGGCATTCTATAGAATGCCAAACGTTTTAAGGCAAAGTATGAAATGAAGGCATTCTATGAAATGCCAGACATTTTCAGGCAAAATATGAAATATGGCATTTATTACATACTTTGCCTAGGCCATGGATGATGAACCAGTGGCACACATACCTTTGATGACTTGTGACACAATATTTTGGGCATGCCACTGATCAAAATGGTTTGCATTTTGATTCAAAATAACAATGTTCACTATGAAGTAATCAACATGAGGCATCTCATTCGCGCTTTTGACGCTAAACTGCATGTTTTCAGAAATGATATTATTACAAGAATCTACAAGTACTTCCCAATCTGGAAAAAAATATGAAAGATTTAGTTATACATGAGAAATCAGATGAATAAAAAGTTATAGAAGAATTTTTTTTTTGTAATTGATTCTTCAATCAAGGAATTTTCAGAGAGATGTTCTCATTTCCAATAATTATTGCAAATGCTCAAGTTTATTATTTACCCTGATGTGACTTCATTTGATGAACTAAACTCGTACCCAGTTGGATATTGAAGAATTTTAAATGCGGGCAAGTGAAAAATTTCAAGTCTAGTTCAATATGGATTCAAAAATTTATTGAAGCAAGGAGAAAACTGGAATTGATATATAGTAAAACTGCCAGTAATGAAAGTTTGGAAACATGGAATTCGATTCCAGACACATTTAACTGTTTGAAGAAGCTGAATCGGGCTATTATAACCACATTTTCATCTACCTACACCTGTGAGACCTATGTCTGCTAGTAATTATTTTCAGAGATGAATAACATTAAAGACTCGCTTAGAAACAGTTTTACAGCTGACTCCAATTCAGCATGCATTCTACTAAAAGTAACACCTTACAATCCTATTATAAGTTATTTACAGTCTAATTTGCAACAACAGAAGTCACACTAATGTTACTTTAATTTGAATTACACATATACTTAGGATATTTACTACTATACATCGATGGAGACATATACAGATTATCACTTGCCAGGAATCTAAACTGAAGAATTCCACCTCCCTTAAGATCCAGGGATACAGCACTTATAGATCAGACAAGAAAGACAACCGTGGTGGTGGATTGGCCTTCCTCATTCCAGATTTAGTCTACCAAAGTACAGATTTTGATTGTGCTAACAATTCTGACCTTGAAATACAGGGTATCAAGATTTGTTGGAGAGGGAAAAAGCTAAACATAATTAATGTTTACCTCCCACCAAATAACAAGAGTCTACCCCCTAATTTGATTAATTTATTTGTAGATAACACAATTTTCATTGGAGATCTTAATGCCAAACATCTGAATTGGGGTTGCTCCGTCAATAACCAGTGAGGTCTAGACCTCATCCGCATGATCAATGATAGTGGCTTTTGCTGTTTGAATGACTGTACTCCAACTCACTCGTCCTATCGCTATGCCACCCTAGAATCCTTAAACATTGCAGTTGTTAGTCCCAATATTCTTCCTAGAAACTTGTAAGTTTTGAGGAATATTAGAAGTGACCATCTACCTATTTTAATCAAGCTGGATGAAAGACAGTCAGTGTTCAAAGACAGGAAATTTTTTTTGAATTTTTAAAAGGCTGATTTATAGTCCTATGCCTCTTCTTTTGTTAGCGAAATAAATAGGAACCCTCTCACTAATAATGTTGAATCCGATTGGCTCACACTGAAAAATATTATTATTAGGAACGCTAATAAGACGATTAATAGAGGTAACTTCAGGAAGACCAAAAAACTTTTTATTCATAAATGTGAACCACCCCAGAATTTGTTGGAGAAAAGACATCTACTTGAGGCATCTGGTGTACCTATTGAACCTTTAACTAGAACCAAGTTACAGAAATTAAATGCTGTTATTAAGTGTACTTATGCCCATATCAAACAAGACAATTGGAATAAATTGTGTTCCACTCTTGATCCTAGAGTTCCAAATACTAAACTGTGGAATATAGTGAAAAGCATTAGCAGGGAACAGCCTCAAGTTGAAAAGTGCATCACGATTCAGGAAATTAATGGTGGTATTCCCCAAACTGATAGAGAGGCCGCTAACATTCTAGGTGATCACTACCAGCAAATCAGTAACTTTGACTTCTTTAAGGTTGATGGCTCTGTCAAAAGAAGAGCTAGTAACATAAGTTCATGGTTGCCATAGTAATATCAATCATGGAATTCCTCTCTTCACTAAAGATTTTAGTAGGCAAGAGCTTGGAGGCTACTCTTCACGATACTGACCTTCGCAAGTCCCCTGGTCCTGATGGAATTCACGGCAGTATGATTGACCATCCTGGCCGAGATAGTCAACATAGACTCTTGGACATTTTTAACATCTCTTGGAAGTCAGGACGCTTGCCTCGTGACTGGAAACATGCTACTGTTGTTCCTATTCGAAAACCACAGAAAGACTCTAGCTTTCCCAAAAGTTATAGGCCCATATCTCTTACCTCCATATCTTGTAAGATAATGGAAAAATGTTATTAAAGAGACTTTCATTTTATTTAAATTCCTGTGACTTTCTCCCTAGGGAGCAGTATGGTTTTAAACCAGAACATAGCACTACTGAACAGGTGCTGTATTTTAATCAAAAGATCCACGACACACAATTTGAAATCTACTCACCACACTGTTGTAGCTTTTCTAGATCTTTCTAAAGCGTTCAACGCAGTCTGGTGACAGAAACTTATTAATAAACTCTTTGATTCTTTGGGGTTGGTGGTAGGGCCTTGCCTTGGCTTTTTGATTTCTTGCGTGACTGGACAATCAGGGTAAAATTTAATAACTCCATGTTCAAAGGATTTAAGTTGAGTCAGGGACTACCTCAGAGGTCTGTCCTGAGTCCCACTCTCTTCACCCTGTTCATGTGTGGTATTGAAGAAGTTATCTCCAGAAGGTGCGAGGTCGGCTTGTTTGCCGATGATATTGTCATCTGGAAATCTGGTGCTGATACTTCTGTTCTTGAGAACAGTGTTAATGACACTCTTGTTGGCACATGGTACTTTGCAGAAAGCCACAAATTATGTTTCAGTGCTCTAAAGTCTTCAACCAGTCTCTTTACCAGTCATAGAAAATTATATAAATTCCGGCCTAAGATCTTGGGTGGTTCGCCTCTATCAGTGGATAAGCATCCTAAATATTTGGGGTTTGTACTAGATCCAGAAATTTCCAGTTCAAGACACATTGACCATCTCGTAAACAAGAGCAGAAAACGACTGAATATTTTAAACATATAATAAAATATGTAACAGACCCTATAGTCAGGTGATTAATGAAAATATGATTTTCCCCTCTGTGGAACGCCTTTACTTGAGCTCTTACATTGACCCATCCAAGGGCCTCCCAGAGGTGTATTTTCACCCAAACCTCTCAGCCCATCTCAAATAGACTTCAGATCCACCTGAATTTCTAAGGCAACTTGCCCTTGAAGTTATTAGTAACACTCCTGATGATGCATTTCTTATCTATACTGATGGACACTGCAGGAATGAACACTCTCTATCTGGCAGTGGTATTTATATTAAGTCCCAAACTATTCCAGTCACATTAAACTGAAAAACTGATGGTTGCTCTGTCTTTCACAGTGAACTCATTGCAATTGATACTGGCCTTAAAGAGGCACTCTCAATTCCTATTTTGAACAGCATCTGGATATTACCTGACAGTAGTAGTGCCATCCAACATCTTTCTAACTGGTATAAGGTGGGTGATAACAAAGGAGTGGCTGTTTTGGAGAAATTAAAATGCTTTCATCTTCTCGCAAGATTCATCTACAATGGGTTCCTTAGCACGTTAAGATTGCAGGCAATGAAATTGCTGATGCCCTAGGAAAAGATGACATAGCTCAATCCACTAGGAACTTGGCCCCTCTCACCCCCCTATTTAGGACTGCACTCCACCTATATTAACAACAAGCTATCACCTATTCCTCCTGCTCATCACTGGTATGAAGCTAAAAGCCCTGTTGGTTCTCTTTCCCTTCAATGCAGCAGGCAGGAACAAACTGTTTTATTTCATTTTCGGATTGGGCCACCTCCAAACTTTGACTTTTAAAGATGGAAACAAAAATTTTCCTACTTGTGTTAGGTGTTCTGCCTGCCAATCATCTCCAGAACACATTCTTGACTGCCTGGGGCTCACAAAACAAGATCTGTATGAAGACCCTCTAATGGTGTTGGAATTTTTGAGAGTGAATGAGATCATGGACTTGGTCTAGCTTAATTATACATGGAGATGAGCAACAACAAAACTACTATACAGTGCAGTAAATGTATTTTTTTCATAGTGGATAAAGAGTTTTGAGTTGTTAGTATTTAGTTTTATTTTCCCAATAATCAGAAGTCAGAATTATTTGATGGCACCTCATTAAATATTACTTTAGAAAAAATGGCATGTTGACCCATAAAGGTTTGCCACCCCTGGCCTAAGCATTGTATAGAATGCCTAGGCATTCTATACAATGATCAAAGCTATATAGACAAAGTTTGTAAAAAGGTCATAATAAAGCTATTATAACAATGATGTTCATTCTTAAAAATACAAATATTATTCTGACAAAATACTGAGTGCCATTGAAAAAATTATTCAAAACACGTAACAGAAATAATGGTTTTACCCAAAAAATTTGTCTTTCTTATTAAGGAAATCAAAATTTTCATATAAAAAGAAACCAAGAAATTAAAATTAACATAATTTTTGCTACATAGGCTTGAATGACATTTTGAATTACATTTCATTACATTTTTCATGCAAAGACAATTCTTATGTTTTTACTTTGTTTTACACATCCATTTGACAAATCCTTGTTCGCTTATTTGGACTGAGCAATTGGAACTGACAGGAGAGGAATTTCATGGTCAGGAATATCTTCAATTCTAAGCAAGTTCTTTGGGCACAAAGTAAATTGTGATTTCGCATATATTTGTTTTAAAATTCCTTCAGAAGTTTCAAGTCGATAGAAACCATTCTGTTTCCTCCTCATTACATTGGCATTCGGGGAAAAAATCATGTTTTACAAGAATACCTTTTTTTAATAATTTTCTTTTTTTCTGGCTAGGTTCACAAAGGTGGATGTATAGTTCATTATAATGTGCAACATTATTGTATTTGGTTGAAAGTTCCTTCAGAATTTTATTCCTCAGAATCTGTGACAAAATACTGTATTTCAGTGCTTCCCAACCTTTTTATCTTCTGGAATGGTCATTGTTTGATAATTTTACTGCAGCTTGCGGAGAGTGGGATGTTGATTATTTATATTTGTAATTATTTTGATTTAATAATTTAATTGCATTTAAACATGCCCTCAGAATAAAATTCAGTTGTACCAAAAAAATATATATAATATAAATTGATTTTGCATGAAGTATAAAGTATTATCCATGGAAAGAGCAAAAATACGAGAGAAATATATCCCAGTAAATGAAATGGAAATAATTTAATGCTCCTTAAGTGGCCCAATACCATTTGATCCATGAACCGGGGGTTAGGGACCACTGCTGTATGGTACTGATGCCTTCTTTAAAAGGTTAAATGAGTTTACTTTTATTTTCCACAAACTTCAAAGCTATTTTGCAACCAATAGTCCTTGGGTTCTTTTTTAGTAGTCATTTTGTATATCAGTTATTAACTTCTAGTAAGTAATTTCATATAATAACATACTTTTTTTGCTTGCAGCATTAACTCAAATTTTGGGCAATTCATCGTCGAATAGTTGTTTGATGTCTATAGACCAAGGGTCGGCAACCCCTTAGCTGTGGCATGTCCAACCAATATGAATCATCTTACCACACAGGAGGGCATTTTTGAAACAATTCAAAAATGGACAAATTTGTTGAGTAGTGCCAAGTACCACTGTGAATTTTACTGCGTGGAACGTGTGCCATAGGTTGCCGACCTCTGCTATAGACCATGACTCCTTCTTCAACACTACAACTTGCACTTCCATTTTCATGTAGTCAGGAAAAAAACAATTTTTTTGTTGAACAATTTTAAGTAAAATTACATATATTGACACTTCTGAACAAACTGCAATGTGCAACTGACAAATTCTAAGCCTGAGGCACACGTTAGAAGACGCGTGTCGTGCCACGCAATTTTCAAAACGAATCGGAGATGTATTTCATACTTTGCA
Source organism: Trichonephila clavata (assembly GCA_019973975.1). Taxonomy (NCBI): domain Eukaryota; kingdom Metazoa; phylum Arthropoda; class Arachnida; order Araneae; family Nephilidae; genus Trichonephila; species Trichonephila clavata. The sequence continues at coordinate 531,924 of BMAO01035747.1, read as the reverse complement.
GGTTTCTCATAGGGCATTCTATAAAATGTTGAGGCAATGTGTGAAATAAGAATTATTTCATACATTGCTGGCTAGTTTTAGGCATTCTATACAATGCCGGATTTCATACTTTGCTGTTAACATATATATATGTATGTATAGTACAATAAAATAAAATGAGTAAGAAAGTTGTACAACCTGCAAGGCAAAAAAAGAAAAAATTGAATTCCATCAAACACAACAATTGAAGATACCAAAAGAGTCTTTTGACTAAAATGGAAACCTATTATGATTTCTAAAGCTGTCACTCAATTAGGCCAGTAAAATTAGGGTTAAGCAATGCTTTATATATATGTATATATATAAAGCGACATACATATATATTTACGAGGTGTTCCCGAATTTATGGTACAAACTTTAAAGGTCATTGGAACAATCATTTATTGTCTAGGAATGTGTGGGTGCAAATGAAGTAGTGAAAGGCAAACAGGGGAAATAAAAGAAAAAGAAAATGGAGTTAATGGTTGGTTGTATTGCTGGTAGGGGGCAGTAGATGTCTAGCCACTGTTCAACATATTGCATCTCGGTAGGGGCATTCTCTATTTGCAATTGTGTTGATGTCTACGAGGGGAGATTTTACTTATGCCAAAAATGCAGACATGCATTACATATACGACTGTGCAAATGGTAATGGCAGAGCTTTACTGCGAAAATGTATTGTCATAACTGTAACTGTGAATGTGTATTTGGATGTTAACTGTTATATTGTAACTACACTGCTGGCCACCGTAAATGCAACACCCAGAAGGAAGCACGCAAATAACATGAAATTTACAACATGCATTAGCGGAGGTGAGATATGCAAATGATTAGAATTTCAGAGCACACACACATTACGCACGCCTTGGGCGCCACCTCAAAGCGCTATTTAAGGCTTGGAGATTTCGACGATTTCAAGTTCAGCAATTGGGTTTTTCTTGTGGTTTTTTCTAAAATCGATCAGTTAGGTCTCATAGAAAACAGCAATCAGCTTTTGATCAACTATCCGAGTTCGACAGAGAAATGAAACTGGCCTACCGAGATTGTGGATTATCTTTCAGGGAAATCGGTAGTCATGTTGAATGAAACCAAACAACTGTAATGCGGATATGTGACAGTTGGATGCAGGAGGGTACGGCGGACCGACGTGGTCGATCGCATCCACCTCAGTGCACCACTTCACGTAAGGACAGGCAAATTGTGCGGATGGCAGTGGCGGATCGCTCTGTCACATCACGAACCATAGCACAGCACATTGAGTCTGTAACGCATCATTCAGTGTCTGCACGTACCATTCGACACCGTTTACAGCAGAGTGGTTTGTCCACAAGATGTCCATTGCTTGGTCTACCCTTGACGCAGAACCTCAGACGTCTCCGCCCCCAATGGTTCGATGAAAGAATGATGTGGGTGGCTAAATGGAATGAAATTGTCTTTACTGACGAGTCATGCATCTTTCTGCAACACCACAATGGTCAGATTCAAGTCTGGAGATACCGTGGAGAGAGGAAGCTGAACAGTAGCTGCGATATGCACCACCACACTGGTCATGCACCAGGTATTATGATAGGGGGCGGTATTGGATTATCACTCTTGCACTCCTCTAGTACGAATTGCCTGTACTTTAAACAGCCAGCGCTACATCTTCGTGGTGTTGGAGCCAGTTGTCTTTCCTTACCTTCAGGGCTTGGCCACAGCCATATTTCGACAGGATAATGCGCAACCACATGTAGCACGCATTGCCCAAAGGTTCTTTGTCGATCACCAGATTGAATTGCTTCCCTGGCCGGATCTTTCGCCCATAGAAAACATGTGGTCCATGGTTGCTCAACGATTGACCCAGATTACGCCCCCAACTGCCACACCAGATCAACTTTGGCAACGTGTGGAAGCTGCTTGGTCTGCTGTACCCCAAGAACACATCCAAAGTCTCTTTGAATCAATGTCGAGGCGTGTGGCAGTGGTGATCTCCAACAATGGCGGCTACTCTGGCTACTGATTCTGGTAGGAACCACACTTCACAGAAGTCTATAAATTTAATCATTTGATACTAGGTCAACATGTTATCCACAAAATAAATTTTGTTGTGCTATCACTTGTCTTTCTTGGTGTTGCATTTACGGTGGCCAGCAGTGTATATGATTGCTTGTGTTGCTGTTATGAGATGACAATAGGCACTTCATGTTTAATAAAATATTAAAACGAAGAACTGTTTAAACACTTTGAATATATACGTTCTGAAGAACATATTTTATATTTTTTTTATTGAGAACATTTGGAAACCCCGTGCACCACACAATGTATAACACGGGGGCATACAACACAAAGGAAAGATTACAACACAAACATCCATGCCTTCTCCAGGATTCGAACCCAGTCCCTATGGCACCGCAGTCAGCGTTGCTAACCACTATACCGGATGGGCTGCTGAAGAACATATTAAAACACATAAACCTAATATGGTGACAGGAGTTTCAGCGATTAAATCAAATTGAACAGAGATCCCCGTGCGTTATAGAAGCATTTGGGCCACCTGCTTCGCAGCAATTTTTACTCGGAAATGTTAAAGAAAAATGGAAGAAGTGGAGGCAGAGGACCTCGAGAATTATCTGTTTGTAATGGAAAAAGACGAGCGAGCAGATAAAATCAAAATCACTATCCTTTTAAATCTATTGGACAGTGAAGGACTTGAAATTTACAACACCTTTAAGTTTGAATTGTCAGAATCAAAAGCGATTTTCTCAGAGTTCTTCAAAAATTTGAAGAATGTTGCTCACCAGAACAGAATGTTGTTTATGAGCGATATAAATTTTTTTATGTGTCCTATTGGAGAGCCAAACAATTGAATCCTATGTCACTCATTTAAAGACTGTAGCATCTGCATTCAAGTTTGCAGAGCAAGAAAAGGGATTGATTCGAAATCACATTGTCCTGGGGATTATAGACAGTGGATTACAAGAATGACTGCTTCGATAAAACAACCTTGGTATAGAAAAAGCGATTGAAATCGTCAGGGCAGCTGAAGCCTGCCGGGAACAAATCCGAAACATGAAGTACGAAACAGCCATGGTTAACTTTGTGAAGAAGGAAAATCAGAACAGACCTAAAACCCAGTATGACTGCAAAGAGTGGGGACAAAAACAAAAGCCTCAAAAGTGTCTAGCGTTCGGAAAAATTTGCACAATGTGTAACAAGAAATACCATTTTGCTCTTAAATGTCTCCAAAGTACAAAGAACATTCATGAAATCAACTTTCCTCAAAATGAACTGGATGCTTACATCGATTCTGTGAATGTGTATGAAACCAAATGTGAAATTATAAATGCTAGAAACTGTAATCTTAAGAATGTTGAAATGGTAAGTGAAACAACTTGGTATATATAAAAATGTTACATTAGGTGTAAATATAATAAGTGCTTTGATGTAAATTTTAAACTGGATACTTTGGTGGTGAAGTAAATATTTTGCCACTGTTTATTTTGTGTATGTTTAAAGTTAATCCAAAACTTAGTGAAACTAATTTATCTCTAACTACGTATGGTAATTTTAAATTAAAGCCAAATGGTTCCCTTATAATTAATTGCTATACTGATTAACTCAGAAATGTTCCTTTGCCTTTCTATGTAGTAAATGTGAAATCCAAACCAATATTAGGGTTAAGAGATTGTAAGGAATTAAAACTTATCAAAAGATTTGATGCTATTGAATGTAGTATGATAAGTAAAAATGAGTTAATTAAGCAATATAAAGATGTATTTACTGGGATAAGGGAATTTCCAAATGAACCATTTCACATTATTTTGATAGATAATGCTTTACCAGTAATTCACCCTCCAAGACGTGTTCCTCAGGCTTAAATTAAAAAGTACCTTAGAAAAAGAAGGAATAGTGCCAAAAGTTAATGAAGCAACTGATTGGGTACAAAATTTAGTCATTGTAGATACACCCAATAGAAATTTGAGATTATGTTTAGGCCCTAGAGATCTTAACAAAGTTATTAAAAAACAGCATTATCGAATTCCTTGTACAGATAATATCATTTTTAGATTAGTGGATAAGAAAATATTTTCTATTGTAGATCTGAAAGATGGTTTTTGGCATGTACCTTTAGATGAAGTCAGCTCTGAAATTTGTACATTTAATACACCTTTTGGAAGGTAAAAACTCAACAAATGCTGTTACAAACTCTACAAAATGCCATTTAGAATAGTTTTTGCCCCTGAGGTATTTCAGAAAAGAAATCAGAAGCTTTTTGGAGATATTGAGGGTGTAGAGATTTATTATAATGATATTATTGTTGCAGGATGTGATGAGGATTCATATGATGTAATTATGTGCAGAGTTGTGGAAAGAGCCACAGATCTTTGAACATAAAGTTTAATCCAGATAAACTACAATCTAGGGTGTCGGTGGTAAAATATGTCGGTCAAATTATATCTAAGTCAGTTATAAAACCTGACCCAGATCATATTAAAGCAATTGTTGAGATGCCAACACCAAAATCAAAAACTGAAGTTAGGATATTAGGTATGATGAATTTTCTTTCAATATTTATACCCAATGTGTCTAAAGTTACTGCTCCATTAAGAGAAATCATTCATGAAAATGTAGAATTTAATTGGGGAAAAGAACAAGAATTGTCCTTTGTAAGCATTAAAGAATTGTTAACTAACGTTCCAATTTTAAAAGTTTATAGTGTTAATGATGAAAAGTAATACAATGTGATAGTTCAAAAGATGGGCTAGGATCCTGTTTTATCCAAAAAGGTCAACCTATATCATTTGTCTCAAGCAGTTTAACAAAGAGTGAGAAGAATTATTGGCAATTGTTTTCTCATTTGAGAAATACCATAATTTTGTATATAGGTATAAAGTTGTTGTACAGAGTGACTATCAGCCCTTAATGGCAATTGTTAAGAAACATGCATAAAATATCTTCTAGAAGGCAAAGAATCATTTTAAAACTATTAAAGTATGATTATGAAATAAATTATGTACTAGGTAATCAAATGTTTCTCACTAATACTTTATCACGAGCATTTCCTGTTTGTGAAACTGTGAGGGATGATCCTGAAATGCTAAATATATTGCATACTATTTCAAAACATTTACCTGTGAGTGAAAAGAGACTGAATTAGATCCAGAATTACAAATAGTTGTTAAATATATCAAAGAGGTTTGGCCTATAAATTTTGCGAATTAGTAGACAGTGTAAAAACATATTATAAAATTAAAAATAACATTTATATTCAAGAAGGGTTGTTATTTAGCAATGAAAAACTAAAATTGTACCTTATAAATGCAGAAAAAATGTGCTACAACTAATTAATGAGGCTCACTTTGGGAAGAAAAGAGCCTAGAGAATTAATGTATTGGTCTGGGATGAACTCTATAGAAACATTAATATCGGAGTGTGTAATTTGTGAAAAATTTTAAAAAACTAACAGTAAAGAGCCATTAAAACCTCATACAGTTCCCTATAGACCCTATGAAAAGGAGTAGATATAATGGAATCAGGTAATATAAGTTATCTAGTTGAAAAAACCAGGGGTGGGCAGACTTTTCCAGGGTACAGGCTACTTCTAATTTTTTCAAGGTGGCGTAGGTGTAGTGAACTAAAAGAAACTTTACAAATACAGTCGGACCTCTCTTTTACAAAACCCTATTTTACGAATTTCTCTATTTCAAGAACTGTTTCCTGGAATTAAGAAAATTTTACGATTTTCTTCGTAAAATAGCCTCCTAATAGCAAAGTGCATTTTCTATTCAACGAAAAATTTTCGTTTAATTCGCCTTTTTTCCCTCCGTATTTTTTAAAATACCGTATTTACTCGAATGCCGCACTTTTTCCGCAACGTTAAGGCTACTGAAAATCGGATGCGGCTTAGAATGGAAGATGAAAACAATGTGTTCAATGGAGTTTTTAGAGCAATTACAGCTTCATACATGTATACATTAATTATTCACCTCTTATTAGTTTTCCTTTTAAATTTATTTTAATTTCGTAAAATTGTTTAGCGATAAACCACATTTTAAACTATTTTCAATTTTCACAAAATCTTGAGAATTTGGGACGCAGCTTAGATTCGAATAAATGCGATATTTCTAGACCTTCGTATGATGGAATGATTATTAGGTCTTAGTGATGGTGGTCACCTAAAAATGTCTTGGCGGTCCACTGGTCGATCGAGATCGACTTAATGCCCACCCCGGTAATAGACTATTACTCAAAATGGATTGAAATTGCTGAACTTGTAAATAAAAGTGCAGCTAAGATAATAATTAAACTTAAAACAATTTTCTCTAGATTTGGTGTTCCAAATATTGTAGTATCAGATAATATACCATTTAATAGTTATGTTTATAAAAAGTTTGCAAATGATTGGGACTTTAATTATGCATTCATTAGTCCTCATTACTCCCCAAGTAATGGAATGGTTGAAAAAGCAGTAGGAATTGCTAAAAGCATTATGAGAAAGGCAGGGGAAGATAGAAGAGGTTATTTGGTAGGTTTAATGTGGAGTATAGAAAACCCCAATATCAGGTCTTGACCTATCTCCAGCTCAAATGATGTTTAATCGTAGATTAAAAACTAAATAACCAATCCAAATAAATTATTAAATGCTAAATTATTTAATATCATTCTAGAAAAGTTGATTAAGAGGCAAAACATTCACAAGTTACATTATGATAAAATTGTTCATCCGTTACAGAACTTAAGCAGGAAGAGAATGTCAGAATATTAAATTTTAAAAACAATACTTGGGAACCAGCTAAAATAGTTTCAAAACACAAATTGCATCCTCTGCCATATTTTGTTAAAAATCAGTAGCAATATCTTAAGACTTAATAGAAATTATATAAGAAAATCAAATACACCCTTTAATATAGAAACGGATCCCAATCATATGAATACTTTCCATTCTGATTCAGAAGTAATTGTAAATCCTCAAAATATACAGAACTGTAATGAGTCAGATTGTAATGTCCAAAGAAATAACCATGTTTTGTGAACTACCATCTTATTTGAATGATTATGTTATATGATTAATAACTTGAAGGGCTGATGTCATGATAACTGTGAATGTGTACTTGGATGTTAACTGTTATATTGTAACTATATGATTGCTTGTGTTGTTGCTGTTATGAGATGACGGTAGTCACCTTATGTTTAGTAAAAATAATATTAATACCAAGAATTGTTTAAAACACTTCGAATATCTATGTTCTCTGAAGAACATATTAAAAAACATAAACCTAATATGTATCACGCCCAGTTTCCTGATCAACGAATGCCGCATCACAGAATTTTTCAGTGGCTACATCATGAACTTCGTGAAACACATTCGTTCTCACGTCATGAGACAAGATGCTGGTCGACGAAGAGCTGTATACAGTCCAAGCCTGGAAGACAGTATCTTGAATGTAGTGGCTGATAGACCCGAGTCAAGTACAAGGGCTGTTGCTCATCACGTAAGTGTGAGTCATCAGATCGTTTGTACAGTGTAAAACGAAAATCGCTTACATCTCTTCCATTTTCAGCAATTACAAGCTTCATATCCAACAGACTACCTTCTCCGACTGCCAGTGGGTGGCACAGCAATGTGTGATGCAACTGGACTTCCATAGCTCGTGCTGAACAATTATGAACAGTTATTGTGAACACTACACTTGTTAACGACACTTTCAATAAACACTTCGTCTTTCCTTTTGTCTCTTATTTTTTGTGTTTCTGCCTCACCTCGTCACTTGCGCCCATACATTCCTATACAATAAATTATTATTACAATGTCCTGTACCTACCCTTAAAGTTTGTACCATGAATTCGGGACCACCCTATATTTCTATCTATCTATATATATATATATATCCCGCCTTTTTTTTTTAATGTGACCCAATAGCTAATTCTCGAACCGTTCGATTTAGATATGCACTTTCAATTTGAGAAATGTTTCAAAACAGGTAAATAATGTTTTTACGTGCTTTTCGAACCAAAAAACCCATTTACAAAAATTTATTTTTATACGGTCCCCAGGTCCTATCACTTATATTTAGGAAAAGATGCAGCACACACAAAAACAAAATGAACAAAAAGTTTCATTTTATTACGGTAAAAACTGGCCGAGTTATGGAACTTTGAAAATCATGCATTTTTCCATTTTCTCGGCCATTTTCAAGAAACTAGTAAGAGGCAGTCTCCAAAGTGAAATTAGTTGGAACTCTGCCAGGAAACTTTCGCCCTTGCACGTCACTCTTATGTAAATCTCTTTTTAATTTAAAAGCAACGTTATTAATTCAATAATTCTGTGTTTAAGAAATAAAATTTATTCTGTGTAAGTGTAAAACATAGAAAAAATAAAATATTTTGAACGAAGAAAACATTTCAATAGCAGTTCCAAAAAAAAATAGACTTATATGCTGCGGCTTCAGTCTGTAATTTGCTGCGTTTTTGCAGATCATGACGAACATTAAAAATCTGTTGTGTTGTCGCTTGCAATTGCATATAGTCATATTCTAATATTACGAATTCTAGTACGGGAGAACGAGATGTATACAAATGAAGAATACTGCAAAATGGTACTGTTTTACGGACAGTGTAATCGAAATAAGAGAGAGGCGGCAAGACTTTATGCCATTAAATTTTCCACTCGAAGACATCTATCTTATTGTACAATTGCCTGTGCTGTTCAACGCTTGTATAACACTGGGAGTTGTCATAGACGTATTCCCTTGTCTCATGCCTTCACCATTATTTAAGTTAATTTGGTCATTCCGATATAATAAAGCCCCTGATTCATGATTGGCGCATCATTCCACATTATGCTATAATTTGAACGGCAAATCCTGTATTATTTTGCTGCTATTTGTTAAAAGAAGCTGTTTTAATCTTTTCTGTGCAAGTTGTATTTCTTTAATTTAAGTTTTATTTTTGGTCATACAGCAATACAAATTGTCAATCTATGATGTTTACTACGATGCTTTAATATTAATATGTTTTTCTCTTGCTCTTTCTGCAGATAGTGAATTACTGTTCTCTAAACTCAATTTATATACGATCCCCTTTTCTGAGCAACTCTGATGCTTCAAATTTATGTAGGCATAACTCGTTCAGTTTTTATCACAATAAATTGAAACTTTTTGTGTTTATTTTGTTTTTGTGTACTGCATCTTTTCCTAAATATAAGTGATAGGACCTGGGGCCCGTTAAAAAAATAAATTTTTGTAATTTTTTTTGTAAATGAGTTTTTTAGTTGGAAAAACACGTAAAAGCATTCTTTACCTTTTTAAAAACATTTTTCAAATTGCAAATGCATATGTAAACCGAACGGTTCGGGAATTAGCTATTGGGTCACTTAATGCTGGACACCCTGTATGTGTATATGTAGCAATATTTATAATACTGCAGCACCCATACATGTATTTTTTTTTAATTTTATCATTTCTATAATTTCTTATATATCTTTTCTAAATCTTAATCTCTAGAATTATTTTACAATTTCAGTTTTTGTGTTGTTATAGTGATTTTTGATGATTCATCTCTCTCTATAGTAGTTATAGTCCAGTCATCTTAGGGTTTCGCTGTGGAATGAGAGATAATAAGCTGAAAACTCGTATATACCTTTATTTTGGCATTCTAAAAGTTGTGTCAAAAGTCTCATAAAATCTTGTGTCCGCGTCTTAAGATATTCAAGGTCAAATGTCAAAAAATTCGTTTTTTTGCAAATATCTCGTTTCCTATGGCTTTAATGTTATTTACATTTATTATTAATATTGTAGAGAATAAAATTTTCTATAATTTCAATTGAAACAATTTTTTATACATCAAACCGTTTTTTGAGATAGAGGGCGCTGAATGCTCAGCGCTTAGTTATCTTCAGCAGAATGCAAGGTCGACCGTAAGTCACATGATATAATACGCTGTATATGGTCTATTAACCTTAAAAATATACATAGTTATGAACATTTAGCCTTTTTATTAATTATTACATTACATTTAGTAATATATTTCATTAAACAAGTATATGTTTCTTTCATAACTAACTTTTGAACTACACTGTTCGTGTAGTTCAAAAGTTGACAGATATGCTTATATTCTATTATTATATGTACTAGTTACATTTAAAGTAGAAAAAAATAAAGCAAGTAATTTTTAATTATATTTTTACTTAGAGAGAGAGAAAGAAATATCGTTTCATACAATTATTACAATTGAAGTTCGGATGTAAAGAGGTTTTACAAAAATTTTAATTATAAGACGAACATGAATGTTAATTTTTTACCTCTTATTTCTTCAGTGTCTTTCGATCACTCGAAAATTTGCAATTCATTCTCATTATTTTCGTTGTCAAGGATATTTTTCTCCAAATCTTGAAGGATTTCTGAATCAAAAGTACAATTTTCATCGAGATCGCTCTCGTATCGTGAAGCATTGAAGCAAGCTTGCCCATTACACTGGCCACAAGCTGAAGAACATTGAAACCCCAATTTCCTACATCCACAGTGTAAACCACAACCATTTTTGCAGTTGCAAAATATGGTATTGAGTAATTCATCTGGAGCATATGGTAATATTGTCATAATCGATTCCAAGAATTCATTCCGCAGAATCCAACCCCATTCCTGGGGTTTTAAATCATTCCCTAGCCAAATTTGAACTTGATAATATACATGGCTAATGTGTTGCTGAGCCGCTGCACTTGTTGGTGGAAGATTGGATAACTGCACGGGTTTGTTGACTTGATGAATTGAGTGTGTATCGTAGATTACCAATACTGTTCTCAGATTTTGGAGCACTGTATATCGCCAACAAGACTCGTAATCCATTTTCATGTGATGTTTGTACAGGACAGGTTTCTTCTTGGAATACTTGAGCTAGTTAATACAAGTTCGGAAGATTCTCTAATATTCTAATGAAAGTTTTTTCCCTTTTTAAAAAATTGCAGATGTTGTATCACAGCCACTAAATGCATGCAGAAACAAAATATGCTTTTTACAATGAGGATATTTATCAAAACTTTTGGAAAAGTATATTTGAGTTTTAACATTCCCTTTGCCAACTTTTTTAAAGAACACTTCTTTTTGATGCGCTTGAGTACGTCCAATTAAAATGACGAGCAAATCAATATCTCCTCCTACTATGACGGCAGTCCTGTGATGTTCCGATTCTCCAATAGCTGTTTCTACGATAAGAACATCTGCATCATCTTTGTCCTGTTTTATTGTGATATCAACAGATTCTAATTTCCCAATCAACATGTTAATAAAAAAAATTTTATTACATAGATTCGACAAAAAATTCTCTTGGCTAATTGATACTATCATTGTTTCGTCGAAACAAACATCATTATATTTTGATAAAGCAGGAGTTCTTCTTGGCTGTTCCATTGCTTTTATGTTTTTGCTATAGTCCGAGTATCCATCAAATACTACTACAAATTCAGAACCATAATGTTTTTGTAAATATTTTACGTATTTATCTAAAATTATTGAAAAAGTATCGTCTTTACTCCATACGATGCGATGCAAAAGAAACCCACTATCGATAATGTATGTTACATTATTTTCATCGATGTCAAAATCTACAGGAGTCATAATGTCGCTTTAGTGATTTTTCTCATGCCATCATTATCAAATAAAGTTGATGGATATGGACTTAGTTCATATTGGAGATATTCTTGAAGATTACGTTCAAACTGTTTGCTTACAGTTTTTCTTTGGAAGAGTAGCAATGGATCAATTGAAACTCTACAACCGTTAATTTTGACAGATTTGTTGACAATCGAAAGCGGTAAAACCTTATCGGATCGTTTTAACTTTATTTCATTAAATTTTAAACCAGTTATCTTTACCATTGATTGTAATCCGATTTCATGGGCTTTGTGACAGTTAATTTGATCATTTCCAACTGTTACAGAAGCTAAAGATACCAATTGTTGCATATTTTGAAAGGGATTATGAAGTGTAAGCCATTCAACTAGTTTACTTACAGCAGTATTATCTCTTTTTACTATTGAATCCTTAGCATCAACGTGTTGTTCAGTAGAGTCTAAAGAAATTGTACAAAACTTCTCCATCTCGTCCCAAATTGTATTTGTAGCGTACATAGCAAACACCCATTTACATAAAACACTTTCTTGCGTACTTCGACCACGAGATACTCCCCCTTCTGTCTTCATAGATTTCATTAGACTTTGTTCGATAACCCTATCTGTCCATGTACCAGAATTAAATTTCTCTGTTCATTTCACGGTGAAGAATCCATTTTTAAAGTTCTTAAAAGTCTGTCCATCCATTTTATTTTCTAAATCGTTCATATCTTGAAGATATAAATGTGCCGACTTCGCATATAAAAAATGACCACTAGCGTGAAAATATGGCAGCATTCTTCGTACAGCATTAAGATGTTCTTTGAAAAGTCCCAGTTTTTCAGCGCGAATAAAGTTGAGTGCTATTGATACTATTTCGAAATATTGTACCCATAATTGTGCTGTAGAACCTCGAGCTTTTAATTCATTCAATTTATTCTGAAATTGATCTATAAATAAGTTTGAGTTTCCTACACACCCTTCAATGCCTTCATAGAAAACATTTCGGCAATTGATTTGTTCAGTTAACTCATTTAACACACAATCTTCAATCTTCATGTCTTCGAAGATTATCATTGACAATACAAGCCGTAACAATGTATATGACCTCTGATACTTCTTGAATAAGCGTGACCATTCAACATTTTGTCGACTGAATTCGTAGCATATATTTTACCTAGAGCTTCTTTGAGTCCACTTCCATGCATTATATATCCAAGAAAGGACATGAGTATACGAAATCCTCCTAATTTAACAACTATTTTACATAATTCTGAGTTAGCATCTGATGCAGCTACTATTTCACGTGCTTTAGAGTAGAGAGGTTGATCAAAAGTAATTAAACACTTTTTTGGCCATGTAACTTGGCAATATTTGCAGCGCAATGTAAAGTAGTATAAATCGTGTCTACGTTACTGGCAGGATGATCAATAAAAGGAAGAAACATGACCTGAGAAGTAGAAAAATCCTTATTATTTTTAGTGAGCTGTTCGAGTAAGCCATTCCACCCAGGTAATGATGAAATATTCTTCCACTTTCCGTATAACCACAAAAAATCAATACCTTTTAAATTCTTTTCTGTTAATGCTTGATCACCATGTAGATTTTTGACTTGAATTTTGCTGTATCCAGGTACAATTGTTTTTTCCTATGCTAGAAGAGACGCGTGTGATATTGCTGCTAACTCTTTTGCACATGGTTTGGTTGTATATTTTTGTATATGGTCATTGTAAAGAACAGCATCTTTTGGAGTAACAATCTTAATCATCCCCATAACATGGAGAATATTATTGCCATCAAGAGTATAGATATTTGTATCAGCATTGTCCCCAACATATTGAACTAGCACCCCTGATTTCGATGATAAAATACGAGGTTGTGGATGGTAAACTGCTGAAATTTCGTACTGTACAGTATTACAATACGAAGCTGCAAAACCCAAGCTATATAACATCTCTATAAGTCTTTTAGATCCATATCTTCTATGAAGAAACACAAAGGCTTAATAGTAGCTGTGATGAAAATGATCGTTCTTGTAATGCAGCCATTATTGCATGACTTATTGACGTGCATTTTGTTTTTAAATAAGCTATTTTTCCTTTTCTGTTTTTCATTATGACTTCTTGTAAGAAATGCAATAAACTTTTTGGTATATCTTGATTTACATCGTTAAACGTTTTACTTGGAGGTGGATAAGACTTGGTTTCAACGACAGATGACCGAATGTCTCCACGAATAATAGCTGCTGCAGCTTCTACAATTCGCAACCGTTCTTCTCTTCGGGATCCCTTTTTTATTATCATACCTAGCTTTTGATAATATATTAGTTTGTGTATCACGAAAAGATATGATTGTAAAAGATCTTACTTTTGTCATAATTATTATATTCGTTAAATATTTTTGTTGAAGTCTCGTAAAATTATAGTTTTATCATCTGGTACATACCCCGTCAAGACATCTATGAGCTCTTTCAATGTAAATTGGGAATCGTCGTGATTTTCGATGTAATTAAAAATCTCTGCCATAGCTTCTGAGACTTGACTATCTTGGCGAGACTTCTTTTCAGTAGATGGTATCTGATTTAAGAAATTAGTGTAGCAGAAGTATGATATTTTGCTTCAGAAGCCATCAAATCATACTCACAAAGTATAGGATCTTTCACTTATTCTCCTATAGAATCACAACGTTCTTCTGCTTTTTTTAAGACATTGTCTTTAAACTCGAGTACTCACTTTACTGATCTTGCGCCTGTACTTCTCTTTTTTTTTTTAGTTTCTGTTGCTTCATCAGCTACTTGACCACAAAATAAACAGCTTTTTGAAATCAAATGCTTCATTTCTTCTTTTACGAGGGACACTAGGTGATGATAAAGGTTCACTGTTTTCAATGCGTCGTTTCGATGCTGCAATAGAATTTTTACTAATGTACACTTTTCGGCACTCGGTATGTACATTCACGGAGGTTGAAGAATTTAAAAAATCAATGTGACCGTCCTTTCATTTGATACTTGCAGCTCTCAAAGTTTTTAAACCGCGCACTACATTAACAGGATAAGCTTGTGATAGTGATTCATTACATATAAAACATAAATCAGACATAACTCTCAAAATTTTATGTCCGTCGTAGCTAAAATACAATTTAAAACTAACGAATAAACGTGGCTAGTAGAAACTGAATTGTTGAAAAGGAAATCGGTCTTTATTATTTAGCTAAACATGTGTCCATCATCTAGCTATAAACTAAACGTATATTAGGTGTGTATAAGAATGTACGTGCATAAGAATGTAAAGCACCCTCTAGCGCTCATAAACATTCAGTGTATCCTTAGACTCCAACGAGAGAGGAGTCGAATCGAGACGAGACATTTTAACAAACAACAGTCCATTGGAAATTGAGGGAGACTCTCCTTTATTTGAGTATTTTACCATGTTTTTATTATGTCTGTCAGGGTGGAATTTTGTAATTCATTTTAAACTAACTTCCCGATGAGCAAGATACTTGAAATTTAGACCATAGCTTAGAAGTGGATGACAATGCATGAAAATATGCTTTTTAGTTCGTTATAAAAACATCGTACATTAAAATTTTTTTTTATTCTAAGATCATGTTTTCTTTGAGGTAACTAAGCTATCAATAGGGGTCAGCAGGTCTAGGCATAATCTGCACAAAGGGAAACAAAATTCGAAGGTTTATACATTTCAAACTAATTGTATTTCATTTTTCTTCTTAAAATGTAATTAGCATATATTAAAATATAATTAAAGTAAGTCTATAGTTTCAGTTAACTGTTTTTCAATTACACGAATAGATGCGGAATATTAAAAAATATACTTGATTAAGGAAATCTATTACTAAATGTAATGTAATAATTAATAAAAAATGCCAATTGTTCATAACTATATATATTTTTAAGGTTTATTGACTTTATACCGCATATTATATGATGTGACTAACTGTTGACCTTGCATTTTGCTGTAGATAGTCAACCATTGCGCGTTCAGCGCCCTCGATTTCAAAAACGGTTTGATGTATAAAAAAATGTTTCAATTAAAGTTATAGAAAATTTTATTCTCTACAATATTTATAATAAATGTAAATAGCTTTAAGGACATAGGAAACGAGATATTTGCAAAAAAAACCCGAATTTTTTTACCTTTGACCTCGAATATCTTAAGACGCAGACACGAGATTTTATGAGACTTTTGAGACAACATTTAGAGTGATAAAATAAAGGTCTATACAAGTTTTCAGCTTACTATCTCTCATTCCGCAGTTGACCCTTTTTTTTTACTAAGATGACTGGGCTATTAGTATTTGCTATATATATGTATGTATATACAGCGTGTAAAGAACTTAACGAGAGAGATAATCGGGCACAAGGTGAAGTGTCGGGTCATATCCGTTCTGGGAAAAATATTAAAATTACCTCGTTCTTGGTTAAGTGAGGACGAGAACATTTTCGTAAATATTAAAAATTGACACCCTCCATCACATCATTAGCTACTGTGACCAGAAATTTCCATAGTTTTACTATGATTTTTTTACTAAAATCCTCTACATAGCCTTACTATTAATCGCACCCACAAGTCGGACAAAACTATCTCTTTGTTGGTTTATTTAAAATTTACGTAATTTGTGTGAGTTTTTTAGTGAGAAAAAGGTGCCACTTAACTTTGATTCTCCATAAACAGAATACTATTACACACAACCCTAGGCAAGTTTTGCAAAAGTTGGCCCATTCAGTTAAGATTCAAAAATAGTACAGTACTTGTTCTTTTTTGTGCAAAACAATAGAATTGTTGTGCACAGAAAAGAACAAGTATAAAGAATTTTTTAATTTGTAAACGTTTTAAAAACACTTCTGTTGATACCTTCCATCACATCATTGGGTATTGTGACATCAAATTCCACAATCTCACTGTGGTCTTTTCACTGACGCGATCTTTCATAGCCGTGCTATTAATTACTATATCAAGTGGAGTAAAAACCGTTACTGGTTTCCTGAAAATTAACGTAGTTTAAGCCGGTTTGAGAAAATGATGTAATCTAACTTTGACGCTTTATAAAAAAAAAGTATTGCATACTGCTTTCAAATCATGACCCTTTTAGGGATCATTCTAAAATTGTACAGCACTTGCTACGTATACAAATTTTATTTTCCTTAATAAGAAAGACATAAATTTTGTTGGTTAAAACTTTCATTTTCCTTTAAGTATTTTGAATGATTTTTTTAATGGAACTTTCATTATTTCTTCAGAATAACATTTGTGTTTTTTAGGAATGTACGTCATTGATATAATGATTTTGTCATTACCTTTTTTAATACTTTGCCTAAATAGCTTTGGTCATTCTAAGCAATGCCCTGCGCATTGTATTACAATGGCTAGGGAAAGTATGCAATAATTCTCATATTTCATACTTTGCCTAAAAACTTCCGGCGTTTTGTACAGTTATGGCGTTTCTTAATTTGCAGGTAGCATGTATATATATTTTAACCCTATTATTATCTTTTATCCTGATTACTTAAACCTAGTTAAAGATAATAATAATCAAGTTAAAACTAATCACTTGCATGTATCGTATATTAAGGATCATTGATTACATAGTAATATTTATGATAAAAGATATGCTTTTAATTTTAACATTCTTAAAGTGCTATACTGGAATTCCAATTTATCAATTTATATATATAGAAATATTATTTTAACTATATTTATCGTAATAATGTATTAGTCACCGATAAATCTAATATATATTTCAATTTTAATAACTTTATTAACCATTGTATTGAACATGGATATCCTACTAATATTCTTTACAATTATATTTCTAATAGTTCTCAGTGAAATGACAATATATTATAGTAATAGCATTTTTTAAAATTAGTTATACAGTTAATCGAAAGATGGTGCCACATGTTTCATAAATTAATAATACTGTATTTTATTTAAATATCTTTGTGTATGTGTTTGGGAAGTTCTTTTATTTTCTATAATTTTTATATCTATATTTAAGGTTTTTAAATGTATATGTTTAGACTTGATAATATTTTATCATAATTTACAAATTTAAATTTTATGTGCTTCTATTATACTTCTTTGTATCGGGTGGGAAACATAATTTGTTACTGTACTCACGAAGTAAGTTTTATTATCTAGTTTTATTTCATCGATTTTAACTCTATACTAGTAATTAATTGTAGACTATAATTTTATCGTTACATATTAGTGGCATTTTGTTTTTTATTTGTAATATTTAAATTTCTCTTAGTATTCCCTCCTTTCTATATGGCCCAGAGTATTGGCAAATTACAGGTGAAGGTTGGCTAGCCGCAAAACCTTGTTTAAATCTGCAATCTTGGTTCCTAAGGCAAAGAGTTTGCTATTGTACTACTGGGGCTAATATTTCTTACTATCTTGATTAGTTATTGTAGGTTTTATGACTATTTTGTATATATGTTACCGGCAAAGTATGAAATCGGGCATTCTATTGAATGCCTAAATCTAGCCGGTAATGTATGAAATGATTCCTATTTCACACATTGCCTAAGCATTCTATAGAATGCCTAATGAGAAACCGACAAAGTATGAAATACATCTCAGATTCATTTCGAATATTGTCAATTGACAAGACATAAAACTAGTAACGCATGTCTCAGGCTCAGAATCTGTTAGTTGTACATATTGCTGTTTGTTCGGAAATGTCAAAATACTCAATTTTACTTTAATTTCTTCAACAAAAAAAAATGGTTTTTTCCTGTGCTACCTGAAAATGGAGGAGCAAGCTATAATGTTAGAAAAGGTGCCATAATCTATAGCAGGGGTTGGCAACCTATGTCACATGTGGCACGTGGTACAGTTCTCAGTGGCACTTTGCACTACTCAAAAAATTTGTAAATTTTTGAATTGTTTCAAAAATTCTCTACTGTGTGGTTCGATGAATCATATTGGTAGATTGGTTTGACACGCAACAGCTAAAAGTTTGCCGACCCATGGTCCATAGACATAAAACAACTATTTAACGGCTAAATGCCCAAAATTCGAGTTGATGCTCCAAAACAAAGGTTTTTTTTAACTGAAACTACTTACTAGAAGTTACTAACTGATATAAAAAAAATGCTAAAATGATTACTAAGAAGGAACCCAGGGACTTTTGTTTGTTGAATAGCTATGATCTGATGTCTGTGGAAAGTAAAAGTAAACTCATTTAAACTGTTAAAGAAGGCATCAGTACCATAAAACAGTGGCCCCCAACCTTGAGTGGTCTGATACCCCAAAGGGTATCAGGCCACTCAAGGAGCATTAAATTATTTCCATTATATTTACTGGGGTGTTTGTGTAACTTTCCTTGGAAATCACTTCATATTTTATGTAAAATCATTTTATAATTATTTTTGGTGCAACTGAATTTTACTCTGAAGGCATGTTTAAATACAATTAAATAATAAAATCAAAGCAGTTTTAAATATAAATAATCAACGTCCCACCCTCAGTGGGCTGCCGTAATATTATCAAACGTTGAAATATCCGGAAGAGAAAACAGTTGGGAAGAACTGCTATACATCACAGATTCTTTTTTTTACCCCAATGGGGCTGCAGATTGATATTTTTACCATTTTCAGACCTAGTACATTCTCCAGGTGCTGGTATCCCTTTTTAGTGCGGCACCATGTAGGTGATACCAATTGCTACCAGTAATTTTAACACCCAGTTTGACGATGTGAACTTGTTCTAGGAATCTAATTTACAAAAGCAAAACTAAATTCAGGATTCTGGAGATGTGATAGAATTCTGAAAGAACTTTCAACCAAATACAAAAATGTTACACGTTATGATATTGAACTGTACATCCACCTACGTGAAACATGCAGAAAAAACAGAAAATTATTTTTTAAAAAAAAGGTATTGTAGTACAAAACTTCAATTTTTTTCTGAATGCCAATATATTGGCACTTGTAATGAGTGAGAAATAGGATGGTTTCTTTCAACTTGGAACTACTGAAGGAATTTCAGTACAAATATATGCGAAATCACAATTTAGCAATAATTTTTTTAATGTCAGTCTCATTATTTTGTGAGAATAACATTTGTACTTTTAGGAATCTAAGTCATTGATATAATATCCTGATCATGACCTTTTTTCATACTTTGCCTAAATAGCTTTAGGCATTCAATACAATGCCTAGGCAAAGTATGTAATAAATCTCATATTTCATACTTTGCCTAAAAACGTCCGGCATTGTATAGAATGACTAGGCATTCTATAGAATGTCGGAATTTCATACTTTGCTGGTAACATGTATAAACTAAAGATCTGGTTTTAATCTTCTAGTTTTGTTAGTTGGTATAATTTAGTACTATCAATTTTATTATACTGTGTATTTTTTTCATTTTATGATACTATATATATACTATAATAAAATGAGAGATTAAACTGTATTTTCTACAAGGCTAGAAAAGAAAGAAATTGAATTTTAAGAAACGTATCAAGAAAATAAATGGTGTAAAAGAATATTGCACTAAAATTGAATAAAAACATACAAAACAAGGAACAGAAGTTATTAAAATTGAAGATACCAAAGGAGTCTTTGGGCTAAAATGGCCACGTATTATAATTTCTAAAGCTAACGCTGAAGTAGGACAGCGATTTAGTGTTAAGCAATGCCTTCACCTTCCTCGTACAGCAGAAATTATCTACGTAATAAAAAAAACAGAACCATACTGAAAAATTAGGCCTAAATCAATCACATGTGGGTAGAACACAAAACAGTGAAATAAAATGGAAGTATAAATAGTGAGAATAGAAAGGTTTCTCACACAGAGATGAATATTAAGAAAACAATTTGTAGGGAAAAGTCAATATAAAAACTTGCATGTAATTATGCTAACCATTAAGATGTATAAAGCCTGAGCATCTTAGTCAAAAATTGCGCACAAAATGACGTGTTAAAGTTAACGTGTAAACGCATAGAAGCAAAGAAAAATATATAAATAATCTAAAAAAAGTCTAAAATAACATATCTATCTTAAAATGTGTGAATTTACTTGAATAG
Source organism: Trichonephila clavata (assembly GCA_019973975.1). Classification (NCBI taxonomy): domain Eukaryota; kingdom Metazoa; phylum Arthropoda; class Arachnida; order Araneae; family Nephilidae; genus Trichonephila; species Trichonephila clavata. The sequence continues at coordinate 511,270 of BMAO01035747.1, read as the reverse complement.
TTGTAATCTGAGCAATTTTTGCAGAAATTTTTTTTTATAATTACATTGCTTTAATATATTATCAGTATCTAATAGTGAATTAAAACATTGTTTCTTTTATAAAATTTAAGATAATATTTTTAAATACAGATAGGTGTAGGTTTACTACACCAAATGACATTTTTGTAAAGTTAAAATCAAAAGAGTATCTTTTATAGAAAAATATTACTTGTTAGCAAATTATTCTTGGTGTTTAATTGAAGGTCCCAAAAGTTTGCTGACTCATTATTTAATAATTTCTAATATTGGAAATGATAATTAAAAGTAGGAACATATTCTACTATATTACTAAAATGTAACTAAGCCATCTATGCATCTAAAAAGTAACAAAATATGTAACTAATATCTTAATGTTCAATAAAAGTGTAAAAATTTTTTGGCTAAACAGTTACTTGCTGGCCCACCTTGTGACAGTCCTTTAATTTGCTGATAATAAGAGTTATTATGATAATTATAAGTTTCATTTAATACTACACTCAAGAGCCAAAACATTATGACCACCCCTACATTTTGCAATGAACTCGCCTGGATGACGTGGAAGGCACGTGATCAGGTGGAAGAGGAATTAACTGCTACTGGAGAGTCTAAAGAATCATTCTTTCACTTCTGTGTGTGATGTGAAAAGCTGCGGATCTAAGCGACTTTGATAGAGGGCAGATTGTAATGCCTCGAAGGCTCGGTACAAGTATTTCCGAAACTGCACGACTCGTGGGTTGTTAGCGATCTACAGTTGTTAGTATTTATGCAAAGTGCATGAATGACGGTGAAACCAGTAGTAGACAACATGGTGTTGGACGTCCACTCGCTATCAAAGAAAAAGTTCGTCAGAGACTGTCTCGCATGGTGAAGCAAAACCGGAGCCAGACAGTGGCTCAGCTGACAGCCCAATACAATGCAGGGCCAGGTAGAATAGTATCGGAGCACACTGTTCAGCGGACTCTGTTGGATATGGGGATATGCAGAAAACGTCCCACTTGTGTGACTTTGCTGACCAAGCGTCATCGCCAACTGCGCCTGCGCTGGGCCCGGGAACATCACGACTGGTCCATGCATCTGTGGGACAGAGTTGCCTGGTCAGATGAATCACGGTTTGTCGTTCATTACGCCGATGGCCGTGTCAGGATACGCCGTCTTCCATGTGAACTGTTGCTCCCTCAATGTGCAGTAGGTCATACACAGGCCGGTGGTGGCGGTATTATGCTTTGGGGGACGTTCTCTTGAGCTTCTCTGCGACCCGTGGTTGTGGTAGAGCAGACCCTGAATGCTACAGGGTATCTGAACATCATTGCGGACCAGTTGCACCCTTATATGGCCTCTGTTTTTCCAGCTGGAAATGGAATGTTCCAACAGGACAACGCCCCATGTCACAAGGCTAAAATTGTGTTGGAGTGGTTCCAGGAGCATGATGCTGAATTCCAGTTAATGTCCTGGCTGCCTAACTCAACGGATCTCAATCCAATAGAACACATTTGGGATGTCATGGGACGGCAGAGTTCAAAGACCACCAATTCGCAATCTCTCGGATTTGCGTGACCGTTGCTTAAACATCTGGTACAATCTGTCTCCGGCCATCTACCAAAGACTTGTGGCATCCATGCCAAGGCGGGTTGAAGCTGCGTTGCGCGCCAAAGGTGGACCAACTCGTTATTGACAGGTGGTCATAACGTTTTGGCTCTTGAGTGTAGTTGAATATCAATAACATAATTATCATATTTTATTAATTTATTTAAAGAATATTTGTCATAAGTGAAAATACATATGTAGTTAATATAAAGATAATAACTTATAAGAATACAACAATCTGGATTTATATATACAATTGGAAATATATATGTATCTGAGGGTCTCATGAGAGAGCAGCCCTGCATGCGCCCTGACACATGACCTAACTCGCCTCACAGGGAGGCGATCCCGAGAACGGACATTGAAACGACGAGAGACAGAATGAACGGACGGAGAGTGAGAGAAGAGCAACGGGGAAAAAAAGTAACGATGAATAACTAAAAGAGGAACTTTAGCTACTGGCAATGACGCGCATTTAATTGCTTAACTTGGAATAGTATTCGTGTAGTCCCCTTTCTTTGTTACTGTTAGAATAAACTGTTTTGTTTGTTAGCTCTTAGTTATTACTAGCTAATGAAGAAACATCAAAACACACAAATACACTCAAGAGCCAAAACATTATGACCACCCCTACATTATGCAATGAACTCGCCTGAATGATGTGGAAGGCACGTGGTCAGGTGGAAGTGGTATTTAACTACTGTTGGAGAGTCTGAAGAATCATTCTTTCACTTCTGTGTGTGATGAAAAGGCTGCGGATCTACTCGACTTTGATAGAGGGCACATTGTAATGACTCGAAGGCTCGGAACAAGTATTTCCGAAACTGCACGACCCGTGGGTTGTTTGTGATCTACAGTTGTTAGTATTTGTGCAAAGTGGATGAATTACGGTGAAACCAGCAGTAGACGACATGGTGTTGTATGTCCACACGCTATCAAAGAAAAAGGTCGTTGGAGACTGTCTCGCATGGTGAAACAAAACCGGAGCCAGACAGTGGCTCAGCTGACAGCCCAATACAATGCAGGGCCAAGTAGAATAGTATCAGAGCACACTGTTGGATATGGAGCTACGCAGCAAACGTCCAACTCGTGTGCTTTTGCTGACCAAGCGTCATCGCCAACTGCGCTGGGCCCTGGAACATCGCGACTGATCCATGGATCAGTGGGAGAGAGTTGCCTGGTCAGATGAATCACGGTTCGTCATTCATCGCGCCAATGGCCGTGTCAAGATATGCCGTCTTCCAGGCGAACAGTTGCTCCCTCAATGTGCAGTAGGTCATACACAGGCCGGTGTTGGCGGTATTATGCTTTGGGGGACGTTCTCTTGAGCTTCTCTGCGACCCGTGGTTGTGGTAGAGCAGACCCTGAATGCTACAGGGTATCTGAACATCATTGCGGACCAGTTGCATCCTTATATGGCCTCTGTTTTTCCAGCTGGAAATGGAATGTTCCAACAGGACAATGCCCCATGTCACAAGGTTAAAAATGTGTTGGAGTGGTTCCAGGAGCATGATGCTGAATTCCAGTTAATGTCCTGGCTGCCTAACCCACCGGATCTCAATGTCATGGGACGGCAGCTCAGAGTTCAAAGACCACCAATTTGCAATATCTCGTATTTGCGTGCCCGTTGCTTAAACATCTGATACAATCTGTCTCCGGCCATCTACCAAGGACTTGTGGCATCCATGCCTAGGCGGGTTGAAGCTGTGTTGCGCGCCAAAGGTGGGCAACTCGTTATTGACAGGTGGTCATAATGTCTTGGCTCTTGAGTGTATATATAGTATAGGAATAAAAAAATGATACAAAGAATACCTTACTAAACTAAGATTGGAGAAGAGCAGAATTCGCAAGAATTTGAAATATGAAACAGTTAAAAATGTAAACAAAGAATCAATGGACTAAAATGGATAACTATTATGATATCTAAAGCTGTCACTGATTTAGGACATTGAGGGTTAGGGCTAATCAATATGAGGTCCAGTATTGCTTTGTCGGATCGAACCTTCCTCTTCTGCAGAAATTTTCGACATAATAGAAAAACAGGACTCAGCTGAAAATTAGGTCTATTTCTATACGTTGGATGAACACAAAATTGTAAAAATAAAGAGAATGTGTGTGGATGGATTTTGAAAATAGGATTTTCCACAAGAGAGATGATTAGAAAAAGAAAATTTCGGAAAAAATTAAAACATGCAAAAGAAACTTACCTATATTTGTAATAACCAATAAATGTCCCTACTATGATCTCGAGATGCAAAATGACGTGTTTGATATACAGAATTAAGGCAGATAAGCCACCTAGATAGTTTTTTTTGTAACTAAACAAAATGTAATGTAGATTAAAAAAAAGGCTAAAACTATTTTGCAATTTTTTTTAAGAATGAATTTAACTGGATAGTTCTAATCAAGGCATTATTGACAGAATGTTTTGTGTTAAAACTTTGCATTGACTTTTAACATTAAACCAATTAAATTTTTGATCTTTAATGTGAACAAAAAAGAAATAATGTATACGCTAAATACTAATAATAAAGACAGCCATGCCTTGTGTATAATTAAGCATATTATAATTTCCTAATTCATAAATTTAAAATAGTAGATAATGACATAGTAAAAAGTTCTACAGAGTTTTGTACTATAAGTATTCATGAACAAATCATATGTTCTTGTTACTTATGCCACTTGATCGAAAGTAACATCAGATCAAGGCCCGCGAAATTCATCACTGCAAAGGGCTACATATACGCCTGTCGTTACTGTAGCTTTGAGCACCATACGGGTGACAGTGCGATTTGGCTCGATTCTACTCCGATTTTGAGGGAATGAACTAATCATATAATAGCATTAATGTACTAAAATGTTAAATCTATTCAATACTTACCAATCAATAATGTCGTATTAAACTAAAAAGGCTTTCAAATATAATAAAAAAATTGGCAGATCTATTTTTAATTACAATGATGTAAATGACTTGCAAAATAATAATAACATAGCATGTAACTGTAAAGATTATTCTGATTTTTTACAACTGAACACCATAAACACGTTATAGCAGATAATTTAAATATTGTAAAAGAGATGAAACACTCAGATAAATAATGTCTAAAATTACAACTTTAAAAATAATGATCTCTAATAATAATAATGCTATTAAAACACAAATTTCTAAAGATATCAGTAACTTTATTACAAAAATAGCAATTAAGTATAGCTTTTGTATTGAAGCTTTCAATGAATTTAAAAACAAAGTTTTAAGCAAATTACTGAACATTATTTATAAAACCGATAGAGATATCACTTACAAAGATATTAAGCATCAAATCGCAGATCTACGAAAGAATTTCATTATCGTTGTAAGTGGATAATCTATCGTTGTAAGTGGTTATATCTATACATATAAAAGAATTTGTGTGTTTCAGCTATTCCGGCCAAATTAAGCAACCCACAGGTGTGAAACTTGGCACGTAGAAGCTGTAGGTCACTATTCTATTAATCTCGAAGAGTTTTTTTCGAAATTAGCTTTAGATTTTTTTAAAATTAATTTTTTAAAGTGATTTCCAGCTAAATGGAGATATGATGTCATCAGACGTGTCAAGAGTTTTAACTCTGCAAAAATTAATGTTTCTAGCAGTTTTTTAGGGGATTGTAGCACATTTTATTGTAAATATATTTATTTATGGTTGTGTTTATTCGTTTTTTACTCTTTGTGATGGAAATGCATTTGTTTTTCGAAAAAGTCGTCGTAAAAAAAAGGTTCTTTCTAAATTTCCTTTTATGGTTTGGTAACAGTCGACTTTCGATGTCTTTTATAACGTATTTATCCTTTTCCGTACTATCAAACACACTAAAAGGATGTTATTTCAGAACAGCTTTTTGAAACTAAATGGTCATGCTGTACGGATGGAAGTGGACAAGGTGCACTGTTTAAGCTTACTGATATTCAGGCGATGATTTAGTTCTAAGTTTAACTTTGTCACCGACAACCTTCTGTGTCGTGATATCAACATCAGTTGGATTGCAGCCGGCCAACGTGAGTGAGTAATAGTAAAGCCTAGCCACTGCATTAAATTTATGTATCTGTGTAATTTTTGTATAATTATTTCTTATATACACTCAAGAGCCAAAACATTATGACCACCTGTCAATAATGAGTTGGCCCACCTTTGGCGCGCAACACAGCTTCAAAACGCCTCGGCATGGATGCAACAAGTCCTTGGTAGATGGCCGGAGGCTGATTGTATCAGATGTTTAAGCAACGGTCACGCAAATACTAGATATTGCAAATTGGTGGTCTTTGAACTGAGCTGCCGTCCATAATCCGCCCGTGGTCTGAGATGCAGTCCCATGACATCCCAAATGGGTTCTATCGGATTGAGATCCGGTGAGTTAGGCGGCCAGGACATTAACTGGAATTAAGCATCATGTTCCTGGAACCACTCCAACACAATTTTAGCCTTGTGACATGGGGCGTTGTCCTGTTGGAACATTTCATTTCTAGCTGGAAAAACAGAGGCCATGTAAGGGTGCAACTGGTCCGCAATGATGTTCAGATACCCTGTAGCATTCATGGTCTGCTCTACCACAACCACGGGTCCCAAAGACGCCCCACGTTAAATCTGTCGAGAGCTCAAACGTCCTCCCGTTGGTGTGGTGTGGTAGTTAGGAGAGGGGGTGTCAGCTCAGGTGTCGTCCGCGTCACTTGACCATGGTTCAAAATTACGCGGACCGTCGCCAAAAGCCCTCGTGTTGCTAATCAGTGCGACGTTAATATTCACTCACTCACCCAAAGACGCCCAAGAGAACATCCCCCAAAGCTTAATACCGCCACAACCGGCCTGTGTATGACCTACTGTACATTGAGGGAGCAACTGTTCGGCTGGAAGACAGCGTATCCTGACACAGCCATCGGCGTGATGAATGACAAACCGTGATTCATCTTGTCGTTCTATCTTAAGTTCTACACTTCCAATTTTAAAGTGTAAAAACTAACTAATTAGCAGGGTTATTAACAGTGGATCTAAAAATTGAATAACGGGTGTGGAGGACTTTTATCAAAGACGAGAATTTCGAGAACAAACACATTTATTGAAGATGATTCAAAAGATGAAATTTACAGTGACATTTTTACAATGAAAAAGTTAAAAAAACATTTTAACTGAGCACCTTGCTCAAAGACATGAGTGCAGCAGAGAGTCAGCTGCTCGCTGAGAAAACACTCAACTGCTACCAGTATCACAGCAGTAGTGATCTATATTTATACACTAATATAATTAACATATTGCATCACTTCCACAGCAAGCGATGTAAACTATTGAGAAACTCCTGAGTGGCCAGATTGCATCGTGACGTCACAAGCGACGATCGGATCTCCAATGAACAGCTGCCATCAGCAAAAGCTGTTTCTCAACTCCACTCAATTTTTACCCCGTTCTCACGGGTTTGTTTACATTTCTTTAATGGCGGCACATTTGAAACACCCACATCGCTTGCCGTTCAAGTAATACTATATTCTGGATTGCTGACAACATTGGGATGTCATGTAAGTAATTGACAACTTGTCAAACTATGCTTATAATTTAACCATGACATACAACACATCTGACCAGGCAACTCTCTCCCACTGATCCATGGATCAGTCGCGATATTCGCGGGCGCAGTTGGTGATGACGCTTGGTCAGCAAAAGCACACGAGTGGGACGTTTGCTGCGTAGCCCCATATCCAACAGTGTCCACAGAGCAGTGTGCTCCGATACTATTCTATTTGGCCCTGCATTGTATTGGCTGTCAGCTGGGCCACTGTCTGACTCCGGTTTTGCTTCACCATGCGAGACAGTCTCCAACGACATTTTTCTTTGATAGCGTGTGGACGTCGAACACCATGTCGTCTACTGCTGGTTTCATTGTCATTCATCCACTTTGCATAAGTTCTAACAACCGTAGATCACGAACAACCCACGAGTCGTGCAGTTTCGGAAATACTTGTACCGAGCCTTCAAGGCATTACAATCTGCCCTCAATCAAAGTCGCTTAGATCCGCAGCCTTTCCCATCGCACACAGGAGTAAGTGAAAGAATGATTCTTCAGACTCTCCAGCAGCAGTTAAGTACCACTTCCACCTGATCACGTGCCTTCTAAGTCATCCAGGCGAGTTCATTGCAAAATGTAGGGGTGGTCATAATGTTTTGGCTCTTGAGTGTACTTTTATGGTTTGCAATAATTCATGCTGATTGCGTAATGGAACAACTACCCATCTTGCAACGCCTAATGTTATTAAAGGTACTATTTTTATTGTGTTGGCACTTTTAAAGATATTTACTTTCCATAATGTGTTGTATTTCATTTTATGCTCCTGATTAATCTTAGCTGTCCTATGAGCATCAAGCGGCCGCGGTGGCCGAGTGGTCTAGGCATCGAATGATGGCTAGCATGTCATGGGTTCGATCTTACTACCACTAAAGATCCGCCGTGTAGGGGAGTGATGCACGTTAAATCTGTCGAGAGCTCAAACGTCGTCCCGTTTGTGTGGTGTGGTAGTTAGGAGAGGGGGGTGCCAGCTCAGGTGTCGTCCGCGTCACTTGACCATGGTGCAAAATTACGCGGACCGTCGCCAAAAGCCCTTGTGTTGCTAATCACTGCGACGTTAATATTCTCTCACTCTCCTATGAGCATCAATAAAGCCTGACTACCTTCTTGAAACCTTTTTGCTGTATATGAAAAATTTTTGTGCTTCCCCCGTGTTGTGTATTAATTATGTTATTTTTAAAGTGTTTCAACAATGCAAAAATATTTGTACATATTTTGGTACTAAACAGTTGTAAGAACTTTGTGTTTGCGGTTGATATGCCTTATTCTTGCAAACCTTGATGTTTGTATCACCAATCCGCGGTTGTGCTTGGGCTACAATTCATCTGATGTTGATATGAAGACGACAGAAGGTAGTCGGCCCCAAAGTAAGTTTAGATTGGAACTAAATCATCGCATGATATCAGTGTACTTTGTGTCCGCGGTAGCCAAGTGGTGATGGTATCGGATCATGGCAGGCATGTCATGAGTTCGAGCCCAGTACCACTAAAGACCCGCCATAAAGGGTAGCGATGCACGTTCAATCTGTTGAGAGCTCAAACGTCCTCTCATTGGTGTGGTGTGGTAGTTAGGAGAAGAGGTACCAACTCAGGTGTCATCCTCGTCACTTGACCATGGTTCAAAATTATGAGGTCCGTCGCCAAAAGCCCTCGTGTAGCTGAACAATGCGACGTTAATATTCACTGTAATGTGAATTATCATGACTAACGTGAATTAACGTGACTGTAACATATTCATCAGTGTAATTTAGTGGTACGTCTTTCCTATTTCCATCCTAATAGCTTGACAATTTGGTCTGAAAAAGGTTGTTACTTTTAGTTATTAATAGAGTTGGCGATTTTTGTTGCAACAATACATAAGGTTATTGCTTATCTTCGTTAATCGGCAAATTCCATGTTTCATCGATGCAGCAAAATGGTAGAAAACTTTAGCCCAGGGCTTCTGAAACTTTTTTCATTTACGACCCCATTTATGATTGCGAGTTTCCTGGCGACCCCATATAAATAGAAAGAAAGATAAATTAATATTTTTTGATGATTAATTTATTAGGTAACAGTATACATATACATATGAAAATATATAGTTTTATAATTCGATTTTAGAAACATAGAAAAATATAAAATTAAAAATTGCACAAAAAGTTGTAAAATTGTATTTAATATTGTTACAAAAATTATTTCAAAATGTTGATCTTTTTAATAAAACTTTCAATTTTATCTCATTCAAAGTAAATATATCGCAATTTTTTCCTTGAAGAGACAAGTTGAGATCGTTTAATTTCGCAAAGATATCTGACAAATAACACAGCTTGGATAGCCAGCCATAAGTCATTTTGAAAAAAAAGCAGCAAGTTCACATTTTCGTTCGGTTAAAAATATTTCGACTTCTTCCTTTAATAACAATAATCTTCTTAAACTTTGACCTCTTGACAACCCTCTTACTTCTGCATGTAATAATAAGGTTTTGTAGTTGGAATCCGTATCTTTACAGATATTTGAAAATAAGCGGCTGTTAAGGGCACGGCTCTTAATAAAATTTATAATCTTAACAGCATCCCGAAACACGCACACATCGTTCAATTCTGGTGCTAATTTTTTGCTGCAAGAGCCTCTCAGTGAATAAGGCAGTGAGTAAAATTTATATGATCATAATGAGCAGCATGAAAAAATGATTTAAAACCAATATTTTTGCCCGTCATCGCTCTTGCACCATCTGTGCATATTCCACAGCAATTTTTCCATTCTAAACCTTCAGTTTTTAAAAATTCATCAACTTTACAATATATGTCTTTCCCTGTAGTATGGTCTTCCATAGGGCGACAAAAAAAAAAATCTTCAACGTTTTCTTTATAAACGTATTTGACATATACTAACAACTGAGCCAATTTAGTAATATCAGTTGTTTCGTCCAGCTGAATTGAAATTTTTGGGCTTTCTTTAATTCTTGTAATAAGTTTCGCTAATTGGTCCTTGTTAATATCAGAATTCTATTCGAGACAGTGTCGTTCGACAAAGGAATTTTTTTAATATCATTCGCCATATTTACTTCCATGTAGTATTTCTACCATTTTAATAGCAGTGGGTAATACAAGATCTTCTCCAATGGTGAACGGCTTTTTATTTTTAGCAATACAGTATGAAACTTCGTATGACGCTAGTAAATATTTTTCATTAACGGTCATAAATTTGTCAAGGAATTTTTTTTCTTCTTTATTTAAAGATTTATACAGACTTTCAAAATATTCTTTTGGTTTATTGACATACGAAACATGCTTTGATTCAAGATGTCTTTTTAATTTTGATGGTTTCATACTCTCCGGAGTCAATAATTCATTGCAGATCAAACAAAGAGGTTGTTCATTACCCTTATAATTTTGAAATGTAAAGTCAAATTGAAGAAAAGACTCAGTGTATTTTCTTTTTCGCACATTAGATGCCTGTTTTTCAATACATTGCCTGAGGAGAGTTTGTAGCATTATCATCAGCGTCATTACCATTCTTATTTAAGTTCACCCATTTATCCATAGCCACAAATTATTTTGATCCTAAAATCCAATTAATATGTAAAAATAACATAGTGCATATAATAGTTGATTAAATGTATAGACTACCGTTATCTAGAGTTAATTGTGTATGGATAAATAAAAAGAAGGCTTTGCAATAGTTTCAGGGTATTTAAAAGGTAAGTATCTGTCAAAAGTGGGCGTGGCCCGCCAGTTGATGATGTTTTAAGTCATTTTGACATACTTCTAATTGAAAATACGCGGCATGTGTGCTATATCCCTAGAAAGGTTATGAATTCAGATTTCGGAAATATCAAAAACTCAAAATTGATCATTTCAACATTTTTACCCTACTGACTGCTCTTAAAATCTCTCGCGACCCCATAGTTTCAGAAGCCCTGCTTTAGCCTATAACAAAAAGAAAAGTTACTGACGTATTATCGCCAACTTTATTAATAACTCACCAAATTGGCAACCCCGATTTCTTATGTTCCCCAATTGTCGTACATGTTTAATTGGCAACCACGTGCTTCATTTCATGTGATGTTGCCATTAGTTGCGATAGTATGTAAGTACCAAAAAAGGACACTCTGTTCTAAATAAGTGGGATTATCCGATTGCCAATATTGTGATTTAAGTTAAAATTTTTGGTACTTACATATTAGCGTCCCCACAGCCAAATTGACGCCACGCAAATCACTCCTTGATTTTAAAACGACAATGATTCTTACATGTTTTATGTGAAAAAAAGTAATCAGTCAGATTTTGATGGGAATTAGCGCGATTTGCATAGTGCCAATTTGGCTACAGTGATGCTAATACGTAAGGATACGAATTTTTATTTACATATAAAGATATTTTCTGACATGTTCTTTTTGTTCTGAGCTGTTTATGGTAGTTTCATCAAAATCAGACCTCCATTTATATGTTTAAAGTTGCTTCTTGGTTTTAATTAATGTCATATAATTTCTACTATATGTAAGGTTACTTCATATATATGTATGTTTATTTTATTCCTGTTTCATATTTACGACATTCTGTGAGTGTTTTGTTTGTTTAGTACTGGCTATGGTAATTTCATCAAAATTAGGGCTTAATTTTTCTCTGTTTTAGATAACATTTTAATTTAAATTGTTATAATTTCTAGTGTCACACAGCTTTATATTTGTTTATTTTCGAAACTATAATTTTCTTGCTGATTGTTGTAGTTTACATTAATTATGTGATACCGTGATTTTCAAAAGTTAGTTTTTAAGCCAAAAAATGATTTGTGAATCTCTTTATAAACAGAAGCTTAGATTATAAGGTACGCACATATTAGCGTCACTGCAGCAAAATTGGTGCCACACGCGCGCGAATCACACCTTGATATCAAAACAACAAAGATTGTAATGTATTTTATATGAAAAACCAATCAGTCAGATTTTGGCAGAAAATGGCGCGATTCATGAGGCACCGATTTGGCTGCGGTGTTAATACGTACGTATTGATAATTATTACTCATTCATCAACACAAATATCAGTGGATTTTTTAGACTGTGAAATTACCTACGCTTCTTGCCTGCTTTTATTCTTATATTAAAAAAAAAAAATCTGCTACAAAGTTTCTTTCTGTTAGAAAAAAACTTTATTGGTTTTCTTTGTTCATCGGCAAATTCTAAAAATCACACTTATTATAACAATAAAGTAGAATATCCTAGCTAGCAGTTATAACAAAAAGAAAATAGTACTAAATTCAGCTAATTGCTATTAACAGATTGGGAATATTTGCAAAAAAACTACTTTCCATTTTTGTCACACAACAGCTGTTGTTAAATAGGTTTTTGCATGTTTTCTACATGTTGCTTTTTTTTTGGCTTCATAGTTATTATAACTGATAAGTATTCATTTTTTATTTTCACTGAAAGATAGTTAACTATATTCATCAAGAAGTTCTCCACGGAAACTATGGATGTGATAGATGAAGTGATTTTCTTTTGGACTTTAAAATTCAGAGTTTTTGCAATATTTTGTCGTGTGAACTATCTGTTCTTCATATGGATTTTTAAAGATTTTATACATATGCATTGTATACATTTGTTACATATGCATACATTTCTATGACATTTTCTTTGGTTGAAAAAAAAAGATTATTCCTTTTTTCCCTTCATCAGCAAATGCCATGTTTTCATCATGATAGGAAAACGGATCAGATGCTGATCAATGTTGATCAGATTTTTTGTCACATGACATAATTTTGCTTCTGTCAATCTTCAGATATATAAATTTACACTCATGGGACAAAAAAATTAGCGCACCAAGAAATAATTGCGGGATCGTAACAAAACTTGGCATAAAGGTATATGTCGGAGAGATAAGCAAATTATTAGAAATGCAGCATGATTGCGCATTACGTATAACGGGTAAAGGGCGTCTAACGTCGTTCTCCGTGGAGTATAAAACAGGTAACCAAAGCTTGTTTGAGTGTGCTGAATTGTTTACAAAGGAAGTGCTGAGGTAGACATGCCATTACGCCATTTTCGAAGACAATATGAGCAGCTGTCTCAGTTTGAGAGGGGGAGAATTATCGGCATGATGGAAGCTGGGTGGTCAGCTAGGCGAGTAGCTTGACAACTAAGCCGCTCTGATTGTGTTGTGAGGAGGTGTTGGGACCATTGGATCCGAGAGATGTCATTTACACGAAGACCAGGCTCAGGACACCCTCGACAAACTAGTCGTCAAGAAGACCGCCACATCGTAAGAAATGCACTTATACAGCCAATTGCTTCATCGGCCGCCATCCATTTACAGGTAGTACCTTCACTAGGGGCCCTGTGTCTTCTTGAAGCATACGAAGGCGCCTGGCTGAAAGACATTTGGGATCGCGGCTCCCATTACGTGTGCTGCTCTTGACGCCTCCGTTTGGACTGGTGCCGCACACGAGGAAACTGGACTGCAGCGGAATGGAACCAAGTCGTCTTTAGCGACGAATCCAGATTCAATCTCAGCAGTGATGACAATCGTGTTCGTGTGTGGAGACCCCGTGGCGAACGCCTCAATCCTGCCTTTGCGTTACAGCGACACACCGCTCCCACAGCTGGTGTGATGGTATTGGGGGCCATTACGTACAATACACGGTCACCCCTAGTAATGATCCGTGGCACCATGACAGCCCAGCGGTATATCCATGACATCCTGCAACCACATGTGATGCCACTCATGCAAGGGCTCCCAGGAGCCATTTTTCAACAAGACAATACACGGTAAGGAAGACACAAGACTGTCTCCGCACTGTTACTACCCTTCCTTGGGCTGCCCGATACCCAGATTTGTCTCCAATCGAGCATATCTGGGATCATTTGGGACGGCGAGTTGGGCATCCCACGAGTTTGAATGAACTGGAGGCAAAGTTACAGCAAATATTGAACGAAATGTCATAAGACATCATACAGAACTTGTATGCCTCAATGCCCGATCGTATCGCATCGTGCATTCGCGCTAGAGGGGGTTTAACAAAGTATTAAATCTTCCGTTCTTTTGCATTTTTCTCTGAAATAAATGATCCTTTTTTTTTTTTCTAATCATTTACTTATATCAAAGTAGGCATTTCGTATGTGAAATTTCGTTTCATTTTAACAACTCCTTGATGCGGTAAGTTTTTTTGTCCATGAGTATATTTATACCATTTGTGATCCAAAAATGTTTGTGGAAAAAAAATGCAGCTTGATACAATTTTCTCATATTTCTCTTTGGGTTTCTTTAAAATTCACACAGTTGATGTGATTTTTCGTCTCATGGCATCACGGTTTAACTTTGCTTCTGATATGTTCCTCATTTAGTTTTATGAAGAAAACTACCTTCAATTTATGTCAACAACTTTTGGCATGTTCTACATATTGCTTTTTTTTCCCCTCATAGTTTTTATAACCGATAAGTACTCATATTTTGTTCTCATGGAAAGATACTGAACTCAGTGATGCAACAGCCCATGAGAACCGAGGCCTGCTGTGCCTATCAGCTTTCGTGACCTTAGGCGCTGGGGTGCATGTGCAGATATTTCGGTCAAGTGGTCAGTCTAATGCGAAATCCCCAGTGTTAAGTTCCCAAGCAAGCTTGGTATTTATTTTATCGACCCACTGAAGGGATGCAAGGCTTATTCGACCTTGCCCAGCCCGGGAGTTGAACCCTAGATCAACCCTTTTTTTGTTTTTCGATAAAAATGTTTTTAGAGTGGATTTAAGCTAGATTATACACATTAATCTCACATTCTGAAATTCAGAAGGTTTTATGGTCTTTCAATGTGTGCACAATGGCAAGCCTTGTTACCGGGGGGGGGGGGAGTTGAAAAAAATAGGTTTGGTTTAAGAAAGTGCACATATCTTTATTTTTTTTGTTGAACGTAACAGTGTAAGGCAGTTTGCCTTACTCTCAACAAGAGTGTTGCAACGAGAGAGATATCAAGAGATACTATGATACTAAGGATAGCGGGAAATAATTTGCATTAGAAGTTTTACTTTTGAAGTGATAGAGTGAATTAAAATCAAAGCTTAATTGTCAACAGTCCTTTATTTACCAAACCAATCAAGAGTCTAAAATAGAATCCGTGTTAACTACATAATAGCAAAACAAAAAAGAAATTGCGAAGAGTGGAAAACCCTTTGCTGTGCGATAGTTTGTAAAAGAATATCTTTAGAGTGCAATTTATGTGCTTTATTCATCACATGTAGAGTCAAAAGTTCTTGCTTTTCCTCATTGCTCTTATTGGGGTCCCAAGATGTTATTCTACATTAGAGTAAATTCGCAAGATTCTAAAGCAGAATAACTTATCAGCATACTGTATATATTTATTTCTCACATCACATAATGCGGGTATACTCAAAATGTGTGTGGTTAACACCACATCACATGTCGTTCTTCCCTCTCTAAACCACTCTCATTCCTTCTGTCTCCTTTGGCCAGTGACTTTGCATTTCCTGTGGGTCTGGGAGCTGTCATTTGGAACCCTTCTTTGGGATTGGGAAAGAGTTAGAAAAAGTGAAAGCATTTACACTTATTATAACTTAACAAGAGGCTCAAGCCATATCGAATATTACTTCGTTTGGTGTGGCAGTAGTAGAGAGAGAGAGAGGATTTCGCAACAGATCTATTCAATAAATTAAAATCCAAATGCAAAAACTTTGAGTATTATTCTGTAGTGATGTATAAATAACTGGATGAAACAAATAATGCACAACTAGCCATTTTTATTCGCGTCGTTGGTAGGGACATCCCTATCGCAAAATACTTATAGCCAGTGTTTCGTTGCGCTTCAAGGTAACACACGAGGAATAGATTTGTTTTCAAGTCTGATACAAACTTTGAATAAATATGAGAGAGTTAGACTTATGCAATATATCTGCTATAACCACAGATGGTTCTAAATCTATGACCGATGTGAAAATAGGAATGACCACATTACTCAAATCCGATGTAAAGGCAAGTGGAAATAATATTATGTAATGACTTTCTTCTGTATCTTCCACCAAGAAAATTGTGCAAAAATTCCTTCTTAAACTTTAAACATGTGATGCCTCTTGTTGTAAAAGAGGCTAATTTTATCCAGTTTAAAGGATTTAATCATAAGCAATTTCAACAGTTTTTGAGTGATTTGGAGACCGAACATGACGTTGTGATTGCTTGATTGAACACGCTTGTATTCTTTGAACTGCGAAGCTCCACAATTCATGAAATCGAAAAAAAATCTATTCCCGAGTTCAATGATGAGAGCAAGTAGAGAGACCTTGTATTTCCTGTCGATATTACAGATCCTCTCAATAATTTGAACTACCTCTTACCGGGAAAAGATCTGCTTGTTTATAACCTTTAAGATTCTGTGATAGCTTTTCAGATGAAATACATGCTATGGGAAAATCAGTTGCTAAATAAGGATTCCATTCATTTTTGAAAATTGAAGAATTATTCATCATGCAATTCAATCTATTAGGTACAGTGCATTTCAAATTTGAAAGAAAAAATCAAAAGCAGATTTTCCGATTTTCGTGAGAATGAAATTTGTATGAGAAAGTTCTCGCCATTTTCAGTATACATTGGAAGTGTTCCACCTGAATTTCGATTAGAATTTATAGATTTGTTATGTGACTGCAGTAAAATGGCTATTTTGTAAAAATCCTACTTGAACTGATTTTTTTTCGAAGTACATGGCTAGAGACACAGGTATCCAAATATTCGTACTTGCATTATTCATGGCTTCTACCTTTGGCAATACTTACGTATGTGAAGTTTTTTAGTAAAGTGAAAAACATAACATCACAAGAACACGACTGGTATTTGATGGAAAATTTACAAATTGTAACAACATAGATTAAACTGGATATTGAAGCTTTAATAATAATAAAAAAAACATCAAATTTCACATTAAGACTAAAGTAATTACCATCTCCCGCCAGTAATGTAATTTTTTTTTCTGTAACTGAGTGTGTGTTTTATGTAAACATCACATTCAGTGCACTCCTCTTTTTTCATAATTAAAATACTATAAAATATTTTTAACTCAACGTCCATTTAATTTTTTTGGAACCTATAAGTGCACTGGTTATCATAAATTATGGAAAAATCACAAAAATGACGAGAACTCAAAAAGTAATGCGTAGAATATTTAATGAAACTCACACGCATTATACAACACATTGGAAGGTATAAAACAGCATAAAAAGAAATCACCAGACAATTGCGGTGTTATAGAAACTAGCATATGTATGCAATGAACATATCGGACGTCCTAGTTTAGTATAGGAAAAGTACCTTTAATATGGGGTATGATTCCCCTGAGATGAGCAATACAACATGTGCAGCGATGTGTGATGTTCTCAATTATGCGGTCTATTAATTCTGTAAGAATTGCGAGTCATTGCTTTTCCAAGGCAGTTGAAAGCATGGCTAGGGTCTTGGGAGCAGCTACACGTCGTCCTAAACATGCTCGATAGGGTTAAGGTTCGGTGATCGAGATGGCCACTGCATGCGCTGAAATGTTTCCTGTTTAAGCATCCATGATGCGAGTCCTGTGTGGTCTCGAATTATCGTGTGCAAAATGACAAAAATTGGCACTCGTTGTCGTGTGTGACCGTCCTTGGCTGAACCTCCTTAATGCCGAATTCATGGTTAGAAATTGTCGCCAATGTCTCTGAATCACAGACGAACTCTCATTCAGCCATCTAATCACTTCTGTCTGACTTTTTCCTGCCTCTGGTGTCCCAATAGTTTTTCATCACAGTTTTTTGGTTAAATGAGGCCTGGAGGTCATTGTTAAAAGTTTACTATACCAGATTTCTAATCTCAGATACGCATCACCAGTTGTCCATTTTCCTGAGACATCTATTTTTATGCTCCTCGCAAATGACCTATTCCAACTGTATCACCTCTCTTTTGCATAATGTAATATTGTTCAGAGAGATAGCTCCTTTTACTTACCAACATATTCAAAAAATTTCATTAAGATTGGTTTATTTTGGGGTGAGTTATCGCAGTTTTTGTGATTTTCCTTAGTTAATGATAACCAGTGTTATACTAATATACATATCTGTAACATCATCTCTTCCCTTAGAATCAACTTAGTCTTGTAAAACAAACATCTCTTTTTTTTATATAAATTTTCTGGTTATTTTTTTTTATAGACTGAGTGTTCCGCAGATCATTACGATTTTATTGATGTGGCCCGCGGGCGTGAAAGGTTGAAGATCCCTATCGTACATGATTGGGCATTTCTTGATTCTTATTTTCAGAAGAATAGAAAAAGATCATTTGAAAATAAATGTAGTGTTAGCAATTAGCTAAGCAAAATATTTATATCGAAGTAAACAGGACCGCATTAGGACACGTATTGTTGCTTATAGTCCACCATAAAATTTAAAATCTGCATCACTTTTATAATGTGTTAGAAAACGTTTACTCAGTTTTTGATATTAATTATATGTAATTCCTCCAAAATAAAGTACTTGTAAAATATTTCTTTTTTTTTTTCAATCGATTGTTTAAGACTTCCAGATGACTTTCATTTATGTGTTGTCTTTTTTTGAAATTTTTTTAAAAAGTGCCATTTTCTGTCAGTAATGTATGTGCATTCTTGTGTTTAAAATTAAGATTCTATCCACTTTTGGTTTATTATCTCCAGAAGTAATTGATAAATTTTGATGAACTTGAGTAAGTACATAGTCGATAAAACAACAACAAAAAATGCAATTATGATGCACACACATGATCGTGTTTATGGCGCATCAATGCAAGAATGACTAATTTAGAGGTTGCAAGATTGAATAAAAATAAGTTAATAAAGAGTGCCTTAAAAACTTACTTTTTTATAGTTGTACAGCTTTCACTATATGAATTGATACTGGAAATAAAATAGTTTAACGAGTCCCTAAGTTGGCTTCACCTCTACGTGGTTTTCAGATCTTGTTTGATTTTCGGGGAGAGTGAGGGGAGGGGGCAATGTGAAGTGCATTTGCCTTTCCCCAAATCATCCCAAGTATGCTTTTCACGATTAAGGCCTCGTGGTTTGGTTGGCCAATACATCCCGAAGAATCCGAGAGGACTAAGTTGATCAACAAGGGCTTGGAGCTACAAAATTGATACTTTCAGGGGGGGGGGATGACCACCCCAGCACTCGAAAGAAGGCAGTGAGCGCCAATTTTTCAGCTTGCATTTATTGCAAGTTCAACATATATTTATGCCACTTATACAGAGTGTTTCATAAATGATGGGAGTAACTTTAAGGGGTGATGGTACACATCAAGACGAGTAATAGTAAATAGGAAACCAAGTGTCCCAAACGTCTTCCGAAGGAGAAAGGCGCCATCAAAGTTTAGGGTCCTAAATTTCAAATGATGATAAAAAACGGAAAAATGGATCGATTCATTTGCGGTTTTCACTAAAATCATTCTTTAAATTAGTATTTTCTTTAAAAAAAAGTTTTAAAGACAAAGTTAAAAAAAATGCCGTTAGAGGGTGCTCTAGACTTTGGAGTACCGAACAACTACCTTTTACCAGTATTTTTTTTATTTTGTTAAATGTTTACAAAAGCTTAGATTTTAACTTGAATTTTGAGCGCAAAATTTAAACCATCGGGAGCGGTTAAGTGGCGCAAATGTAACCGCGTTCAGGGGGGGGGGATTGAAATGCTCGTATGTAATGATCAAAATAAAAAACGAAAAAGCAAACTTTAAGAGGCGATAGTACAACATAAAAACAATCAACTTTGATTAGAAAATGCATGATTTGAATTCAAACGCAAACGTGTTAGAGCATCTTCAAATTTTATCCTTGCAAGCGTTATAGCTGCAAGTTTCTGGAAGAAGAACATGAAATTGTGATATGGGGAAGAAGAAGAACGCATATGCAAATTGTTATTAAGATAAAAGCCACTGACCCGAGTGTGCAAGTGTAAATCACGGTACAAACGTAACGAAAGATGTTGCCCTTCACTAATCAAGAAAAGGCTGATATGGACTTCATCTACGGAACTGCAAATGGGAATAGTGCAGAGGCGCGACGATTGTACGGAAAAAAGTTTCCCAACAAGCGGTTGCCCAATGATAAAACATTTGTGCGCTTGCACAGACAGTTGTGTGAGACAGGATCCTTTTTTGGTGCACGTTCAAATGCAGGCCGTGCGAAGTCTAACAGAACGGTAGCTGTGGAAGAAAAAATTCTGGATATGGTGGCTGATCATCCAAATACAAGCATATTTTATTTACCACTTTTAAACGACTCAAACACAAATAACACTATAAATAAGATAATTCAGTCAACCTATAGAGGGAAGAGACGAGATTCGCGTTTGGGGAGAATGGATATTTGTTATGTCTTTACTTAATATTACTTTATACAGAAGCTAAGTATTTAATGTCCGCCTAACGATTTTTAACACTTTAAACATCGGCGTAATAAGAAATTGACAGTACCTGACTTTAGGCAGTCCTCTAATCAATTGCAATTACTTTCTTTTCTGATTCCTTTACACAAGGTAATCTTTGCCTTGAATCTTTCTTGACACTTCTTGTTAACTAAACTTCTAACTTTTCATTGACTATTCTCTTCACTTTTAATTCACTAACTATTAACTCGCAAAGTTGGAGTATATATAATAAACTTAATTTGCCTATCACGTTTTCTTCTTTTAGAGAAGATTGGTAATTTTTGCTGACCCAAAAGAATACCCAAGAGGCTGAGGCGGATTAAGATAGTTGGATGCCCATGGGCTTAAGAGTTGAAAAACTAAAATAGTGAAAAGAGTCGCTTACTTTAAATTCTCAAAATAGAATATATTGCTAAAAAGAAACTCATCGGCTGAAGAAAAATCTTAACTGTATAAAAACAAGATATCAATCATTGGCATGGCCAAGTAATTTTAGCGCGTTTTTCACATGTTGTATTTTACAATAATACAACTAATGAACTTTTTACTAACAGAAAGTAGTGTGTGTACTGTACTTAAAAAATAATTAAAAATGATTAAATTTAAATATGATTCGGCTCATCTAGGGCACAAATGCGACCCAATGCCGAAAACCCGAGGTCAATTGGTTGCTTATTGGCTGAGAAAAAGGAACGACAAAATATGGAACGAAGACGAAATTTGCGTCCTAATAGCGCTTTTGTTCCACTACGTGAAAAACGCGCTAAAAATAGAAAACCCTACTTAAGAGCTTACAGTATTTCTCTTTGGCAAGTCATCAATTATTTTTACCATATCTATTTTGTCCAAAACATTTTATTCTTTATATAATATTGCCATGTTGTTCAACTTGTCTTTTCTCCCATAATACTTCTTGAATTATTTTTAACACGTTTTAAAACTAAAAAAGATCATTCACCTGATGCATTCGATTTCTGTATTGTTAAAAATATTTTCAAAAGTTTTTCTACATTAGGATTTGTGTCTTGCATCTCGATAAATTTCTAGAAGGGGTTTTCATTGTATCTTTGTTTTCTTTTCATTTCTTGTTCCAAGGTGGCGTGGTTGCACTCATCAAGTTTGGGGCCCCTGGCGCCCGCCAGGTCTGACACCCGCTTAATCCGCCACTGCCTAGAGGATTAATAGGCGGTCGCGTATATATTAGTCACAACCCCCTCCGTGAAGAAAACGTGATTTTTCAGAGGGTCTCAACGACCCGTTAGAAATTACGTTAAAAATTTAACAAACACTAAAAAACGAACAACAAGATTTATAACTTTAACTGACTCTCTCTATACAATTTTAAATGCACGAGATCACTCAAAAGCAACTAATCTAAAGTGTACTCTATTACTGACTAGAATTATCCTTTACAAATCGGCCATGCAGTGCATCCCATTCAGGCGAGAACCAAGAGAAAAACCTTTTATAAGGAAGAAAAAAAAACCTTGGTTCTGCACTTTACTTACATACTAGAAATAGTAAAAATATAAATAATTTGCTTCTTAAGAATTACTTTTCAAGACATCTAAGATATCAGGGTCAGCCACACTGAAATGAAACTCATATCACTAATATGTTCAAAAAAAAGTATGACAATACAAACGTAATAACATTCAATTTTCATATACTTATAAGTATAGAGTATCACTTATTTTAAATATATACATTTTTGTATAAATCAACACTTCATCTGGTTTCTTTTTTACAAAACTCCCCATCCATTCGCGCTGCGCTGTTAGTGTTATGATTGGTTTTCATTATTACGCCGCGTCCCGAAACCAGATAATATATACTTCAATATATAGATACACAAATATATACAACATTCAAACATACAATATGTTATAAACAAACAATGCAAGTAATTCTCACATAAAAAGCCAAATCTTATTTCGTAGCAAAACAAATGCAAATAATAAATATTTTCCGATTTTGGAAAAATTTTACTTACAAAAGTTAAGGCTGGCGGCGGTCACAGAGGTAGATACATATTTAAATATAAACTTCCCCATAAAGGGAAAATAACACGCGTCTTTAATTAAGTTTTCTTTTTTCCTAAATGTCCAGACATTGGCGTGTCATGGAACTCGCGCAAAATGTCATTACGAAGAGTTCGCGGAGTATACACTCTTAGTTCTACAAGAGGGGCAGGGCATTTTGTGTAGTAGAATAAACCATCTATTAATTTGAAATCCAGGGACCAATTTCAGCAGACTAAAGCGTTAACCCAGCTATCGTCTGCATTTTCTAAAAATCTGTAAATATGACCTAATTCAGGTCTATAAATATGACCTAATTCAGGATTTCTCTGTTCTTCCATTAATTGTTCTTCGGACGATAAAACTAATGACCTAACAACCGCACAAGATATCTTTGATTCCGCTATGTTTTCTACTGGATTCCTGGACAACAAATCTGCAACCATATTTTGTGTATCTGGCCAGTGTTCCCATTCTACGTTAAATTCTGCTAACTTAAGTGCCCACCTTATCATCCTGCTGAACAATTTTTTTTCCATTCGTCAGTTTAGTGAGTGTAGCGTGTTTTGTTATGACTTTTACCGGCACAGATTTAAAATTAGTGCGATATTTGTTTAATGCCCATATGACAGCTAAGCACACTCGCTCCGTGACACTATAATTTCTCTCCGCGGTACTGTGGGTACGAGAAGCGAATGCAATGGGTCAATGTTGTTGCGTCAAAACTGCCCCCACACCAACTGAATTGGGATCCTTAAACAACTCAAATACTTTATTGAAATCTGGTAAAGTAAAACTGGGGCTTCTGTGACGGCTTTTTAATGCGATTAAAGGCTTCCTGCGCTAATTCCGACCAAACAAATTAAAAAATTTTCCTCTTTAACATGTATTAAGGTTCACACAGACCTGCATAGTCCTTAATAAACTTTTGGTACCAACCTGTCATTCCTAAAAATTTTGCCACCTCCCGAGCATTTTTCGGGGGTTTCATGTCAACAATCGCTTTTACTTTTGTTTCAACAGTTCGAACCCCATCTTTACTAATAACTAGACCTAAATAAAGTAACTTGTCTCTTTCGAAATGACATTTCTCATGGTTTAAAGTTAGACCTGCCTCTTGTAATAATCTAAAAACCCATCTTAAATGTTTAACGTGGTAAACAAACGAGGGAGACGAAATTATCACGTCATCCATATAAACGCTCACAAAACGCCTGAGAACTGGTTTAAGAATCATTTCAATAGCTTTTAGGAAATTTCGGGGCAGCTCCCGAGACACCAAATGGCATGTGAGTGAATGCTAGTGTACCATTTTTTGTTACAAAAGCCGTCTTACTAATCTTTGGGGTTTACCGCCAGCTGAATGTACCCCGATCTAAGGTCATTCGACGGCATAATTTCGGTGTATGAAACATTTGTAATTAGATCATCAATAAGTGGTAATGGATACCTTGGATACTTAGTTATGGCATTTAATTTGCAATAATCTATCACGAATCTATAAACTTCTGGGTCATCTGGAGGCAAACCATTATTTTTATGTAATAAATAAACTGAAGGTGCACAGGGGGAGTGGATAGGTATGATTGTACCTTCCTCTAACATTTTATCGGCGTGATCCTCTATAATACTCTGTTTGACCCTGTCATAGCGATATGGCCGTGAAAACACGAGGGGGGGGGGTATCTCCCGTATCGATTTCGTCATATAACACGAGCGTCAGCCCCGGTTTATTAGAAAACCGTCCCCTAAAATCATTAAATAAAACGCTTAATTCCTGTTTTTTTGTTGCTCACCTTGCTTCGTGTTAGAGCGATCTATCACTACGGGTTCTTCTGCTATTAGGACCTTTTTAATTTGCGAGTACAGAAGAATTAACGATTTTGTTTCAAAATCGAGCCCAATTTTTGAATTCGTCACAAAATCAATGCCTAAGATGCGTAGGTACTGCATTTCAGCAACTACATGGAAAATTCCCTTATTCTTATTTGTATTTATTCTCATTTGGCACCTTGAACAGTTATGTGACCTCGGCTTTAGATTACTAATTTGGGCGATTGGAAAAAAAGACCTTTACGCGTTTCCTCCGAAATAAATGACTTCTCAGCTCCTGTATCCAAAAGAGCTTTTAAAAATGTTTCGTGTATAAGGATCGGTACATACGGTAGGTCAACTGGTGATAATCGTAAAGCATTTATTTTAATCCTATTAGGAGGGTTTGATTCAACTTGCGGCCGCCTACCTCCTTCAACACAATCGCTTAAAAGTTTAAATTACCATTTCTTTGACCTCCCCTGGTCCTATCAATATTCGGGCCTCGATTTGCAAACATATTACGATTTCTATGAGTGTCGGGTCTATTATCATTTTGATCATTTCGGTTCCATCTCTCGAACCCACGATTGCGAGTAGCACCACGAGAAAAGTTATTTGAATCCCTGTTCGTTATTCTCCGATCAAAATATCTATTTACTACCCCTGCATCCCTCCAGTTTCCATCTCCACGCCTTTCTGAAAATCTCCTCCACGAATTCCAATCTCCTCTTTCAAAACTATTGTTCGAACCCTGGGTTCCTCTATTTCTCTCTCTCTATGCCGTTCCTTATATTTATCAACTAATTCCTATAACTGTGCCTTAGTAGTGGGATTTCTTACTTCTACATAATCCATAACCTGGCATTCGAGTCTCATTATAATATGATTTAATAATTGAGGTTCATCAATTGCAAATCCATTGCCTTATGAATTTTCAGCAATTTATACACAAAATCGAACCGAGCCTGCCCTCTATACACTGTTTCGATGAAAAAAATTGAGCCTCTAATTCTGATCCATTTCGCACTACTGGAAAACTATCAGTTAATTTCCGTTTAAGTGTCGCGAAGTCAGTGGTCTCTCCCGCACCAATTAATACCCAATAACTTCAAATCAATCTAGCACCCGCCCTATGAGGTGACTTTTCAGGTAGGCACATGCGAAATTTGTCTCTATCTCGTAGTACGCTATGTTATCCTCAATATTTGCAAGAAACTCCGATACATTCTCCTTTTCGGAAAAAAATTATTCGGGCAAGACCCTAAAATGAGCACCGTTTGCTATCTCAGTCGTTGGGCGCCAGTGAAACGAGCCCAATTCCCTTCTGCACTGAGACCCGGCTAAAGGTGTAGAAGGAAATAAATGATGATTGGACATGATAAATTTCAATTATTTTATTTACCACTTTAAACGGCTCAAAGACAAATAACACAATAAATAAGATAATTCAGTCAAGCAATAGAGGGAAGAGATAAAATTCGCGTTTGGGGAGAATACATATTGTTACGTAGATAGCGGTTCGAGGATTTTAGGCAAAGTCAGTTGTAAACAACAAGACAGTTCTTTAAGAGCGATGAGTATTTATTAGCTTAAATCAATCGTTAAAAATACAGGATTCAACAGCAAAATTCACAGACTGAATACCAGAAGGATTTCACACCTTCAACAGCACTCAGACACAATAAACAATGTCTACAATACACGTACGTAAAAGATTATTCACAGCACCGCTCGTAATATTGAACAGCCGAACTAATCGCTAGTCTTCACGGTCAAGGCAAGTTTACTAATCGCTAGTCAAAACCAGACTGACTGTTGCGGCAAGTATCGCTCTATTTATAGACGGGGCCGAAACTTCTGGAAAAATGCGCTTGCGTCACAAATCGTGAAATTAGTGGATTTCTCTACTAATTTCTAGAAGAATGTAGAGGGTCCGGAACTCGCCAACATCGTCGCCAAAAATGATGCCAACTTGGCTCTATCGCCAATATTTCGCCAAGTTCCCATTGAATCGCCATTATAACGTAAGGGACGGCGTTGCTTGTGAATATTACAATCTTAACATGAAATAAATATAGAGTAATATAAAGGCATTGCACATCCAAATTATTTACATTATTTTATACAAAATTCGTAACATTGCTTCCTCCTCAAAGACTACACGTCCCGGGCAGTACAATCCCTGAGTAAGAGGCATCTATTTAAGACGTAACCTATTCACATAATAGTCAAATACCCAACAGCAAAAAGCAAAAAAATTCAAAATTCAAACATAAATTACAACAATAAAATAAAACTTAGAAATTAGAAAAGAGTTACATAAATCACATTATTTACAAAATACTTAGTGAACATGGTCTGAACTTAGGTACCTTATTCTCCTTGGCCAAGGTAAGGGGCTAGCCTATTATAATGTATTACCTTCGATTTTGTGTGTGGTGATTTCTATATCCGAACCACAACGTCATTCAGTCTTTTTAGGACTGTGTAAGGACCTTCCCAGTTGGTCTGCAACTTCGGAGAGAGTCATTTGCGACGTTTCGGATTCCATAACCACACTTTGTCGCCTTCGTGAAAGTCGTGTCCGGTTGCTCTTGCGTCGTATCGGGTCTTCATCTTCTCTGAAGCCATGCCAATTCTTTCCCTAGCCAAATGATGCATTTCCTCCATCCGTGCCTGGAGTTTCTCGACATACTCCTCAGGCGCCAAAGGAGCATCTGGTGGCCGGCTTAACAAGCAATCTGCAGGCAAACGAAGATCACGTCCGAAGAGCATCTGGGATGGGGAATAGCCAGTGGTCTCGTGGACGGCACTCCGGTAGGCAAGCAGGAAAAGAGGCAGTTTCTGGTCCCAGGCCTGTTGATTATTGGATACCAGGAGAGAGAGGCTGTTCAAGATGGTCCGATTGAACCTCTCTACCATGCCGTCAGACTGAGGATGTAAAGCTGTTATCCGGGTTTTGTCAATGCCGAGTATCTCACACAGTCTCTTGCAAACTGCAGAATCGAAGTTCCTTCCCTGATTGGAGTGCAGTTGTAAAGGAACTCCGTATCTTGAGATCCAATGTTGAACTAGAACCTCTGCAACAGTCGGATATAGGATAGGCTTCAGGCCACTTAGTGAAGTAGTCCATGACAACCAGGATGTTGTTGTTGCCGTCTGATGATCTCGGAAGTGGGCCTAAGATGTCGAAAGCTATTCGTTCGAGAGGCGCTCCCACATTATACAGCTAGAGTTGTCTTCTGGTGCGTTTTCTTGGACCTTTACGTGCAGCACAGGGATCACATGTGCGACACCACTTCTCAACGTCACTCCGCACATTGTTCCAGTAGAAGCGCTCTCGGACTTTTTGTAAGGTCTTCATAACACCAAAATGACCACCAGTTGGACTGCCATGGAGTTCGTTTAGGACTATCGATGTTCTTGTCTTTGGGAGTATTGATTGCCAACTGAATGCTTTTCCGTCGTCAGACTCCCATTTTTGATATAAAACACCATTTCTCAGGTGCAGAGAGTCCCAAAGAGCCCAGTAACGCCTCGTTGTAGGATGGAAAGAGGCGATGTCTGGCCAGCTGGGCTTTTCATCAGATGACTGTTTGAATTCTATTACTGGTTTAATTTCAGGATCAGCCAGTTGATCTCTTCGGACGCTCTCGTCACTCCACGGGTCCAATTCCGATGTTGATGGCGTTGTAACTCGGCGGACTACTGGATCTATTGCGCCAAATTTCTTTTCGACTCTCGAGCAGTATTTACTATTCTCTGGTTTTCTCAGAGGGACGTCTTCATTTCCCTTTTCTGATCCTTTTCGGTTTCTACACACTTTCTTAGGCTCGATTACACTTGCACGGTTAGGATATTCCTGATTTACTCGAGGGCAGTTACTTCTTAGATGCCCTGCTCCGCCGCACCCCCAGCACTTGGTGCTGCAATCTTCCTGATTTGTTCGAGGGCAGCTACTTCTGAAGTGCCCTGCTCCACCGCACCCCCAGCATGTGATGCTACGTCTCCTCTGTTTCTGACGTTGGGCCATTAAATCTTGAATTTCCTCTTTCAATTTCTTTATCTCCTTCATCCATGGAGATTCACAGGATGCATCTGCATTCACTCTAACCTCTCGGATACAATGGCGGTCCCTGGGACTGGCTTCAGTGGCGGCCTCCAATTTCAGGGCATATAACAGGGCAGATTTTAGATCTTGAACATCCGCCATTCTTACAGCCGTCTGGATTTCTTCATCTTCCAGTCCGTCGATGAAATACTGGAGAGAAATCATTTCTTGCACATTTACTGAGAAATCCGAGAAAGCTACGTTGGCGAGCCTTTTTATTTCGAAGGCATACGCTTGCAAACTTTCTCCGGTTTTCTGGATTCTTGTTTTCAACTGCAGGCGAGCGTAGTCTTTGGAGTATTTCTGTCCGAACCGAAGATTCAGAGCATTATAGAGGGAGTTCAAATTTAGCAGCTCTGTGTCGGGAAGAGTCAGCAGTATTTCAGCGGCTTTTCTCCCCTAAGGGATGCTGCTAGTTGACACGCCTTGACGGCTTCAGTCCATCCATTAGCTTCTGAAATTATGGAAAATTGAGCCTTGTACACCTCCCAGTTGGTTTTTCCATCATAGGTAGACAGCTTTACTGACACTGGAGAAGCAGGCACAAACTTGCTTTCATTATTCTTGTTTTGACAAGTTTGAAGTTTCTTTTCCAGATCTTCCATTCTTTGTGACAGGAGGCTAAAATTCCCAGTCACTTCTTCGATTCTTCCTTCAACTTGCTCTTTAACTCTTTCTATTTTTTCCTCTACTTTCTTTTCTATCTTCTCTTCAACTACTGCGATCTCTTCTTTCATTTTTCCAGCTATTCTTTCTTCCACACTGTTGATTTTCTCTTCTAGAGAATTTTTCAGATCTTCTTGACACTTCTGTACGTTTTCCAGACCTTTCTCCATTCTCTCTTTAGTCTCTTCTTGACTTTTCTGCATATCTTCCAGACATTTTTTCATCTCTTGTTGACCTTTCTCTATTCTCTCCTTTGTCTCTTCTTTTCCACTTTTCAAGGAATTTATGCCTTCCAACAGAGCCTTCAGTTGCTCATCCATCGCTCTTGTTATCGGCATAAAATCCCGACTTCTGACACTAAATTGTTACGTAGATCGGGGTTCGAGGATTTTATGCAAAATCAGTCGTAAATAGCAAGGCAATTCTTTAAGAGCGATGAGTATTTATTGTCGAAAATCAATCCTTGAAATACAGGATTCAACAGCAAAATTCACAGAATAATTAACAGAAGGATTTCACACCTTCAACAGCACTCAGACACAGTAAGCAGTGTCTAAAATACACGTACGTAAATGACTATTCACAAGCACAGCCGAGCTTATCAAGTTCAAGGCAAGTCTACTAATCGCTAATCAAAACAATGCTCACTACTCGCTGGTTGAAATCAGACTGACTGTTGCGGCGCTTCTGTCTCTATTTATAGCAGAGGCCGAAATTTCTGGAAAGATGCGCTCGCGCCACAGATCGTGAAATTAGTGGATTTTTCTACTAATTTCTAGAAGAATCCAGAGGGTCCCGAACTCGCCAAATTGGTCGCCAAAAATGATGCCAACTTGGCTCTATCGCCAATATTTCGCCAAGTTCCTATTGAATTGCCATTATAACGTAAGGGACGGCTTGCTTGTGAATATTACAATCTTAACATGAAATAAATATAGAGTAATATAAAGGCATTTCACATCCAAATCCAAATTATTTACATTATTTTATACAAAATTCGTAACAATATAATAAACTTAATTTGCATATCACGTTTCCTTCTTTAAAAGAAGATTGGTAATTTTTGATGACCCAAAAAATACCCTAGAGGATTTATAGAAGGTCGAGTAAAAATCCGTCACAAATCTGTCTCTTAATTTTGATCATTAGCTTATAAAACTACGCTTTAATATATTGAAATATTGAGATGAGTTTTATACACTAAAATTTTTTTCTTATTTTTTGTTTGCATCTTCTTACAATCAAAGGGATTATTTTTTAGGTATCTAGTACTAAAGAATTTAACACTTTTCCTGATGTTCTATTTGCCCATAAGAACTTGGGACTCATCTTGGTGTTAAAAATGATGTATATTTTTATTTATTTTGTTTCATAAAAGTTTTAATCTATGAAACCAGGGCTGTTAACATTATTTTATACAGATTTTATAAAATTTCTGAGGAAGTGTATTTTATCATTATTTAAGCCTTTTCGTCGACTTTTTAAAGGATTTCTACACCGAAGACAATGAATCAAGAAATAAAAGTGTTTTATCATCGGTGAAGCCTTTGCTACTTTATTTCATTCTCTCTACTGGGTGATTCGCTACCAGACCGACAAACTTGCAGGACTCGGAATGCAGGGTCGTAAAGGCCAAAAGAAGTGGAAAAGAACAGCAACACATTAATGCAGCAGAAAACATTGTACTAAAAGACTGTGCGGTAACGGATGTGCATGGACTTCTTCTGGGGTCACATTAAAAGTTTGGTCATTTGAATCGCTCCAATATCTGTAGCTGCGGGGAGGATACATGACAGAACGTAAGGAATTCCTCTGCCAGATGTCGTTGTTTCGAAAACCTGTTGTAGTACAAACTTTCAATGAAATGTTTTCTGTCCACTAATGTCTTGCTGTTTTCTCTGCTTTTTTGCATCCTAAGGCATTCCAATGGGATTTCGTGTCGGTCTTATAGTGAATCACCCTGTATATACATTTTTACCTAGTATTTGTTATCAAAGGTGTTTTGTTATTATATTTTTCTTAACAATTATTAAATAAAATATTTCCTTAGGTGCCAGCATCAAACGAAGTTAGAGATCAGATCAATGCTGAAATACGTGCTCTTAGAGAACAGTTAGTGCGGAGTCAAGTTTTATTTACTTATTTGGTAAGTTATTTATTTTGAAAAAATATACTTTTTTGCTAATAGCAATGAACTGTATTTTGTTAATAAGACTGTAAATGCTTTTTAACTTTACGCATAAGTAACAACTGTATACTTAAATCTATATTTTGTATTATTATGTTTCGAAATTTCTTGGATTGTTAGGAAAGAAAGAAACCGATCAACTCTCTGATTTTTCTTTTTTTTTAAAAATGTTAAAATTAAGTTTTTGTTTTAATGTGGACAATTTTAAACAAATTTAATCTGCAGAAAAATTGGTTCTCAAAATACATATTTAGAAGAAATAGAGTAACGTAAATTATTGACTTATTTTGATGTGTAAGTCTTTATTATAAGTTTTTTCGAAAATTCTAATTTGTAAATAATGTTTTTAAAAGTAAATTGGCTGTACAAATTATTAGATTCCATTGAATTTAAATAAGTGCATTATTAAGTTCTCTGAGATATATGAACTTAAATTAAAATTATTTGTCTTTTCAATGACGATAATATTAACATTAAGAAATACAAATAATGTTATATACAGGGTTTCCAGCCGTAATGTGACCCAATAGCTAATTCCCGAACCGTTCGGTTTAGATATGCACTTCCAATTTGAAAAATGTTTTAAAACAGGTAAAGAATGTTTTTACATGCTTTTCGAACCAAAAAAACCCATTTAGAAAAAAATTACAAAAATTAATTTTTATACGGTCCCCAGGTCCTATCACTTATTTCTAGGAAAAGATGCAGTACACAAAAACAAAGTAAACACAAAAAGTTTCATTTTATTACGATAAAAACTGGCCGAGTTATGGAACTTCGAAAAGCATATATTTTACCCTTTTTTTAGCCATTTTCAAGAAGCTAGAAAGGGTCCGTCTCCAAAGTGAAATTAGTTGGATCTCTGCCAGGAAACTTTAGCTCTTGCACGTTACTTTTATGTAAATCGTTTTCAAATTTAAAAGCATACGTTAATAATACAATATTTGAGTACTTAAGAAATAAAATTTATTCTGTGTACGTGTAAAACATAGAAAAAATAAAATATTTTGGAAGAAAAAAAAAAAGATTTTAAAAGCAGTTCCAAAAAATAGACTTATATGGTATGGCTTCAGTCTGATTTGCTGCGTTTTTGCTGATCATGACGAACGTTAAAAATCTGTTGTATAGTCGCTTGCAATTGCATACAGTCGTATCCTAATATTACGAATTCTAGTACGGGAGAACGAGATGTATACAAATGAAGAATACTGCGAAATGGTACTATTTTATGGGCAGTGTAATCGAAATAAGAGAGAGGCGGCAAGATTTATGCCACTAAATTTCCCACTCGAAGACATCCATCTTATTGTACAATTGCCCGTGCTGTTCAACGCTGGTATAAAGCAGGGAGTTTTCATATACGTATTCCCTTGTCTCGTGCCACACCTCGTGCCTTCACCATTATTTAAGTTAATTTGGTCATTCTGATATAATAAGGCCCCTGATTCATGACTGGCGCATCATTCCACATTATGCTATAATTTGAACAGCAAATCTTGTATTATTTTGCTGCTATTTGTTAAAACACTGTTTTAATCTTTTCTGTGCAAGTTGTATTTCTTTAATTTAACTTTTATTTTTTTCCATACAGCAATACAAATTGTTAATCTATGATGTTTACTACGATGTTTCAATCTTGCTATGATGTTTTCCTTGGCTCTTTCTGTAGATAGTGAATTACTGTTCTCTAAATTCAATTTATATACGACCCCCTTTTCTGAGCAATTTTATGTAGGCATAACTCGGTCAGTTTTTACTATAATAAAATGAAACTTTTTGTGTTTACTTTATTTTTGTGTGCGCTGTGTCTTCTCCTAAATATAAGTGATAGGACCTGGAGACCGTATAAAAATTTAATTTTTGTAAATATTTCCTAAATGGGATTTTTGGTTCGAAAAGCTCGTAAAAACATTCTTTACCTTTTTCAAAACATTTTTCAAATTGGAAGTGTATATCTAAACCGAACGGTTCGGGAATTGGCTATTGGGTCACATTAAGGCTGGACACCCTGTATAAATAAAGTACAATTTAACATATGATTGCTGATCAGAAAAATACGAAGCCAAGTGTTCCTTGATTTGATGAATTTCCGAATCATTTCACCCTTTACAAATCAAATGAATATTTTTGTGTATGCATCTTATTTATGACATGTTATTGTAATTTGCCTATTGCAGGTTTGAAAGGAATAATCTCAGTTCATATTTACATAGAATGAAACAAATATTTTTAAGTCTTTGATACAAACTATTTATTTCTTTATTAATATCTAATCGTTGTTCCCCTTCTTTAAACAACGTTTGCAAAAGACAGAATGGGCATTGCCATTCTACCTTTATTATATTTTGAAATATTTTGGTGCGAACGATTTTTATAATGAGATTCTTTATGACTAAATGATTTTTCTATTTAATTTCTCTTATTATTTTAAATAAATTTTGATATTAATTTGAATGGATAATTTTATAAATGTATATTTTTTCTTTGTTACAAATATTACAACTTCCCCGTCCAAAAAAATCCTTATTTTGTCATTTTTTAAAATAAAAGGTTTTTAAAATTTTTTTTTCTTTTTTACAAGGTAAACAAAAAGTTCTTGCCGTTGTTAATGACCCAGAAGAACATGACATACAAACAGCGTAGCCTATTGTTAGTTCTCGAAGTAATCATCATTGGCATCCAGCACCTTCTGCCAACGTGTCTGCAGTTGTTCAGTCCCCTTGCGGTAAAACTCGGGGGGGGTGGGACGCAAAGAAGTCTGTGAGAGCTTGGCGCACGTCTGATTCATTGGTGAATTATTTACCACGAATATGATTGTCCAGGGAATGGAAGAGGTGGTAATCTGATGGCTCAAAGTCTCCCAACCAAGTCGCTGTATCTTATTCCCGGCCACCCGTGCGGCATGCGGTCTCG
Organism: Trichonephila clavata; assembly: GCA_019973975.1. NCBI lineage: Eukaryota > Metazoa > Arthropoda > Arachnida > Araneae > Nephilidae > Trichonephila > Trichonephila clavata. Next base: position 476,980 of record BMAO01035747.1, on the reverse strand, counting down.
CGTTATCGTGCAATAATAGTACACCCTTTCTATTTACCAGTGCTGGCTCCTTCTGATGTAATGCCTGTTGTACACGTTCCAATTGCTGCGAATACAGGTCCGCAGTGACCGTTTGGCCCGTTGGTAGCAACTCATAGGGAACCACTTGACGACCAGTCCACCAGACACAAAGCATAATCTTGCGTGGGTGCATAGGTGGTCTTGCGCTTTGCGGAACAGTATCCTTGGGTGACAACCAATGTTTGGAACGCTTGGGTGTGTCATACATGACACACTTCTCGTCACAGGTCAGCACCCGATTTAATATGGATGCGCTACTGTGGCGAGAAAGCAACGAAAAACAGGCTGCCATTCGTTGTTGCTTATGGACTTCCAACAGCGTGTGAGGAACCCCCTTGCTCAGCCTGTACGTTTAACCTAAGTGGTGCAGATGAAGTGTAATCGTTTCACTGGAAGTGTTGAATTGTCTAACAAGTTCACCACACGTTTGACTACTGTCCTCCTCAATTGCCACTTGCAGGGCTTCGTCATTGAAGGCCTGTGGTCTTCTTATTCCAGCTTTATCACAGAGGGACAAATCTCCAGACCTGAATTTTTGAAACCAATGTTTTGCCATACGTTCATTCACAGCATTATCCCCGATGCAGTGGCTGATATGCCCACTTTGAAGTCGTAAAGTAAACAACCCTGAACGAGCTCCTTCGATGCGTCCATTTCGCTTCGCTACTGTACGAGTTCCGATTGATGAATGTGAGCAGTGCACCTGCGTTTATAACAACTGATCTTCCTATTCTACTCTCGACTGACGGTTTCTCATTCACGTCATGCACAAATTGTCATACTTATTTTCAGTTTCAATGGAAACGCACAAACGGCAAGAACTTTTTTGTTTACTTTTAATATCCCCCCCCACCACCACCACAGGATATTTTTTGCCAATATTTTTTAAAACTACGCATGTTAATTTGCATTTTTAAAATTCTACAGATTAATACACTAGCATGAAAAAACTTAAGCAAAAAATGCATTTTTCAACTTGCAACCATGAAATTGTTGGGAAGGTTTTTGCGATCTGTACTCAGTTGTAAAGTGATGCTGCACTATTGACATCAGAGGGGACGTGGATGTGTGGTATGCGCGCACTTAATGCCAATGCCTCTTAAAATGAGGAAGGACACATTTCTAGACATTCTCTGCTAGAGAAAGTGAAATCGTACTTTTATAATGGCTACGGAGATCATCATGTGCTAGAACAATCGACATGCTTCAAGAAGGGCATAGTTTGATGAGTGTTGCACGCTTGGAATTCACAAAAGTGTAGTTTAAAGATCTTGGAAAGTCTTTCAAATTACAGGTACAGCTGTAAAAATGATTGGTGGTGGTTGACCGAGGAAAACAACAGCAAGTGATGACCGGTATAACGTTCTGCAGGTGAAAAGAGGCTGGAACAAGACATCGTATGCAGCTGGGTACGGATGACAGGTATCAGGGTTTACCGTGACCTGACATCTGCATAAAGGTAAAGGTACCCTTTTTGCCTGTCGTCCTGAACGCTGTATACCATTTATAACAGCCTAGTGTCAATAACACAAAAAAAGGACTTTCCTTGAAGATTGTCACGTTCTATTGTACTGATGAAAGTCGCTTGAGCAAAAATTCTCAGCACCAGTTAATGTAGAGCAAGGGTGTCAAACTCAAAGGCTAACTTGGGCCAAACAAACAAGTTTTAACTTTAAAAAATCTATATTCAACAATGGTGCACACAAGGGTGAGCGGGTGCAGACCCCCCCCATAGCCCTTGATTCTTTTTTGATTGATTATGTTCCTATAGACATAACATTTAATTAAAAATTAGTTATTAAAAATTAATTTTATTAATTAATGCTAATTATTTATTCAATTATTTACTTTTTACTGTTTTTTTATCCCGACAATCGACAAAATTAAAAGAATATGTTAGGCAACGTATGGTGTATGATACTAGAATGGTAGACTTTCGATCCTGGATACTCCCCCCCCCCGCCCCCTTCCCTTGAAAAATTCATGTGTGTGCGCCATTGACATTTATAGAAACATAGGTTTATTTTGAATAATACATTACAAACATATATAAAAGAACGAGAACAAATTTAATGTTTACTTCCTGACTATTGACATCTCTTCTCTGTTACTATCTTTCCTATTTCAAGGGAAATTTTCTTATTTATTTTGTGTGCCGATATATTGGTTGGGCCACAAAAAGTTCTTAAGGCCGCGAGTTTGATACCCCTGATGTAGAAGGAAGTAGAGGTACAGTTTCATCCCACTAACTTCGGAGAAAGAAACCCTTAAGGTGTTTCTGGAGTGTTTGTGTGGGGAGACATTATGTTGAATGGATTAACAGAGCTCTATTTTTTCGACAGCTTCTTTTTTCTCCAGAGATTGTTACTTCGAAGACATTATATTTTCACATTTGCGTCTGTTTAAAGTAGCCGTTTGTCTAGACCAGGCGTCGGCAACCTATGGCACGCGTGCCAGATGAGGCACTTGGAACAATTTTTAGTGGCACTCTACTTCACTCTACAAAGTTATGAGATAAATTTAAATCGTTCTGTCTTTTCTCGCTCTCTACGCCTCTCGTGTTTTTATTTAAAATCTCTCTATTTTTTACTTTCTGTCCTCTGTCGTAAAATGGTTCTACTGTATCTGCTTGCATGTAATTTGTGGCCTTCTTGCGAAAAAAATCCGATCTTCAAATCCGATTCAGTCTTAACGTTAAATATTTAATGCAAATTAAAATGATTGCATAATACTTGTAAAATGAAACACCACTCATAGCTTTGTCATGGGGGGGTGGGAGTAACTTATCCGTGTGCGTTAGACTCTATTACTTATTTATATTGAAGGAATAGCTTTATTTTACATCTTTTTATGTTAAGTAAATATCTTTAAATAATGCAAAATTAATTTGTAATATAATCCTAAATCAGAATTTTTGACCTCTTCGCTATAACTCTGCATTCATTGCTGCACGCATCTAATTCTTTTAATATTTCCTACTTTGTGGTGGTACCCTGTGGATCATATAGGTAGATTGTTTGGCACACCACAGCTATGAGATTGCCGACCCCCTGGTCTAGACTTTATTTTTGTGGACGACAATGCACGTTCTCACAATATTTCTGCTGTTGAGGAGCATCCCACCCCGTTGAAGAAATTCGTCCGCAATATTTCTATACAAATTCAATAGACAATATATAAACTAAAATTCAAATTGCAAGTCCAATGAATTAGATGTTAAGATGACAATGAGTTTGAAAGCATAGTGCTATTCAAAATAATTAATTACCAAATTATACAATACAATTCACTAGAAAATAATAATTCAAAATTATAAATCAAAGAAATTTATGCTTTAGTCACTACTTCAAGATTATGTAATAATTGCACAAGATGTTTTAAAATGCCTGTTGATGTTTTAATGGGGGCAGATCTTACTTTACCATATATATATATATATATATAGTCCCTTGGGGACATCAATGATGTTTCCAAGTCTCCACACTTTTCAGAGAACCTTCTCTTCACCTAATTATACTATATCATTTACATTAAATTGAGTTTGTACATGTAGATTTTTGCTTAAATTGGCGCTTTTTAACTAAAGAAGATACCCTTTCTCTTCCGCCTGTTCCAAAAGCAAATTTAACTTTTCGCGATAGAGATATATTTTGATTAATTAATTTTTACCTCTAAATAATCAATACTTCTCTTGTCTAACCTATTAGGCAAGGCAGTTAATCTTCTTCCAGTTAAGAAGCTGGCAGGAGTGAGGGAATTGTTCATTAGGTTCACTGTAAGCATAAGTTAATAGACGGGAATTTATTATTGCTTCTATTTCAGCCAAAATCGTTTGTAATTCTTTTAAGGGAATTAATGTCCTTCCCAAAATTTTCCTTAGTGCAATTTTTGATATTTGAACCATTTGCTCCCAGTAACCTCCTCACCATGCAGGACGCTCAACAATGTACTGCCATTTAATACCTTTTTTGCCAAAATAATTTTGTACTGGTTCACAAATGTTCATATAGTGTCTTTTGAGTTCAATGTCTGCACTTTTGAAAGTCATAGCATTGTCAGAGTTCACTGTGTGAAAAATTCCTCTTCTTGCAATGAACCTGCAGAGAGTTAATAGAAAGTATTCATTACTTAGGAGAACACTACTTCCAGATAAATAGCACGAGTGGCCGCACAAGTAATTAAAGTTATGTTCGCCTTTTCATCATTCGTGGTGTAAATATGGCCAGAAAAATCAATTCCTACAATTTCGAACGGAAATTCTGCTTGTATTCTACCTTCTGGCAATGGAGTAGTTATCTGGTTCCCAGGTCTTACTTTGAATCTCCTGCAAATAAGACATTTTTTTCAAACAAGGTCCATCAGTCTGTTTCCCACAGAGAACCCAATAAGTTTCTCTAATTTGCATAATGGTTTCACACACACCAGCATGATGTAATCTAGGATGCTCTATCATGATCAGGAGTTGTGAGAATCTCGATTTAGAAGGGATAATGAATGAGTGTTTTTATTGGTTATAGTAAGCTATTTGTTATCGTCCATCCAAGCAGAATAGTCTATCTTCCGATATCATAGGATTTAGACAGAAAAGTTAAGAACTTTAAGGTACAGATTTATGTTGCTTTACTTCATCTTCTGTTTTGAATTCAAATGGTTACGAATTTTTCAAATTTCAAGGCCATTAAGTATTTTAGTAATTATTCAGTTCAGCTAATTGGCAATTTTCCATAAATTGTATTTTGTTTTAATATACAGAGTCAAGTCACATTCTTATGTCCACCCCTACCTGAGACGTAAATTGCGCACATCCAGTGAAAAGCAGCAATTGTAATGCTAGTCGGCGTGGTAAGTGTGACATTTGGAAATGTAAGCTATCTTTAAACATGTCCTTTGTCCTTAAAAATGTAAGTGTGAAATTGTTTTGGAAACAGCAAGTTATAGAAACTCTTCGGGTACTGTTGTGGTGAAAGTATACTGTGAATGGAATGACGCACCTTTGAAAATAAATAGCCTATTGCTTGCCCTTTATTTGTGTGCGAACGTCAGTTGTGATGATGTTTGAGGACTGACTAACCTGCTACAGTTGAACAGTTAATGTATTAAACGAATTAGGATACTTCCAGATGTGTGTCTAAGATGACACTGCAACGAACCCTGTTTTATACGGGATTTTAAAGCATACACATTGTTACTACACCCATGCTGATGAAGTTGCTTCGGCAAAAACGACTTCACTTTGCGCGGCAACACCGGACTAGACTCTCCAACCATTGCTGGAAGAGCACGATATAGCGGTGGTAGTTTTATGGTGTGGAAAATGCTTTTATGCTTTCGTACCTGGGGAAGATACATACATTGGATTGTGCTATATATATATATATATCCATTATTATCAGCCATATACACTCACACATATTGATTGTATTTCCTCAGAAGGACGGATCTTTCAGTAGTACAGTGTCATACACTCAAAATTGTGTGGGATTGATCCACTGGCGTAGCTAGATCTGAGGGACCCCTGTATCAGAATTCCTTCAGGGCCCTTTTTTATGTATGGGACTGTAGTTACACATATTGGGGCCATGTATCATGGATATGGCGGTAACTACCCCCCTGGATTGGTCAAAGAAGCTCTACGAAAACAGAGTTCTACTAGCCAACAAATTCACCAGATATGAACTCATTAGAGCATCTTTGGGGTATTTGCTAAGTTTGTTGTTTGGATTAGACATCATGCACCTTGCCGTTGCTGTGAGATGTCAGTCTGCATTGCTCTTAATATCTAATGGTAAACTTCCACAACTTATTCACTAAGTCTCAAGTCTTCCATCTGTTGTCCGTGCGGTTAAACGGTGGCTATATACCGAATATTAGCAGGTGGGTTGTATCAGTGTGACTTGACTGTGCATAATATTGAGTGTAATATTGAACATTATTTTTAGTACTCAAAATATAATATGAATAATAGTTTTATAAACTTCATTAAACAAAGTACAATTTTTGTGCATTTTCAAGTTGAACAAAATTGAAGTCTAGTCTATATAGTATCTAGCATCAAAATTACATTTTTCTGTAAATGTTATGTTGTTTTTTTATATAAATCAGGATATTATTAAGAAAAAGTTAAACGTTTTTGTAGAAATAAATTTTCAATGTGCATTTTAAATTGTGGAAAAAGACTTGAAAGAAATATTTTTTTATTTTTTTTTAAAAGTCAAAGTTTGCTTTTTATGGAAAACTTAGCATGAAGTGTTTAAAACAAAGAAAACGTAGACATAGTTACATGTAAATGCGCATTTTTCTTTATACCTCCAGAAATAGCCAACTTTTTCCTAATATTTTATAGCATATATTTTGAATTTTTTAGTACTTAAAATATTATTCTTTTCTTAATTTCTTCCCTTAAAATTACTTTTGAGTAATAACTGAATACAAATTATGTAACTACTGATAAATACTTCTTGTTTATCATATAATTACATGCAATAAATAATAACCTCAACTATATAAATATTTTCATTAAACTTGTTGCTGTTAATAAATGGTGCATAAAAGGTTGGGCATAATTCATTAAATCAGATTTTATTGTAATTTGCCTAATAATTTTACAAAGTTTTGTAATTTAGCTGAAAGAAGTTAATACTTTATTTCTAGTGTTTTTGCATACTTGCCTTTGGCTTAGAATTGTTAGCACAAAATTTATTTTTGATAACTTTAGGATTTCTATCCACACACACGCAGTAAAAGGGATCCCCCGCTTTTCTAAAAATTCAATAAATTCCTCAAATGTTGAATATTTTAAATTTATGAGATAATTCAAAATTTTTTTTCGATTCTCTATGAAATTTCTCAACAAGAATATTAATAAATAGAGCATCAGATAATTTATTTTCCTCATATTTAAGCACTTTTAATGCGTATAATTTTTTTTGATCGCAGTCAAAATCATATTTCTAATATCTGTGGAATTTTTTCGTTTTGTATTTTGTCAAATTTCAAAATGTTTTGAATATGGATATTCACATTATTAAACGTTCATTCTCATATCTATTTTTTAAAAAATCATGTAAGGAATCAAAATTATCCAAATTACTACACAAATAATTTACTTTATGAGTTAAACAAGTTCTGAGGTAGTGCAGCTTCTGAGACTGACTCAGTTGTGTGTTATTTGTGATCAGATCGTCAAACTGGACTTTAAAGAAACTAAATTCTTCATATTTTCCCCCGGTAACTCTGGTAAAAATAACGGGTGCATTTTAGTTTTAATTTTGAAATTATCATTTGGTTTCATTACTGCCTCAGAACTTGATTTCTTAGAAGAATAATTTCAATCCTTACCTCTAATTTTTCGGGGCGTTCTTCAAAAAGATTGTTCTTTTCGTTGATAGAAGCTAATTCTCTGCATCTTCAAAATTTGAAATAGCTTAGTAATTACTGCGCAATCCATCGATATCTGTCTGCAGTGTAATCACGTCTTTGAATTTTATTTTCGTGTCAACCGAATCGGTTTCTTCGTTGACACTTTTTATATAAAAGTTTCAATTCTGCTAATTTTACCTTTCAAGGTACTTTTTGATTCATTTAGAGTATCCATATGTCGCTGGTTCGATTCCGGCTTGACGGGGACCAGAGTGTTTATTTTAGTTGGTTTTGTTGTATTTTCTTAAATGATGGACAGCTACGCATTGCTTTTTTTCTTCCTTCCTTTTTAATCTATCACACGACATCCATATTCTATTTACGAAGCGCAGCAATAAATGTAGTTATTTTAAGTTTAATTGTGAGCTTCAGGTATGAGAGAGTTCTATTACTACTCACGTCTAACTTATTCCTTAGAAAGTTCTCGTCTGCCGGTACCGCGCAGCAGAGAAGAATATTTGCGTTGGCGCGTACGCGCCAACATTTCTATTATTTGTATTTGTAAGTTTTTCTTTTCACACACACCCCTGCCATTCTGCTAAAGAATGTTGTGTAAAATATACTGCATTTTGTATTTTCATTTATTTACTATCATTTCAAAGAGTGAACTCGGGAAGACAGGGAATAAACAAACTTTAAAAACAAATTAAATAAATAATAAAAATTAATAAAACGTTAAGACTCTTAAGTATTGCAATTTCAACATATTTATCAGTAAATAATAATAATATTAATTTACTTTGATTGGGCTTGAGTTTTTTATAAGGGTTGAAATGACTTCCCAATGGCGGTTTTAGTTAAGTCCAAAATATCCGGCTTTTCTAGGGTTAATTTATTCAAGCTTTAGTGAAATTATCAAATACCCAGAAAAAATACTTTACATATCAATGAATCTCTTGACTTATTGATACTTATACTTGAAAAATGAACTTGATCTGAAAAAACAAAAATTGTGCATGAAATACGTTTTATTACTTTGTACGATTCGAGGGAATTTTTATCACTCGAAAATTTTTCGTATTTCATTAAAAAATGATTTGTACACCATTTTTTAAACATTTGCTTTCCAAAAATTCCATGTTACTGATACTTGAATAGTAATATATTTTTCAAGAAACTCTTTTTTTCCCCATAAGATTTATAGCGATTTTAATACAATTTCATTGCAAACGATTGTGTAATGTGTGTAATTTGGTTTTAGCTAAAAAATACATCAGAAAATGCTAAAAGTCCTGATGGAAAAAAGGAACTGTGCACACTCTTTGAAGGTAGGCAACCTTTTGTTTTTATGTTACTCATATTTGTAATCAAAGAACTGATCCATAGTTTCCTTTTTTATATACTATTTTAGCACATTTTATTACTGAAGAATTATAATTAATGTAAATACACATACTAGTATATACACATTTGGATATCTCAAAACATTTTTTCGAAAATGCTGTTTATAAAAATATTACTGCTCGAGAAAATGAAATATATGGAATGAAATATATTTTGTGTTATTGATGAAGAAGAAATTGTTGAATGATTTACTTAATGTAAGAAATTTCACTTGGTCAAATCTTCCAACTTAATTAATTCTTAATTGAGGCTTATTTATCCTTTTTAAGTTTATATATCGAATTCTTCGGTGCTACAGAGAAATTCTTTTCATACGATATAATCTTACTAGCTTTCATGGCCCGGTGTTGCACGGGCTTTTACAGAGTGCATACATATGTGCATATGTGAAATTAACATGGGGATTAAGTTATACCGAGGGTATAACTTAATCCCCATGTTAATTTCCTCCTTTCTTTCTGACGCCAACACTTTTGTGTGGTTTTGACGCGTACGATGTGAGTGCATGACCCGTGAGTGTGTGTCATGGCTTTGACGCTTAACATTTTCCCTTCTCTTCACAAATTCAACACTTCCAATATTATTTTTCGAAATTACTTTGATTTCTTTGTTTCTTTCCTCTCAGCTTAGCCCGGCGTGTCACGGGCTTTTACCGAGTGAATAACTTCATCCCCATGGAAATTTCGTGTTTCCCTCAGGCCGATAGCACTTATGTGCGCGATGTGAGTGATTTCTTTAACTATGTCATTAAAACTCCCTTTTTCGAAATTTGTTCTTGCGTTGGTGTGGTGTTCTAATTATTAGAGATGGGTGAAAGCTCAGGTGTCGTCCTCGTCACTTGACCAATATTGAAATATTCGAGGTCCACATCGCCAATAACCCTCGAATAGGCGAACAGTGCGAATTTAAAAATCACTCACTCAGATTTCAGTTCTTTCGTTGAAATTTTTTAGTCCCTGGAAACGAAAATGTAGCCTTTTTAAAGATAGTTGTATGTTGAAAAAAGACAGGAAAGTAGAAATTTTTCAAATTACAAAATTTCACTACTATTTTAAATATTGAAGTAAAATTGTGAGGATTTTTTTAAATATTCGGACACACGGAAAAAATGTTTCATGCAATTATCTTTATAAAAGAAGAAATTATTGAGTGATTGTTTTAAGTATTTTGAGTGTTTTATTAAAATTTGTTTCGAATGCATAACATACTGCCATGGAAATTCACTTTCCTTTATGAAAGTTCCTGGTATGTGTGGGATTCCTTTATATTAACGTCACTACAATTCCCTTTTTCAAAAAAAAAAATATCTTCCAGATCTTACTAATGTCAAACAGGTTTCAGTTCTCTGTACAGCACGGTGTTACAGTGGCTTTTTTGAGTGTAGAACTATTTTCCCGCTGACTCTCCCCTCAGATATAAGATTTATCTTTAGGTTTCTATTCATGACATATCAAAAACAATATTGCTTTAGTAAAAAAATAATAAATTTAAACAATAAAAAGAAAACTATTTTGATGCTTGAGTAAAAAAAAAGTCATCATTTTTTAATAATAGATAATTTTTAGGAATCTAAAATAATAAAATAATTTTCAGGTTTTCATTAATCAATCAATCACTACTTACAGTTAGCTTAAAAATGTCTCTCTAGAACGTATTTTTATCCAAAATAATAGGCGATATACTTTTTAACAAATAATTAATTTAATAAGGAAATAATAGAAATATTCATTTGATTTAAAAAAATATATTAATTTAAATCCACATTATCTATAAATAATAATAAAAAAAATTCTACAGATAGCTCTTGAAACGTTTGGATGTTTGATTAAACATATGTAAGTGCTAAGAAAAACACTATGTGAAAAACCTAGTTATAAGTACACATTCACTGAAAAAAAATCATCCAAAAAGAAAATAATACTATCTGATAAAAACATTTAATTTTTTTATTTTAATTTTAGTTTTTCATTCGACACTCTGTTAATTAAATTATTTAAACACGTTATCTGAAGAAAAAAAGTTTTTTTTATACAAAACTAACTTATTAATTATTTTATAATAAAATTGATTAAAAATGCTCATTTAGCAATTTATTATGTGTGACATACCATTTGCTTAAATAATAGCAGCACTGAAAATGAAGTAAATTTCAGATCAGTGGGGATGCAGCAAGTGAATTCAATCATTGAAGAAGAGAGAATTAATTTACGGGGGGGGGGGGGTGAGAAAAATAAGCAGAAATGAACAAAATCGAATTCTCTAGATTCGAACCGAGACGTATGAATATCTGCTTGACGGAAGCGACGCGCTATCCAACTACGCTACACAGACCCGTAGCAGAATGAGAAAATAGGCAATAATAAAGAATGGGAGGTTCAAATTGAAATTAATTTTTAAATGAGGGGATCCACAGGATATTCACATAACTATTGAAAGATTTCGATTGAAGATTACATTTAAATGTATCGCAAAAAATGTATTGATTTATGACATATTAAGAACACGCAATTAATAATAAAGAATATATAATATATATGAGCTTTAGCTTTTTTTTCTAAGGAAGTTATGCAAAAAAAAGTTTCGAAATGGGCAAATTCTTCCATTTTATTATGAAATTATATGTCAAAAAAAGAAATATACATTAGGCATTATTTTAAAGTAAGCTATAAGTTTTATGAAAGAAAACAGAAATTTTGATACTGATAAATATTTTAAATGAATCTCAGAAATGCATTGAATGCATTTTATCATCTTAATCTGACATATATAGTTATTTAATTTTGAAAATTATATAAAGAAAAATTGACGAAAAAATAACTTTTTCACTCGCATTTTTTTTTTACTCGCCAAAGTTACTGATTTCCCCCTGTTTAACGCAGAATTTTTTTAGTGTAACCCCTGAGTTAGATGCGGTCGACGGCGAAACATTTCAAAAGTCTTTGGCGCAAAGCTAATTTTCGACGCCAATGTTTGGCTAAATGTAAAATCTCGTATTATTAATTATTTTAAAAATCATTACTTTCATTTTTAGGGCATAATTTTTAAGTTAATGCTCTCAAACTTCACAAACTATTTGAAAAAATAACGTACTTTGAAATAAAAAATGTACAAAAACTATTATTTGAGTTATTTCTCAGAAAAACAGCAGTTTACGAAAATCACAAAACGTTTCTTAAAATCCGTAGTTTTGAAGTAATTTTTTCAATCTTCGTATATGTTACGGATAATATTACTTTACCCACGGAAAAAAAGGTTTTGTGAGTTTACCTTCATAAATGACGAAGTTATTCAATGTGAAGTAAAAATTGGGACTAATTTTTAAAAATTCTTTAAGAAAAAAGTTTTGGGAATTTTATTTTTTAAATGAATGGATCTAAAAGAGAAAGGCTTGAAGTTAATTAGTGTAGAATATCGATTTAATAACACGAAAAGCAATTCATACCCAATAATTTAGAAATAATTTTCATAAAAACACATCAGTTTTAACACTATTTTAAAAAATTCGAAAAAAATAGAAAATATCGTTATTTTACAAAAAAAATTATACCGTGTCGTGGCGAAATAAATGATCTTTCCGATTCTGTAATTATTTTTTGTCTGATTTCAACACCGAAAATTGGATGACAATTTTAATATGGTGGAAAACGTCGAATCACCGCTCGGCCGAAACGGAATGGAAGTACTGCCAAGTAAACAACCGGCAGGAGTAAAACAATTAGGCGTTTTAAGGTTTTTAATTAATATCCTTTCAACTAATTACAATATCGTAATATAAATAGGAATACGGCTTCCCCGGAAAATTCCCGATCTTTTGGTACCTTCCGCGCTTTTTTGCGTGGTGCGGTTCGTGAGAAGATAGACGCACATAGATAGATAGATAGATACGTTTGTTTACCTTCGAATTTTAATAGTGTAAGATTAAATATGATAAACTGAATTCTTAAAACTTAGTGTATTATTATTTTTTGATAAAAAATGCTCAAAATTTCATCAATATAAAAATTATCTGGAATAACATTCTTAAAAATGCAAATAGTAGTAGACTAACATGGCTTAATTCATCGATTTTATTTTAGAAATTAAAGTAATGAATTTTTAACAAAAGTAAAAGTACACATTGACATGATTATTTCAAATATTATTTTTTTCAATGTTTTTTTTAGCTTTTTTCGAATTCTAAATTGTCTCACAGTCTCAGTCATAGCTTTCAATAGCGTACATGTTAAGAATTGCTTTCCTATGAGAAATATTTTATATTTTAGTTTCAAGACACAAATGTAGTTCTTTGGTTTCAACTGAAATTCGGTTGAATTCGATTCAATCTGTTAATCGAAACATCACATTCATGTTTTTATTTGTTTCCAAAAAAAAAGTAGGATTTTTTTAAGAAAATTGCCCGCTTTATGTTTTTGATGGGATAATGATAATCTAATTTTCAAATTTATAAAATTCTAAGGAATTAGTGTATTTAATAACACTTTGGAAAAGGAAGATATTTGATGTAGAGCAATGATGGCGAACCTATGACCCGCGGGTCAGACTCTGACCCACGTAAGCGTTTTAACGGACCCACGATCGCTAGACAACCACTTGTTTTTTACTTGGATTTATTTAAATTTTCTAATTTGTGTAGATTATTTATATTTTATTTGTATTTTTTCAAGCACTGCATTGACACAAAAGTATTTTAAATGCTGTCTATAACCTTCAGTATGATCATTACAGTTCCAAAGTTACGTAAATGACAACAAATGTATGTGAAAATATGTAGTAGTATTTGAAATAAAACAAGAGAGTGATTGCAAAATGTCAAATAAAATGTATAATTTTACTCACAATTTTTTTTAAAAAAAATATCGTCAAATCCCAAAGCAAATAACCATATTAAACGCACTTTCTTCGAATAAAATGCCCTTTTGTAAGGTTATGTTCGCAGAAAGAGACTTTCATAGCACTTATATCATCCCCTCTCTATTTCACCTTGTAAGGCGCCGATGGGCCCCATGCGCATGCCATATGCTCGATACTAGCAATTTTTGGCTCGCAGTTTAAGGCGTGCCAATACCAGTCAGTACCAGTGTTGAACTTAGTGGCATCCATTTCAAACGGATTTAAAATTATTGTGTATTGATATATGTATATTAGGTACGTTAATACAAAATTTCTTCTCAAGTTATTGTATTATAAATATAAATATTCTTAATTGTAGCCCTGTACTATGAAAGCTTATTAAAAACAAGCCATGGAAGTTCCAGGCCATATTAAGCTGAATGGTCTGATAAATATGGTGTGATTAAAAGGAATAAAATAGTTATATGTGTAATTTGCAATGAAAAAGTGAATTCACATACATACGTGGAGTGACAGAAAAAAAAACAAGACTGGTCCAGTTAATCACTGTACACTTACAGAATCAGTTCTCCATGATATTATCACCTTCAAAATAGTTCGCCTCAATATTCACACACTTCTCTATTCGGTGTTACCATTGCTGGTAACAGTTCTGTAACATGGTTTTTGGAAGACCCTCCAGGAAATTCTCCATTTTTGCCTGTACCTCTTAAACTCAGGTAAAATGGGTTCTTTTTAAGAAATATTTAACTGTAAGAAATAAAACAAGTCGCATGGGGCCAAATCAGGTGAATGAAGAGGATGCCAAATGGTAATAATGTTTTTGCTGGTCAGAAATTGCTTGACAGGTAGGGCCGTGTGAGCGAGTGATTTGTCTTGGTGAAACAGCCATTCATCCCTCCCCAATTCTGGCCTTTTTTCCCATGAAGTCTTTTAAGTATTTCAGTGTAGTAGTGTTGATTAAGAGCCTGACTACTGATGTGAGTGGGAACTCACTCATATCACGAATTTTGGCAACGTCTTGGTCTGTAATTGCTGACCTTGGCCGCCCAGCAGGTTCATCATCGTCCACACTGACCCATCGCCCCTGAAAACCGCTTATGCCATTCAAACTCTTGCATGCGACCAAGTTTCATTTTCATAAGCCTCGGTTAATATTTGAAATGTTTTCGTTGATAATTTCTGAAGTTTCTCAAGAAACTTTATGTTGATTCGATATTTTTCCGGTAGAATGCAATTGCACGTGTTCACTCAATGACGCAGTACTCCTAACTGGCGTGATCGATTGAGGCGAAACTGGCCACGTGGATAGAGAAGGAGCCTTAGGATGAGTCACTAAAACAGTTGTTCAAAACTCCACTCTTTTATCAAGCTACACACTTAGTCTCGTTTGTGTGTGTGTGTGTTACACCTTGTATAGTGTTTAAAGACATATTGAAACGTTGCATTTGAATCTCGGCACATCAACAGATGAAGAAAGAAATTTACAAAAGAAACAGGAGAGTTTTTCACAAAGCAGTGTTTTAAAAAAAATTTTGGCTGCAAAAAATAACATTTCAGTTGTGCTGGTTTCCATGTTGCCCATTGCATTGCTCGCCTCGAGAAACCTTTTTCAGGAAGAGAATTTGTAAAAAAAAATCGTTTTTAGAATGTAGTCCTACATTCTTTGTTGATTTTAAAGAAAAAGGCTTGATTATAAGGCGTATAAATGAGTTAGCTATAAGTCGCATTATAATTAAAGATTGAATAATAGAATAAGAAAAAAATATTTCTTCGCTAATACATAATGGTTTAAATTATGCAGAAATGTATTCAATTGCTTTAGATGAGAGTAATGATGTAAATGGTTATCTACAATTAGAGAGAGCAATTTTTGCTCGGTATAAGTATGCAAATATATAATGAATGAAGAGTTAATAAAGCTAATGCCACTGAAAGGGAAGTGTATCGATGCTTGATATTTTTAAAGAATTTGATATTGCACTTAAAAAATGGATATTGACCTTCAGAAAATAGTTTCTGTTTCAACAGACTGTGCACCTAGTATGGTATTGAAAAACATTGGATTTATTGAGTTTCTTAAACAAAATATTTCACATTCTCTGATTTGAATTCATTGTAAAGTACACCAGCATGTTTTATGTGCGAAGCATGGTTTAAAAACATTTTCCAGTGTAATGTCAGTTGTAATAAAAATAATCAACTTTATAAGTGGCAATTAGCTCAATTCTTAAAGGAAAAAGAATGCTAATATTCAGGGAATTTCACATACAACAATGTGTGTTGGCTTAGTTTCGGTCAAGTCCTTAATCGCTTTGTAACGTTATTAAAAGTATTTAAGCTTGTTTTAAATGAAAAAGAGAATAGTTTCGATGAATAACCCACTATACATTGGTTAAATGATTTAATGTTTTTATGCACTAGCATTTTAATGAATTGAATAAAAACTTCAAGAGCATTGACTAATATTTTTAATGATATTTGAAAACATTAAAATATTTATGACAGAGAGAGAGAGAAGAGAACTTTACATCTTTACTAAGGATTTGGAAATGAAAATCACGAAGTATTTTCCTCAGTTACAAAAACATTTTCAAATCACAAGAACTTTGAAAACTCTGTTCCCATTAAAAGAAATCCAATTAAAAATATGTAATGATTATTCATTAAATAAAACAAGCTTTTGAGGTTAGATTCAATCAATTTAAAAGTTTGGAAAATACATTTCACTTTATTTCATATCCATACAAAGCAGAATTTGAAACAATGGAGTTAACCGAATTTATGTGGCTAGGTGTCGATAATTTACAAATGGAGTCAGTTGAATTTCGAAGCAGCGTAGTGTGGAAACACAATTTTGAAGACTTGATTTCTGAAGTAGAAGGAAAACTTGTTGAATATTGATCCCACAGTAAAAATTGAAGCTATTATATTAAACATATGGGATACCTTACCAAATAATTTTAAATCAATGAAAACACTAGTTAATGGGCTCTTTTGATAATGTTTGGGTCCGCATATTCGTGTGAAAAATTGTTTTCTTCAATGAAATTTGAAAAATCTTCAAATAGAAATGGACTTGACAGGGTATTAATTCACTGCAAAATGCGTTAAACAAATGAATACGGAATATGAACTTAATATTAAAAAAACTGTCTGAAATTAAACAGCAAAAGATATTTCATTATATACTTTATAATAAATTTTGTTATACATTTATATATGTGTGTATATATTTTAATAAATAATACTTCATAATATATATTGTTTGTAATTTTCTTTACTTCTTGTTCATTCAAACACTTATTGCCAGTTGCCCACTAAACACTATAGAATTTTTACCCCCACTCAAAATTTTCAAAGCGTCAAACCACGCCCAATTTTACCCGTTAAGCCAATTGAATTTTTGTAAAGATTTTTAGTTTTAAAAATACCTAGTTAAAATTTTTTAAGCTTAACTGGCGCAAATAGGCATTAGTAACCCACGAGCTAGTACTAAAAAATTTATGAATAAAATTTGACCTACCTCTTAAAAAGGTTCGCCATCCCTGACCTAGAGCATACCTTCTGGACAGTTGGAAATTTCTTATGTTCTACCGCAGAAATCTTGTCGATGTTGTTTTCGCCTCATGTAACTTTATGAAAGAGATTATGTCTTAGACTCATAAAGCTTTCTTAGGAGTTAAAAACTAAAAAGTATTATTAACAATATTACAAATACTTCCCTGTGAATTATTTCAATTAAAAATGTTTCTTAGGAGTGAATAAAGTCGTTTCGATCTGTCCAATGGGCATGCTGGTAATGGGCATTGATTTCAAATTCCGCAAGTGAAGATTCCTCAAAATATTATAATCTCGCTGAGTTTTTTCTCTGTACCAAACTTTTAAATATTGTATCAAACATATCAAACTAGATCCTATTTTTATTTTTTCTTGTCTTTTATTTTTATAGTATAAAACTCAATAATTATTCAAGTTAAAATAACTTAAATAAATAAATTACATATTTTAATCAACTATCCGGGAGTATCAGTATATTTTATATGGCATAAATAGCAGCTTGTGCTTCGTTGTAACTCTGAAAAATCAAAAATTCGAACATTCTTGTCTTAGAGCTTATATGGCTTTGCAACAGACAAAACATGAGATACTCATTTCAAAAAGATTAAACATTAATCTAAAATTCTTTCAGATTAGGGACTTTTTTAGTTTTTGGCTAATATAAAGCGCTATTTTTTATTGTTAAAGATGCATTGCGAAGAAATAGCGTATCTATAGACGCTGTTTAAGTTACAGTGAAACACATCTAAAGGAAGTTAAAAAGGGAAAGACTTTCAGTTTATTTTTTTAAATGTTAGATAATATTTTAGCATTGATTGTATCTTTATTAAGTGCATGTATCTTATATTGAAAAACTAGTCATGTAGGAAAAATATCGAAACTTATAAATCGTGGTGGAAAATGGGATGCATATTTAATAACGTAATATTATTTTAATATTCCATTCCGGCAATGGAGAGTAAATGATGGATAATGTATAATTTCATACCAATACTGTGCGATCTTCTAAAAGATGATGGATGCTCGTTCTCTACAAATGAGTATTTTTTTTAAAATTCGGTTTCATTAATATCAACTATCTTTTTCAACCTACTCTTTCAAATGTGGAGGTCAAAAATCACCTGAATAAGTTTCTTCCCAGCAAAAATTTTATGAACATGAAGTCATGCTACTGCCAGAAAAATGACAAAAAGTATTGATATATAATTCAATAAAATATTTATTCACTATATATATAAAAACTGTCGTATCATTTTCACACATACACACAAAATCGAAATTACTTTCCAAACAACCCAGCATATATATATATATATATATATATATATATAGCTATAACAATATTCATATCATTGAAACCAAATAGTAATAATCATGATGGAAAAATACGTATGTGGTTAAAACATGTTACTTATAATTAAATTAATATTATCCATTTTGGATTAGCTTTTTCACTGCAGGGACTATCACATTCTAAATAATAAATTTCCTTAACCCATTTATGTGAGAAGCTGAAATTTTAAATTTTTGCACAAAATCTTATATGTTAGGTAGAAAAATGGCTATAAAGTTAGTTTCACCAGACTGCTATTCCAAAAAATGGAACAGTAGGCATAAATGGGTTAATTTGTTTCAATGATTGTGATTTTCTTTAATTCAGCTATGTTGTAATTGATTAGACTCAGTACTGTAAGCGAAAGGGGAGTGTTTACTAGACTCAAAACTGGTTCTAACCCCAAGTAGGTATGTTGAGCATCCGTCTTCATTATCCAATTTTATATTTCTCCATCATTTAGAGAATTTTATATATATACTCAATACATATAATTACTATTTTATTTACTCAGGGATTAGTTTCAAACATTTAAATGAAATTTTACCTTTAAAAATATAATCTTTTGAATATTTTTTGGAGTTCCTTCTCAAAAAAGAAACTCCTTGCTTTTTTTTAAAAAAATTCCAATGCTTTTCTTCATTTCAATATGTTAACACTTTTTATTTCTTTTTAAAATATGTTTTTTCTGATTTATTAAATTTTTTTATTAATTACATTGTGACAGTAGTCAAGAAAGAAGAAAATCGTCCCACAGACTAAAAATTCAATTTTAGACGACATAAACCGTTTAGGAAAGCTTGGGATTCCCCGCTTTTTTTCCAATTGGAGACAAAAATAGCATCTGGTGTCTCCAAATACTATTTCCTTTACAATGGAGAGAGGAGGAAGAGATGCCTAATCTGTGGTCAAAAGTTGCAGAGTCATTTTTACAACACTAATCGGACCCATCTTTTTCAACTAGACATAGATTGCCCTTCTACACTGTTCAAAGACTTGAATATTGCTCATCGAACAAGTTATGAGAGAAACTGGATTATTCTAGATTTAAATGTTTTTCCCTTACCAGTTTGAAAATAATTTCTACTCTTGGAAAAAAAAAATTTCTTTTGACATCCTTAAGAATCTGCTTCTAACACTTCATATTTTTTAAATCGAATCATTTGTATTGATTTATATGAGTTACTATGGTAATTAAATATCTTCAATGAGTGCACAATTCAAATTTTGTACAGTTATTAATAACATAAAAATATAAATTCAAATAAAGGCTGAAATCTGCTTACAGCAAAGTGCTGTTTTGTACATTAGTATATAGTTCCATTAAATCAAGTGATTAAATACTTTTTATTGAAACTATATATACAGTAGGACCCCGATTTAACGAATTCCTTGAGACCGAACACTTAGTTCGTTAATTCAAGGTTATTCGTAATAGCAGGATCCAAAGAAAAGGTTGTTTTTTTGTTGTTTTTTTTTTGCATTTACCTTTTGGAAATTCTATAACTACAAAAAATATATCCATAGTTTGAATTACACACTTTTACTTAGGGCAGCTAAAACTTTTATTCACGAATTATTACACACCATATATATATATATATATATATATATATATAGCAGTAAATAATTCAAAAGAAGACTAATAAATCCCAAGCATCCTAAGATCAGACCGGAAGAACCAAGAACATGGAACCATGACAAGCCAAAAAGAAATGTATCTAGCGGGGAAAACTATTATGATTTCTCGAGCTGTCACTGGTTTAGGACAGTGAAACAGGATTAAACATTGTTTGTGAGATCTCAACCTTCTCCTGCAGCAGAAATTGTTTCTACATAATAGTTTCCAGTATAAACTAAGGCAAAAGCCTAAAACCCACGTGGGTGAATATAACAGCAATAGAATAGAAATTGCAATATTAAATTACCATAGGAATCCGGAAGAAATAGACAAATATAAATATGTATAAACAAAAATATTTGCAAGAGAGGTTAATAATGAATATAACCATAATTAACAATAATGTAAATGAGCAAAGAATCTCTAATCTTACCCGATGTATACAGATTCCACAATGTACTGACTCACTGCATCAAAAAAACACAGCAATACTAAGAATAAAGGCGCCATCTATGTATATTTTTAGTAACTAAACTTAATATAAGCATATATCAAGAATATTATATACTATAGACTAAATATATTAAGAAATATAACAATAAAATTATATACTATAAAATAAATAGAAATGAATACTTAAAATAAAAATAATTAAATAGCTATAACTTTGATGACATATATTTATAAATAAAATTAGCTGGATAGTTATAGTCTAGGCAACTTTGAAAGAATTTTTTATAATTATTAATTCTCAATACTTCTTCAAATACTAAATCATTATTTCTTTTTATATAGTTTAGAATGATATTTCTAAAAATTGAAATGTGAAGGGTACTATTCCAATATGGCATTTTTATAACATTAAAATTAAAAGAGTCTCTTTTATCAAAAATATTACTTTTTAGCATATTATTTTCAACTTTTAATTCTAGATCAAGGAAATTTGCTGACTCTATATTGCAATTGGTTTTTAATAGTTTCACAGGTAGGTTGGATAATAATCAAATATAGGAGTAAAGTCAACTTTATTACTGAAAATAATTAGATCATCGATGTATCTAAAAAAGTAACAAGAGTCTGTATCAATTTTTTCATTCTCGTAATAGTGTAAATAGATATTAGCCAGACTATTACTAGCTGGGCCACCCTGTGGCAGACCTTTAATTTGTTGATAATATGAGTCATTATGAATTATGTAATTTTCTTTCAAAACAAATTGTATAATAATATTATATTTATCATAGTTTATCAATTTATTTAATGAATATTTAATATAAACATTTCTAAGTACTTTAATCATATCCTCTATATCAATAGAGTTGAATAAGTCTTCAAAATCAAAGCTATGCAAAGATTTAACACTCTTACCTTGCACATATACTCAACAATATCTTTACTATTCTTTACAATAATGGAGTTTGAGATATTGTCTAGAGTGTGTTGTATAACTTTTTGCAACACCTTGCCTGGTTGTGTAATATAGGTATTAAAACCATTAGTAATAGTTCTGAATTTAATTGGACACTTATGAAATTATATATATATATATATATATATATATATATACACATGTTTGACAATCTATTTGATTCGTGATTCGAAATAGTTCTTTTTCGACTTTACGCAGAGAAGAAAATACTGCGTCATTTGCATCCTTCTGCATGAGGTTGGTTTTCACAATTTCCAAGTAGTGTAAAGCATTAGAAAATGTAATAGTTTTGATAGGAGTTTCATTATCAATTTCTGCATGGGAATCGCTATTCATTGACTCCGACAAATCAACAATTTTCTCAACCTAACTTGCACTGAATTTTCTGAAACATCGTTTTTGTGATAAACCTTACTTCTCTCAAGAAAAAGAGCAGATGATAAAAAAAAAACTCTTAAATTATCGCTGTGAAAAGGAATTTCTTATCCTATTTCAAAGTCCTGTGTGATTGGTTACTCATGGCTCATTTGCACCTGTAAAATCTAATAATTGGTTGCACCCTTTCCCGTTGAAATTTTTAACTCACAAGAAAAGTCTTTTTCTGTTCTTGACAAAAAAATATGTCATGAGAAGAAATCCCAATTTTTCCCCCTTATCAATACTAAGAAAAAACAATTTTTTTTTTTGACTTTTGAAATAATTTGTTTATTCAGAGAGTTTCTTATTCGTTAAATAGGAGTTTTTCGCCTTCATTTTTGATGGGGTAAAATAAAAATTCGTTAAATCGCGAAATTCATTTAATCGGTGTCCGACTGTATACATATTGCCGCATAAAGGAAGAATTGTAGTCATTCACTGTAGCTCGGTCGTTAGAGCACTGGACTGGAGATCCGTCGATCACTGGTTCGAATCCCAGCCAGTACGTTTTCGTACAAAGACTGGAGTTTTAATTTAAAAATGTTACTTATTATTTCTCTGGAATCTGGTTGATTCTAGAACATTCTTTACTATTCCAGCCAGATATTTCTCGTTTGTATGTGAATTAGATGCAGCTTGTGCGTGTATGCTCAAATATTCTTCTAGGTATAAAAAAGCTGATACCCTCTAGTTGAGAGGGAAGTTTTCTGTTCTAATTAAATATGTGTTAAGCTTAACCATGGGTTTATTTCAATCTTCGTGACAGAATTTGGGGAAGGGGTGCCGGGTGTAAACGTGGAAAATAATAACAACCTTCGCAGGGGCCTCCGTTTAAGAGGGTTATCGCCAGAATTTGGCCTTTACTCCCCAGAAAGAAGAAAAGCGAAAATGCAGGAAGAATCAAAGCCCCTGTAGTGACTCTTACATCTCAACAACAGATTAGCAGTGTTATATAAACAACGAAGACAACCTGTATTCGAGGGAGATGTTTAAAACTCAGTTAAGCGCACTTTTTGGCGATCGTCAAAAGTATACCAGAAAGGCAGATGAACAGCTGAAGCTCAGAGCTCAGCGCTCGGGGGAAAGTCAGCAGTCATACATATAAAGTGTCTTGGGGCTGTGCCAAGAAGTTAATCTTGCAATGATTGATGATGAAAAAGTGTTCAACCTATTGAAAGGTATTGCGGAGGACATTTATCAGACCTTACTGATGAAAGAAATCAATACTACAGCTAATTTCATTAAGTGGTACAACTATATCGAGGATATGAAACAGAAGAATGGATGACGAAGGTTCCAGAGGCATCCAAACGTTGTACTGGTTGCAGCCATGGAAGACGAGCCCGATTTTGTGTCCCTTATTCGAAGAATTGTTCAAGAGAAAGCTCATAGAGTGATCGACCAAACACGTGAACCTATTCTCTATTCGGACCCTTATACCCACTTACTTGAAGAAATGGTACAAGACGAAGTCGAAAAGCCTCTGGCACCAGTTTCAGTAAAACCTCCCGAAAGTGAACGACGACCAACATATACCGCTGTAAGCAGGAGATCAAAAGTTCCTGCACAGAGATTACCAACACAGCCCAAAAAAAACCCTGATTTTTGGTTAACAGTTGATAACAGACCAGTTTTTTCCACTGTGGACGTTTTGGACATGTAACATGCTCAAAGTTTCATTGCGGTCCTGAAGAAATAGAATCAATAGACTCCGAAGACTCTCCCTTACCTCTGAACCTGTATTGGGAATGTACGACGAAAATGCTTTGACAGAAATTCATAAAGATGCTAGTGGATATGGTACTGGGGCAAATTCAGAATAAAGTCGAAAAAGTTCTAGCATATACCTCCAAAACTTTAACCAAAGCCGAAAAAAATTACTCCACTACAGAACGGGAATGCCTTGCCATCGCATGGTCTATCAACAAATTTCGACCGTACCTATTCGGAAAACATTTTACTATTGTAACTGATCATCATTCATTGTGCCAGTTCACGGGTCTGAAGGATACTTCTGGAAGATAGTCAAGATGGGCCCTTCGTCTTTAAGAGTATGATTTTTCAGTAAAATATAAAACTGGTAAGAAGTATAGGGATGCCGACACTCTTTCAAGAAATCCCGTGGAAGAAGAAGCAGACAAATTTCTAGCTGTCACTACTAGCATGAATCTTGTAATCGAACAGAAGAAAGACCCCGACCTCGTCAGAATGAACCCTTCAAGCAACTATTCCCCCACACAGAAGGAAACCTTTGAATTAGTTAACAGGATCCTCTGTAAAACGAATTTTGATCCGGATGGAAAGATGTGACTACCAGTCATTCCCAAACATCTACGAGTTGACATACACATTTTCATGACGAACCCACCGCAGGACATATTGGATTCGCGAAAACTTTTGACAGAATCCATAAGATATTTTACTGGCCGGGGATGTACCGAAATATTGTGCGGTATGTCATGAATTGCCGGGAGTGCCAAAGGAGAAAATCCGTTCCTCAACGACCACCTGGACGCTTAATTTCCATCCCTACAGCTATTGCACCTTTCCATCACATTGGGATCGATCTTCTTAGGAGATTTCCAAAATCTACTCGTGGAAAAAAATGGATCATAGTCTGCAAAGGTTACTTAACAAGATATGCTGTCACGAAAGCCTTACTGACCGCTGAAGCCGAAGAAGTAGTGAAGTTCTTGTTGGGGGGAAGAAATTATTCTGACACATGGAGCTTCTCGAATAATTATTACAAATCGTGGAACCGTCTTCCAATCCAGACTTGTTTCCACTCTCGTTGACCTGTGTAATGTCGATCATCGTATGGAAACAGTGTATCATCCTTAAACAAATTGATTGACGGAACGCTTCAACAAAATTTTGGCCGATATGATCTCCATGAATGTTGTTACAGAACAGAAAAATTGGGACGAAATTTTACCGTTTGTAACATTTGCCTATAATACTGCTAAACAAGAGACAACGGGTTTTACACCTTTCTCTCTACTTCATGGTCGTGAAGCTGAAACGACGTTGGACACAATGTTAACATTCGGTCCTAATGATGTGGGTGACGCTTACATCGGCAAAATAATTTCCAGAGCTGAAGAATCAAAACAGTTAGCACGAGTGCGAACCTTAAAAGCTCAAGATAAAAGACCGTCGACGTTACATCGAATGGTACCTTATGCTCCTGGAGATTTTGTACGAGTCTATACTACAAAGCGAAAATTCGGTCCTTCAGAAAAACTCTTAAGATATTTTGGACCGTATATGGTGTATATCAGGTGTTACGCCGACTATACCAGACGGGATCGATGAGGTGCAAGATTTTGATCCTGTCTCCCGAAGAATAAAACCAAAAGACGTTGTTCATGTATTGCGTATAAAACCATACCATGATCCGACTAAGCAGATTGAAACGGAAGACAGTCAAAGCCAGGACATCGTGCTTCCGGAAAAGAAAACAAATACAAGTGACGATTACACAGGACCAGTGACACGTTCCAGAATTATTGAAACCTAAATGAAACCCGGACGCTGTCATTTTATTGAAGGAAGCATTGCTGTATAAAGGAAGAGTCGCTATCATTCGCCATAGCTCAATCGTTAGAGCACTTGGCTGGAGATCCGTCGATCGCTGGTTCGAATCCCAGCCAGTACGTTTTCATCCAAAGACTAGAGTTTTAATTTTAAAATATGTATTATTTCTCTGGAATCTCTGTTTGATTCTAGAACTTTCTTTATTATTCGAAATAAATATTTCTCGTACGAATCAGATACAGCGGGCGCCAGCGCATGCACTCGTATGCCATTTATTTCTCAAATATTCTTCTAGGTATATAAAAGCTGAAACCCTCCAGTTGAGAGAGAGAGAGGGGGCAGTTCTCTTTTCTGTTCTAATAAATGCGTGTTACGCCAAACCGTGTGGTTGTTTCAATCTTCGTGACAATATATACATATATATATATTTTGAAATTAATTGTTTATTGTCTGGGTTGTTCTTTTATTTTCTACAAATTTTAAAACAATATTTAAAGTTTTTAAACGTATATACAGGCTGCCCAGCCTTAATGTGACTCAATAGTTAATTCCCGAACCGTTCGGTTTAGATATGCACTTCTAATTTGAAAAATGTTTTTAAAAAGGCAAATAATGTTTTTACGTTCTTTTCGAACCAAAAATCCCATTTAGAAAAAATTTGCAAAAATTAAATTTTTATACGGTCCCCAGGTCCTATCACTTATATTTAGGGAAAGATGCAGTATACAAAAACAAAGTAAACACAAAAAGTTTCATTTTATTACGATAAAAACTGGCCGAGTTATGGAACTTTGAAAATTCTGCATTTCGTTCATTTTCTCGGCCATTTTCAAGAAGCTAGTAGGGAGCTGTCTCCAAACTGAAATTAATTGAAACTCTTCCAGGAAACTTTCACTCTTGCACGTCACTCTTATGTAAATCGTTTTTAAATTTAAAAGTACATACATTACGTTAATAATACAATAATTGAGTACTTAAGAAATAAAATTTATTCTGTGTACATGTAAAATATAGACAAAATAAAATATTTTGGACTAAGAAAATATTTCAAAAGCAGTTCGAAAAAAATAGACTGATTTGCTGTGGTACTTATCATGGCGAACGTTAAAAATCTGTTGTGTATTTGCTTGCAGTTGCATACAGTCAGGTACTGTTGTATGGGCAGTGTAATCGAAATAAGAGAGATGCGGCAAGACCTTATGCCATTAAATTTCCAGTTGAAGGCATTCATCTTATTGTACAATTGCCCGTGTTGTTCAACGCTTGTGTAAAACTGGGAGTTGTCATAGACGTATTCCCTTGTCTCGTGCCACACCTTCAAGCTTGCGGATACCCGCTGATGGTGTTCTAGGATATGCCCTGGCTCATCCTGAAAATAGTGTCCGGGATATTAGCAAGGCTTGTTCCTACTCAAATTTGACGGTGTGGAACATACTACATACGTACGGGGCATATTCTTATCGTCCAGTCCTGGCGCAGGAACGAATACCTGGATACCAGGAGCGTCGTTTTGATTTTTGCAATTTCGTGTTAAACAGACTGGATGAGAACCAGATTTTTAAAGGAAGTTTTGTGGTCGGATGAATGCCTGTTCTAGAGGCAAAGCACTATTAATACACAGAATACTCATTATTGGTTCCTCGAAAACCCACATGTGACACGACTGAATCACCACCAAGTGCGTTGGTCAGTCAATATGTGGTGCGGAATATGGAAGAAAATCTTTATTGGCCCAATGTATTTCGATGGACCTTTAACATCAGAATCATGCTCGGAAATTTTATCTGGACCGTTAGCCGATTTTTTTGAAGATGAAGTTTCCTTACGGGATTTGTCACGCATGTGGTACCAGCATGATGGTTCACCCGCACACAAATCTGCGCAACCATGTACATTTTTGGCACAGACATTTGGCACTCGAATAATCGGCTAAAGAGGTCAACAGGAGGGGAGGACCATTATTTGCCTTTTTAAAAACATTTTTCAAATTAGAAATGCATATCTAAATCGAACGGTTCAGGAATTAGCTATTGGGTCACATTAAGGCTGGACACCCTGTATATAGACTTAATGCTATTTTATCATAACTTACTAATTAATTAATTTACATTAATTACTTACATTAATTTAGAAAAAAATCATACACACACCAGGAAGTTTTGCCCCTGATAAGGGAAGTGAATTTTTATATATGGCAATATGTTACGCATTAAATATGTGGGTGCAACGCCGGGTTAAAAGGAGGGGAATGAAATTTGTCTCACAATGAAAAGAAGTGAACAAATTTCGAAAAAGGGAATTTTAATGACATAGTTATAGAAATCACTCGCACGTACATACGCATCCTCTCAGAGGGAAACAAAAAAATTCCCATGGGGATTAAGCTATTCCTTGGGTAAGCAACGCCGGGCTAAGTGGTGAGAGAAGAAACAAAAAAAAAGAAAAACGAGCCTTACAGTAGTCGCATATGATGTGTAACATCTGACGTGTTATCGTGGTAAATACGCAATAGTGATTTTAATCCTGAAAAAATGCATCGGATATGATTGGAAATATTTTTCTATCGAATAAATATATCTTTAATGAAAATTTTATTTAATTAACACAAGGAGTAATGCAATTTTTTATCAAAAATATTTATCCTTGTTCAATTTGGGGAAGAGCGGAGACAATAGATTTATGAAAACTAAAATATGACACATATACTTGTGATTTCAAAAATCGTTGAAAAACAGCGTCAATAACGGTACCACTGTTAGTTGTCGAAACATTTCGATTTGTGTTCCTGTCGAGCTTGAGTTCATCTTTCAGAAAAGCTATGAGTGGTTCAGCGTCTGGCAAACTGAAGGTAACGTTAAAATCACCATTCAAAATCATGGGAAGTGAGTGAGTTTTTTTAAAAAAAAGGGCTGAACCACCTTCTGTATACGGTAAAAGTACAAAATGTATGCGACCACCGAAATGACTGTTTGTCCATTTTCAAATAAGCATTCTGCCGCACATATGTCCCCAATATATTGACTAACAATCCCCAGCCCACGTGTTTGACGATCAATAATGTCCATATATTATTTACTCGTATTTTTTTTTAAGAATGATGATCTTTGTCAGACGCTTAACAGTAAATATAGTTAAAAATATATATAGTTTACACATATAAATAAAACTTCAGATTTCATACACAACGAGCCCTGACACTTTGACAATTGAGCGTAAGAATCGCAAGTTTATTCTGGATGAAGTCTAATATAATAAGACTTGCTGGTATGTGAGAAGTGAATTTAGATTCAAGTAAAGAAACCGAGTTTTTGAATTCCAATCTTTTCAAATGCTAAATTTAACTATATAAAACAAAAAGCTGGTGGCTTGATTGCTACTAAAGTTGGACCCCGATACGAGGGTAGCGAAGAGACACCATCAAGCGCATGTTTAAAATTTAGAAATATTAAAGAAAATCAAAAATACCCTTTACTTAATTAGTTAGTTTTTTTTAATCGAGAAATCTCTCTCTCTCTTTCTCTCTCTCTTTTTTAATCACAATTAAAAAAATTTATATTGACAGCGACAGGAATTAACCTCAAAGTATGAAAAGGATTCGCACTAATTCCATATTACTTACTTGTATTTTTTATAAGAATGATGAACTTTGTCAGACGCTTAACAAGAAATATAATTATTAATATACAGTTTACACATATATAAATATATCCTCAGATATTTCACACACAACGAGCCCTGAGACTTTGACAATTGAGTGTAAGAATTGCAAGCTTATCCTGAATGAAGTCTAACAAGACTTGCTGGTATGAGCGAAGTGGATTTAAAGTCATGAAAACGAAATCGAGTTTTTGAATTCGAATCTTATGCTACATTTAACAATATAAAAAAGCTGCCGGCTTGATGACTACTAGAGTGGAACCCCGAAGCGAGGGTATAGAAGAGACACCACCAAGCGCGCTTATTGGTCAAATAAAACAGCGCGCGCTTCCCCGACTTCCTGTTACGCATTTCCGTCCCTTTTCACGAAATCACTCCAACAATTATCCAGCAACCGAGAGTAATGATGTTACACATAAAAAAGTCAAAGTAATTTCGAAAAAGAATATTGGAAGTGCTTACTTTGGGATGAGAAGGAAAAATGTTGAACGAGAAAGCCATGTCATGCACTCACGTCGTACGCATACACACCCACACAAAAATGCTGGCGTCATGAAGGAAGGAGGAAATTATCATTAGGATTAAGTTATACACTCGGTAAAAGCCCGTGCAACGCTGGACCATGCAGCTAGTATATATATATATATATATATATATATATATATGTCTTGATTTTGAGTCAATACCAAGCCATTTTGTAAAAACGGTTTTTATTCAACGAAAACATTTCGGCATCTGATCTAAGAGAGAAACGGATACGTGTTAAATATAAGTGGATGGTTCTACTTTGGCAGATGTTTCTCAAGTACACTTCTTATTGAAGAGATATATTTGAAAGTTGAGCATGACATACGATTTTATAAAAATTAATGGTCGGGTATAAAAGTTCCGTTTAGGGCCATCTGTTCTTCAATTAGAAGTGGATAATCAATTTAATACTTGAAGATATAACGGAATATAAAATTTAAAAGTGGTATAGGGATTTAATTTTAGATCTAATTTTATTTTCCTTACATTCTCCCCTCCTCCAATTTTAAAACGGTGTCACGTACGTCTATTTCTCTCTTACAAACATAATGAATTTTCAATGCATACAAAACAGTACATAACATATTATAGCAACATATATTACACACAGTATAAGTATATTTAAGTATTAAGAATAATAAAATCAAAATACAATAAAATAAACGAAATTATAACAATAAACAAAATAATAACACTTCTAAAATATTAATTGATAAAATGAAATTCCTTACACATTAGCGCTTATCCTTACATTAGCACTTTCAAATCTATATCTCATCCAGAAAAAGAGCTTTCGTATCCTCCATTTATTTCATAATATTAGATTTGTGTTATTGCTAGCATAAAATTTATATATTTGTAGTTTACGTGTGAAAATACTATCATATCAAACAATAACATAGTTTATAAATTACATGATATCATACAAATACTAAGATATTAATTTTCTATTAAAATCTACTCTGGCGCCATCGTAGTACTATCTAATATTGTTACATAAAATTACACATTGCTGAAATACACTGTTAAAATATCAAAGCATTAATAAAATGATATGATTAATAATATGAGAACGGTTTATATGACACTTATACACTATTCAACACATCAGATAATATTCTTTTTATATTCGTTAAAGAATATACGAAGATAAGAATATGAGATTATAAGAATATAAGAGCTCTTTTATTAATTTTGATTCGAAAAGTGGATTCATCTCTAGAAAGAAATCTATCATTACTTCTACTAATTACTTTTCAACAACACATACAATTTAGTGTAGTAAATTTTTCACCATATTCACTTTTCATTCAAATCATCACATAAAATATTTTGAATCTCTCCGTAACTTTTTAAGTTTATTCATTTCTTAGACAAATTTTTCTCTTGCATTTCACATTCTGTAATATAATTGACATCATACTAATACAAACACATCTCCCTAACAAATATGTGTGATCAAATCACAGATGTTCAGGGATGCTAATATGAAAACAATAAGAGGTATACAAGTCAAACTAAATAAGTTTGTCCTTTTAATGTTTCAAGACATATACAAAATCATAATGATTGAATTCTCTTCTATCCACTGTATAATTTACAAAAATAAACTTCAAGTTGTTAAATTACTTTAAATTTAGACAGAAAATTTTGAAAAACAGTGAATCCTGATATGTGGCCGCATATCAAAACACACAATTCAAGATGAGGAAAATTTAATTTAAATTTAGAAAAGCTACTGATGAATAAAATAATCAACAAATTAATAAAATTCAGTGAAGAAAAAGAATTCAATGTGACTTAAATTTTGTATCTCATCACAATCAGTATCATTTATTAGTACATTAGAGTCATTTCTCTAATAACTAACTTTATATCTTTCCAACTTTTTAACACCAATATTATCCTATAAATGATATAATTCATTTGACAATTTAAAATAAAATAATGAAGTACATTAAAGTTTCTCAAAATTTTATATAATAAAACACACACAATTCACTTTCTCTTTTAAGTATAAACAATATCATTTAACACAAAGTATACTCTATAAAAGTTTTATTTCATATTACATTTCTCTTCCTCTCCCAAAAGTCTTGGTAAACAAAACTCAGTCACTTCTGTATTACATATAATATATTTCTTTTCTTTTATATTACTTAAATGTGTAAACTAATAATTTCACTGACCTCTATTTCTTGCGGGCAGACATTTTTGCTTCACTGTAATCCACATATTTTGTTTTCCGTCAATTTGATTTTGTAATTTTTTCGATGTTGCTCCTTCATTATTGGATTCGGTGTTGGTCTTTCTCGGGATTATTGACGTCTTTCTAAATTTTCGAATGTTGTCGCGTGCTTCTTCTTTTTGTCTTTTTTTTCTCGCCATCAGAGAACGTTTCTTTCACTTACGGCAATCCTGCCTCCTCTGCAAAGCGCGAGACATCGCGTTCGGAGTTCCATAATTTTTCTCTACAGCAATTTCCATAAAAGTTGGCCGATTTGGCATCCGTTTTTTAAATTCTTTGGGTTTTGAGAATATATTTAGGTTTAATTTTTTTGAAATCCATTGGGTTTTCCCGCGTAGGTTCAAATCCTACCAGCTAAAAGCTGTCGTGATATTTCAAATGAATACCAAGCCTTTTTGTAAAAACGGTTTTTATTCAACGAAAACATTTCGGCATCTGATCTAAGAAAGAAACGGACACGCGTCAAATATAAGT
This sequence comes from Trichonephila clavata, assembly GCA_019973975.1. Lineage (NCBI taxonomy): Eukaryota > Metazoa > Arthropoda > Arachnida > Araneae > Nephilidae > Trichonephila > Trichonephila clavata. Next base: position 444,501 of record BMAO01035747.1, on the reverse strand, counting down.
GGATGGTTCTACTTAGGCAGATGTTTCTCAAGTAAACTTCTTATGGAAGAGATATATTTGAAAGTTAAGCATGACAAGCGAGGTAATAAAAATTATTGATTGGGGATAAAAATTCTGTTTTTCTGTTCTTCAATTAGAAGTGGGTAATCAATTTAATACTTGAAGATGTAACGGAATATAAAAGTTAAAAGTGGTTTAATTTTAGATCTGTAATTTAATTATCCTTACGCACACACATAATTATATATGTGTGTGTACAGTGGTGGCCAAAGTTGTAGACATTTTTTAAAAATTGTTATTTTTTCAAGTTTGTATGCTCATAGAAAATGTTACATTGTGTAAAGTATTTCATATCATTTTAAAGATAATTCAATACTGAATTCAATACAATAAAACAAAATTCAAACAATTACTACTCAAAAAAAGTTATGCTGTAATAACTATCGATATACAATAAATATTGATGTTTGCAGTGCTTAGTGGAGTAGAATTTATTTCTTATTACAGCTTCATGTTTCATTGAACTGAAAATAGTTTTAAGCTCTTCCTTTGTTATTACATGATGCCTGGAAACAATTACATCCTCAATTAGTTCCTTTTCATTCCATGCGTACCTCATTCGGACAAGAGTCTTCAAACGTTGCCACAAGTTTTTGATATGATTGTGGTCAAAACTATTTCCTGGCCAGGAGAACAACTTAAATGGTCTCAGAACGATACCAGTCTTACGATAACTGTACTGTGTGACAAGGGGCAGAATCTTACTGAAAAATAAATGAAGCATTGTTAGTAAATAGAACCCTGATGGAAGGTAGAAGTTTGGATTCTTGAATGGTTACAATGTATTTTCTGACATTCAGTGTCCCATTGATGGTATGAAGACGGCCGATACCATCTGCTTGTATGGATGACCAAATCATAAAAGTATGTGGATACACAGTCTCCTAGATGCACTCAGGGTTTAGCATTTCTCCTATTCTACGTCTTACATATTTTCGGCCATCACTACCGAAAAGCGATATCTTACATTTATCCCTGCATATAACTTGTGACCACTAATCATTTGTCCAATTATGTGTTCCTTTGACTACTGTAAATTTAGATAATGCTTTTTTGGTGGAATTCTACTTCTTAGTCGAACATCTGCCAATCTTATCCTGATTGTTTTTGAGCTGACAGAAACACCAACATCATTCAAATAATTTCTGACGGCTTTTTATTATCATTCTTCCATATTGGAGACACAGTACTTTTCTACTTCTGGCTTTATCAGATGTGGTGTACCTTTTTCGGCTTTTTCCTCCTTTTTTAAAAATTAAATTTGTCTCCTGATATCTTAATCAAAACTCTCAGTCTCTAGATGTTGTTACTGAGCCACCCACCTATCTTGCAGTTTTAACATAGGAAATACCTAACTCTAGTCACACATCTTTTTCTAGGTGCACAATCTACTCTTTTATTTGATGTCACTGCTTCTTGACTAAATATCATTGTTGTCCTGGACAGGAAACAGTCCTAACCTCAATCCTATCGAAAATTTGTGGCACCGTTTGAAGACTCTTGTCCGAATGAGGTACCCATGAAATAAAAAAAAAGGGCTAATTGCGTGTGTATTTGTTTCCTGACATCATGTAATAACAAAGGAGGAGCTTCAAACTATTCTCAGTTCAATAAAACATCAATGGGAAGCTGTAATAAAATTAAAGGTTACCCAAAACTAAGCACTGATAACTCACTGCAATCATCAGTATCTAATGTACATCGATAGTTATTGCTGCATAACTTTTCCTGCGTTGTAAATACTTGAAATCTGTTTTACGTTTTGAATTCAGTACTAAATTATCTTTAAAATGATATAAAATACTAGGCATTTTGCGGAATGCAATATTTTCTATAAGCATACAAACTTAAAAAACATAATTTTAAAAAGTGTCCACAATTTCGGCCCCCACTGCATATTTATATATATATAACAGAATATAAATTGCAAAATAAATTTATTATAGTTTATATTGATAAAGTGCCAGAAAATTTTGCCTTCATATGTAAATACTAGTATAATTTAATGCTCAACAAACATTTTGATAATAATACAGCTTTTATTAAGTCATCAATTTCTGATAGAGAAATAAATAATTGAATTTTGGCTTTTCATACACAATTAAAAATACAAATTAATAATAATTTTAAATTTCTACATGTATTTCTTTCTCCTAAATTTCATTAAGACCCAGTCAAGTTTAGAACAGTTACTAATAGTTTTAATACATATATCAGCAAATCAGGCAAAATTCTCCATGAAATATTACAAGATACAACAAATAATCTTAAAACCTCAGCCATACTTTAAAATATGGCCGCGGTGGCCGAGTGGTCTAGGCATCGGATCATAGCTAGCGTGTCATGAGTTCGATCGTAGTACCACTAAAGACCCGCCGTGTAGGGGAGCGATGCACGTTAAATCTGTCGAGAGCTCAAACGTCCTCCCGTTGGTGTGGTGTGGTAGTTAGGAGAGGAGGGTGCCAGCTCAGGTGTCGTCCGCGTCACTTGACCATGGTTCAAAATTACGCGGACCGTCGCCAAAAGCCCTCGTGTTGCTAATCAGTGCGACGTTAATATTCTCTCTCACTATACTTAAAAATAGTAAAGAACTCATTGAACAAATTAAAGATAAAAAGGTTTTTTCAGTATTTAGTTTAGCTTTTGAAGATTTTTTTAACTCTATTAATATTGATGATATGATTAAAACACTTGTAAAATTACATAAAGATAATTTATTTAAAAATGCCATATAGCAATGAGTTCACTGCGAAAGACAGAGCAACCATCAGAATTTCTCAGTTTAATGTGACTGGAATAGTTTGGGACATATTATAAATACCATTGCCAGAATGATAGTGTTCATTCCTGCTGCCTTTAGGATAGATAAGAAATGCATCATCAGGAATGTTACTAATAAGGGAAATTCAAGGGAAAGTTGCCTAAGAAATTTAGGTGAATCTGAAGTCTGTTTGAGATGAGCTGAGAGGTTTGGGGGAAAATACACCTCTGGGAGGCCCTCGGATGGGTCAATATAAGAGCTCAAGTGATGCCATTCTACAGAGGGGAAAATCATATTTTCACTAATCACCTGATTATAGGGGCTGTTTCTTTTTAGTCTTTGATTGTTACTCCAATTCTTTATGAATTTTGATGTTTGATTATGAGGAATATTACTAAGGAGTTTGTTATAATATTTCACAAGAATTTAATTTCTTCGAACGCTTAGCGGCTGCAAATCAGCCTCAAAATGGACAATGCCACTAGGACAACCGTTACGAAGGCCTGTTAAAATACGTGCAGCGCTTGGCTGAACTCGCTCGAGTTTCTGAAGATTTGTCTTGGAGGCACAACAGTATATCAGGTAACCATACTCCAAAATAGGTCTAATAAATGCCAAGTAGGTATTTCGAATAGTAAAAGAGTCAGCACCCCTATCACGGCCAGAAATATATTTCAAAATATTCAGTCGTTTTCTGTTCTTGTTCACGAGATTGTCAATGTGTCTTGAACTGGAAATTTCTGGGTCCAGTATATCGGTAGTTATTGCAGTATAACTTTTTTTGCATTGCAAACTTTATCATTTTGTTTTTTTGTATTGAATTTATAGTCGGTGCACGAGAGATGGAACACAGCATCTCCGAGGTAGCGATGGAATTTGCATTTCCACGTACAACCATTTCACGAGTGTACCGTGAATATCGGGAATCCGGTAAAATATCAAATCCACAACATCGCTGCGGCCGGAAAAAGATCATAGGACCAAGGGGGACTTACGAGAATCATTAATCGCGACAGACCTACAACCCTTTCGCAAATTGTTGCAGATTTTAATGCTGAGGCATCAACAAGTGTAAACGTACGAACAATTCAACGAAAAATCATCGATATGGGCTTTTGGAGCCGAAGGCCTACTCGTGTACCCTTGTTGACTGCACGACAGAAAGCTTTACACTTCGCCTGAGCCCTTCAACACCGACATTGGACTGTTGATGACTGGAAACACGTTGCCTGGTTTGAGGAGTCTCGTTTCCAATTGAATCGAGCTGATGGACGTGTACGGGTATGGAGACAGCCTCATGAATCCATGGACCCTACATGTCAACCGGGGACTGTTCAAGTTAATAGAGGCTATGTGATGGTATTGGGCGTGAGCAGTTGGCGTGATATGCGGCCCCTGATATGTCTAGATACGAGTCTGAGAGGTAACAAGTACGTAAGCATCCTGTCTGATCATCCGGACCCATTCATGTCCATTGTGCACTCCAACGGATTTGGGAAATTTTAGCAGGACAATGCGACGCTCTACACATCCAGAATTGCTACAGATTGGCTGCAGTAGCACTCGTCTGAATTTAGATACTTCATGTGGCCAACAAAATCCCCAGACATGAACATTATTGAATATATCTGGGATGCCTTGTAACGTGCTGTTCAGAAGAAATCTCCACCCCTCTTTCTTCTACTGATTTATGGACAGCCCTGTTGGATTCATGGTGTCAATTACCTCCTGCACTACTTCAGACATTAATCGAATCCATGACACGTCGTGTTGGGATACTTCTGCGTGCTCGTGGGGGCCCTACATGTTATTCGGCAGGTCAAATTATTAATCTGATCTTGGGGAATATTACACCACTCATCAAGCAATGCCCTCCTAAGTTCCAGTAGACAGGTGGAAGGAGGTTAACGGGCTGCAATTCGTCGGCCAAGCATATCCCACACATGCTCTATTGAATTCAAGTCCGGAGAGTATGCTGGCCAATCCATACGGGTGATTTCCTCCGATTGAAGGCATTCGTCTACAATGTTTGCACGGTGAGGACGGGCGTTGTCATCCATAAACAGAAATTCAGCACCCATGGCGCCCCGAAACAAACATACATGCTGTTCCAGAATGACATCCCGATAGATATGGGATCCCGTTACACTCTGAACATGCAGGTCAGTTCTGGAACCAAGAATAATTCCTCCCCAAACGAGCCATCCTGCACCACCGTAACGGTGTTGTTTAATGGTGTTCTCTTGGTGGTAACGGGTACCTGGCGCTCTCCATATGAAAGTCCGGCGAGAATCAGACTGCAAACTAAACCTGCACTCGTCGGAAAACATCACACAAGACCACTGTTGCGGTGTCCACAATGCATGCTCTCTACTCCAGGTTAATCGCAGGCGACAGTGAGTTGTGGTAAGGGGAACACATCTGACAGGCCTACAAGCATATAGACCAATGTTCCCTAAGCGTCTGTACACGGTCTTCCTTGAAACTGTCGTACCGGTAGCTGAAGAGAGTTGACGAGATAGGTCTGATGCTGTGCTCCGTCTGTTTCTTTTGGCAGTAACTGCCAATTACCGGTCCTCATTCGGCGTTGTAACTCGGGGGCAACCTGTGCTGTAACATCTACTCACATTACCATCATCTTGAAATCGTTGCCAATGCCTGGAGATGACACTCTGGGCGATTCCAAATTCCTCGGATACTTCCAGCTGTGTACGTCCACATTGCAGTCGTCCGATAATTCTACCACGTAAAAAATCATCCAAATGCTTCCTTTGTGCCATGAATATGCGGTTATTGTACTGAAAGGCTTTTAAAGAGCTTGTGAACAATTTTACTTCTTTGCCACCATTCCTTATATACCCCTCTCTTACACTCTCGTCATTGTGACGTACTATCCGCGCCATCTGGTGGTTTCCTGTAATTTGCATATCCTTCTTCAAGATGTGTGTGAAAATTCTACAGGTAAAATTTTTATTTTAGAGTTCAATTTCTGTGTGATTCTGAATTTTCCTTAATTTATGGACATGAGTGTATGTATATATATATATATATATATATATATATATATATATATATATATATATATATATAATAGATGTTGACGGATTTAGTAAAGGATTTTTTCACAGCGTGGCCGGTGTTGGTTTTTACGTATAAGGTTACTATTTATGATAGTTGATGACGCCTTTTCATTATTATGGAGGAGACAGTCTTGGAAAAGTTATTCTTCTTTATTAAACACTTAACATGAAGACACATAGATGGATGTACTCACAAATGGACATACACACACAACACAAAGCACCAAACAAGCTGCAGCCGGCTACATGTTGAAGGAAATACAGAAGCGAAAGAGACGAGAGCGCGTAACCGTCTGCTCCGAGTGTATACTGGCGGTGAAGGTCGTATGACTCTTTTGTAACAGGAGTCGTGGTTGGATGAAAATGCGCGCGAGCAATTGGTTTAAGATTAAGATTATGCGCGCGAGCAGTTAGATTAGGATTATAACGGTCTTGTGTAAAGAACTAGGAAATAATTTAACGGGGTACAGTTAAAGAGATTTAGAAGAAGTCATTACATATATATATATATATATAATAAAGGTACTGGTTTTAGACTTATGATTTCCAATAATAATAAAATTATCAAAAATCAGTTATATAATAATATTGAGCAATTCATTTACAAAATTGCTATTAAATATAGTATGCCTATAGAGGCATTCACAGAGTTTAAATGTAACGCAACAGATTAATAAATATAACTTTAGTACAGATAATAACATCTTTTTTAATGATATTAAAAATCAGATTAAAAAATTACAAAATAAATTTATTATAGTTTATATTGATAAAGTGCCTGGAAATTTTGCCTTCATTTATAAATACTATTATAGTTTAATGCTCAACAAACATTTTGAAAATAATACAGCTTTTATTAGGTCATCAATTTCTGATAGAGAAATAAATTATCGAATTTTGGCTTTTCATAAACAATTAAAAATACAAATTAATAATAATTATAAATTTCCACATGTATTTCTTACTCCTAAATTTCATAAAAATCCAGTAAAGTTTAGAACAGTTACTAATGGTTTTAATGCATATATATATATATATCAGCAAATCAGGCAAAATTCTACATGAAATGTTACAAGATACAATAAATAATCTAAAAACTTCAGCCATTCTTAAAAATAGTACAGAACTTATTGCACAAATTAAAGATAAAAAGATATTTTCAGTATTTAGTTTAGATTTTGATGATTTTTTTAAGTCATTTAATATTGATGATATGATAAAAACACTAGTAAAATTACATAAAGATAATTTGTTTAAAAATGTCAAATATGATAGATTTGGTTCTCTACTTAGGTTAGTTCTAAAAGAGAATTATGTTTATCATAATGGTAATTATTATCAACAGATTAAGAGTCTACCACAAGGTGGCCCAGCCAGCAACTGTCTTGCCAATTTATATTTACATTATTTTGAAAATAGTTTCACAGATAACTTAGAATTTTACTTTTTTCGTTTTATAGATGATATAATCATTTTTGGCAAGCAAGACAACTTTATACCTAATATTAATTTTTATCCACAATATCTTAATTTAATACAAACAAATAGTAACAGTTACGAAGCAAATTTTCTTGATATAGAAATTAAGTTAAAAGATAATAAAATAGTTACTAATATTTATGATAAACGAGAAGACTTTAATTTCAATATTGTAAAAGTACCGCATTGGGAGAGTAATGTGCATGTTTTTATATTCAGAAATATTGTTATTAATTACACACTACGTAATAAATTTCTAGTTTCTAATAAATCAGAAAAAATAAAAAAATATAAACATTTTACTAAATACTGTTTAATTCAAGACTACCCAATTAGTTTTATTAATAGATATTTAAATAATGAAATTCTAAATAGTAAGGATTAAATTTACATAGTTTTAAAAGGTTTATATTATAGATTTATTATTCTTCCTAGATAGTTTTAAATACCCCCAGTTTCTAGTTTTAGATAAAATATTTTTTTTAGAATTTACTATAACTTTTAAACCATATTAAGTGTCTCTAAGATAATGGTAGTATGTTTACATTTCTTATTTTATTATTTCTATTCTTTTCATACTTTTGCTAAGTGCTATCTTTCAGCCATTGCTTTGTTTTGAAATTGTATTTGGGTCCAGAATCTGGCAATAACTTGTTTATTGTAATCAGATTTAGCGCGGGCTCTGCATTTCTGTATGCAATTTTTGGGTAAGTTACCTTTTCCTTATAATGGATTTAGATTTCCTATCCATTATTTCCAATTGGTATTTGCTCAGTATTATTAACAGAAAAAAGGGGGAAGGTTGGCTGGCCAAAAAACATGTTCAACCCCACTTTTATATAGAAAGACTTTTTAAAGAAAATTTTATGTATACAAGCTATCCTAAGTCAGCAATGTTGATAATACTGAAGCATCCATTCTTTTATATTTTACTCTGTTATTTCAATTTTTCATATCTCCTTCTAAATTCTGTTGTCTTGTTATCTAGCAATTGATATTCTTTTAAGTATTAATCATGTTGATTCATCTCTCTCTTGTAGAGAAATTTTATATATATATATATATATATATATATACTAGCTGCATGGCCCGGCTTTTCACGGGCTTTTATTGAGTGTATAACTTAATCCCCATGTTAATTTCCTCCTTTTTTTCTGACGCCAGCACTTTTGTGTGGGTGTGAAGCGTACGATGTGAGTGCATGGCCCGTGATACCGTGTCATGGCTCTCTCGTTTAACATTTTCAAATTACGAAATTTTACTACTATTTTAAATTTTGAAGTAAAATTGTGGATTTTTTTAAATGTTCGACACCGATATTGATTCATTTGAGAAAAAATCATAAAATGTGCAAAATATCATTGTTTTGTAAAAAAAAAAGTTTTATATTTATTTTTTAAATCACTGATTCTAAATGATCAATGAACATATTAAAAATCATTTTCATTTAAATGCATTGATATTTATTCGTTTTAGAAGGAACCATAAAGTAGGCAATGTATCAGAATCGTGACGAAATGAATGATGTTTGGTATTTATAAATTTATTAAATCACTGATTTTAAAACAGCAAATTATGAACTTTTTTAGTTCAGATGGTTTTCTTATCATAATTATAAGAAATCCATACATAGCGATTGAAAAATTTCGGTTAATGATTTACAGGAAACAATATTTAAAAAAATATTTATTTAATGTAATGCATTTAAATGCATTGCAAATAAATTTATTTTAAATAATGATAACGGAGTATAAACGCGATTAAATTACGACTGTTTATTTCTTTATTGCGTTGTTTTTGAGTGAAACGACTGTTTATTTCTTTATTGTGTTGTTTTGGAGTGTTAGATTAAAAATAAGTTACAGTAAAAAAGGTAAAAAGCCTTTATTTACACATTCACAGTATAAAATTCAAAAAGAAAATAATACTATGTGATATAAAAATATATTTCAGAATATTTATATATATTTTTTATGATATTTTTTTCTTATATTCCACTGTTTTTCAATAAATCAATCTTTAAGAATAAAAAAAAACTGTCGGTTGTGATGTGTTATATGAATGAGCGTCCCGCCTCAAATAGCAATGTTATGAGGGAATTCCCCTTTTTACTACGCAGCAAAAGACTCAAAACTACCTCAACCTATCCCGTCTTCCAAACAGAAAGCTAACGCAAAGTGATCTTGACGCCATTGAGAATTTTTTTTAAAGTTTTCATTCTTTTTTTTTTTTTTGAGGGCTTAACTTCCACGTTAAAGTTTTCAAATTTCACCCACCAACTTCAAAAACAAAGTACTTTTAAATAAAAACTGCACAAAAAAGACTGCATAAATTATTTCTCGCTAAAACGGTATTTTACAAAAATCACAAAAAAAAAAACAAAAAAAAATTAAAATCCGTAATATTTAAGCAAGCTTTTCAATCTTCGTACAGAAGTTGGATAACATTATTCTACAAACGTAAAAAAGTGCGATAATTTTAATAAATGACGAAGTTATTTAATGTTAAGTTAAAATTTTGAGTATTTTTTAAAAAATCGTAGAAAAAAGTTTTCGGCATTTTATTTTTTAAATGACTGATTCATAAAGAAAAAAAGCATGAAATTATTTAGTAAAAATATCGTTTTAATAACACGAAAATAAATTCATACGCAACGATTTAGAAAATTTTTTTCATAAAAACGCATCAGTTTTAACTCATTTTTAAAAATACCCTAAAAAATAGAAAATATCATTATTTTGCAAAAAAAATTATACCGTATCGTGGTGAAAGAAATGATCTTTCCGATTCCATTTTCTTTTTGTCTGATTTAAAAAACAAAAATCGGGTGGCTGTTTAAATAACGTCGAGAGTACCGAAAAATTTCACCTTCTGTTCATTCATGACGCTAGGCGTGAAAAACAACACGCAGAGTTAAAACAATTAGGCGTTTTAAGGTTTTTAGTTAATAACTTTTTAACTAATTACAATATCGGAATGAAAAATAGTTTACGTCTTATCCTCAGACCTACTGAATATACGCACAAAATTTCATAAGATTTGGTCTATTCGTTTCGGAGGAGTTTGGCTACAAACACTGTGCAACGAGAATTTTATATATTAGATACTGAATTATAAGGAATATAAATATATTCCAGTCGATAGGTTACATCCATTTGCCAATATAGATGGCGTAACAAGACAATATAAGCTCCCCTCGAAATGCAATGTTTTGTTTCTTTTAGAGGTACGGATCGGAGTGAAGCGAGTAAGATTCAAAAGATTGAGGTTGATGAACTTTGATGAGCTTAGCAATTAATCTGAATGTGGTCTCTATATATAATGTAATTGAAATAACCCCTATAAATTTATACAGTATTCTACTCTATTTGTAAATGTTTTTGAAAGTAATTAAAAGTAATTTTGTATTAATTAGCCTTTATTTGAATTTTACCTAAAACCCTGGACAGCATTCAAAAACATCTTTATAAATAATATACACTCCTTCATATTTTGTGGGAACATGGGCAGAGATTAGTTTCTTTTGAAACATAAAAAAGCTAAATTAGTAAATAGTCATCAGCAACACTTGAATAACTTTTGTCTTTGATTCCAGAGTGCTGCCCTGGCACTTTGGAATCAAAGGCAAAAGTTGGGAGGAGGAGGAGAGAGAATTCTTAGAAAAGAAGCGACAGTAGAGATATTTTGAGAAAAGAGTCGAGTTTTAGCTAAGGTCAAATCAGGAAACATTATAATTAGGAACACTCATACACCAAGTAATGAATTGAGCAAACTGCTACACAAGTTTGATATGAGAGAGGACATCAAGCTTGTACACTGGTGTGCAGAATTAAGCAACAGAGGATTTTTTTGTCAACCCTCCTCGAGAAATCATCTGAGAGACACATGAAATTCTGAAATGAGTGACAGCATTTTGAGCTTAAGCGATGACGAAAGTATAATTGCGCAAAAATTAATACAATGCATATAGTATGGAACAAAAAAAATAAGGCTTTATTGAACTCTTAGTATTGTTACTCATGATTGTCTGTCCAAGAGGAAGAACAACAAGAGCAGATGTTCTTTAGTATGGAATACGCCCTTCGCTTATTACAACGGTTGCTTTGCTCTATTTTTCTCTCCGTACTCAGCACTAGATTGACCAACAGTTCTTCCCCGGAGGATGTAATCGTTCAGCAAGGCGTCTCCTCCAAGGTAAATATATGTATACATAGATACAGAGTGTCCAGCCTTAATGTGACCCAATAGCTAATTCCCGAACCGTTCGGTTTAGATATGCACTTCCAATTTAAAAAATGTTTTAAAACAGGTAAAGAATGTTTTTACGTTCTTTTCAAACCAAAAAACCCATTCAGAGAAAAATTTAAAAAAATTAATTTTTTATACGGTCCCCAGGTCCTAACACTTATATTTAAGAAAATATGCAGTACACACAAACAAAGTAAACAGAAAAAGTTTCATTTTATTACGATAAAAACTGGCCGAGTTATGGAACTTCGAAAAGCATATATTTTACCCTTGTTTTAGCCATTTTCAAGAAGCTAGAAAGGGTCCGTCTCCAAAGTGAAATTAGTTGGATCTCTGCCAGGAAACTTTAGCTCTTGCACGTTACTTTTATGTAAATCGTTTTCAAATTTAAAAGCATACGTTAATAATATAATATTTGAGTACTTAAGAAATAAAATTTATTCTGTGTACGTGTAAAACATAGAAAAAATAAAATATTTTGGAAGAAAAAAAAACATTTTAAAAGCAGTTCCAAAAAATAGACTTATATGGTATGGCTTCAGTCTGATTTGCTGCGTTTTTGCTGATCATGACGAACGTTAAAAATCTGTTGTATAGTCGCTTGCAATTGCATACAGTCGTATTCTAATATTACGAATTCTAGTACGGGAGAACAAGATATATACAAATGAAGAATACTGTGAAATGGTATTGTTTTTTGGAAGTGTAATCGAAATAAGAGAGAGGCGGCAAAACTTTATGCCATTAAATTTCCCACTCCAATACATCATCTTATTATACAATTGCCCGTGCTGTTCAACGCTTGTATAAAACTGTGAGTTGTCATAGACGTATCTCCTTGTCTCGTGTCATACCTCGTGCCTTCACCATTATTTAAGTTAATTTGGTCATTCTGATATAATAAAGCCCCTGATTCATGATTGGCGCATGATTCCACATTATTCTATAATTTAAACGGCAAATCCTGCATTATTTTGCTGCTATTTGTTAAAACAATCTGTTTTAATCTTTTAGGTACAAGTTGTATTTCTTTAATTTAATTTTTATTGTTTGCCATACAGCAATGCAAATTGTCAATCTATGATGCTTACTATCATGTTTTAATATTACTATAACGTTTGTCATTTGCTCTTTCTATAGATAGTGAATTAATGTTCTCTAAACTCAATTTATATACGATCCCCTTTTCTGAGCAACTCAGATGCTTCAAATTTTTGTAGCCATAACTCGGTCAGATTTTATCGTAATAAAATGAAACTTTTTGTGTTTACTTTGTTTTTGTGTGTGTGTGTACTGCATATTTTCCTAAATATAAGTGATAGGACCCGGGGACCGTATAAAAATTTAAATTTTGTAATTTTTTTGTAAATGAGTTTTTTGCTCGAAAAGCACGTAAAAACATTCTTTAACTTTTTAAAAACATTTTTCAAATTGGAAGTGCATATCTAAACCGAACGGTTTGGGAATTAGCTATTGGGTCACATTAAGGCTGGACACCCTGTGTGTATATATATATATATATATATATATATCACATGTTTTATGAAATTTAAATCAGGGGAGAACGCTGGTCAATATATTCGAGTTATATCTTCACTTTCCAGTTGCTTCTGAACATCAGCAGTCTGTTGTAACCGTGCATTGTCATCAATAAAAACGAAGTCTGGTCCAATAGCACCTCGGAACAGACGCACGTAGGGAAGGATCACCTCACAAAGGCGATATCCGGTTACAGAACTGGTGACGAAAACGTGGAGCCCAATCCGCCCTTTCAGCATAATGCCTCTCCAGATGACAACTCCAGGACCACCGTAACGGCCTCTTTCCGTAATGCTACTCGGATGAAACCGTGTCCAGACCTCTCTGCAAATCAACTGGGGTTGAGAATCGCTTGTGGCACTGAAACGTCTCATCCCTAAAGAGGACAAGACTCCATTGATGAGATGTCCAGTTTTTGTGCTCCTTACACTACTGTAAATGGAGCCGCTGCTGGCTAACTTTTTTAGAGATGGAGCTTTCAAGACGGTGGGCGAATAAGCCACCTTTGTGAAGGCGTCGGCCTACAGTAAACCGCGACAATTGTCGCCCTGTAGCTGTACACAGTTACTGAGCAATGGCGCTTGCTGATTGGCATCTGGCTCGTTTCGCCTGCAGGGCGATATATCGGTCATCCATTGCAGTTGTTTTCCTAGGGCGGCCACCAACCATCTTTCTAACAACTGTACCTATGGTTTGGTAGGCTTTCCAAGCACGCGAAAGGACACTTTAGTTGGTTTCGAACTCATTAGTTACACTGGTGAAAGTACTCCCCTTCTGTAGCTTTTCCATCATTCTTCCACTTAGGAAGTCAGGTGATTTCTTTCAGCCATGTTTCACGAAAGAACTCATTTGAACTTGCAGCGAATGTCGTTAATTGCGCCTATGCTCTTCCTTTTCTTGTAGTCTTGAGCTACACACCCCAACCACATACCTTTTTACGTATACACTCACGACACCTATGATGTTTTGTTTCTGACATTTGCATACGCAACACCTTTCAACTGAATTGCGTGTTTATTGTATTGATTTACGTTGTTGCTTTAGTTTTGCACACCAGTGTATTTAGTATTGTTTGAACACCCAAGCCGATATAATATCTCTTCCGATAGCGTTCTGGGTCACGCATCTGTATGGCTTCAGAAAATAACCAAGTTGATCGCTTAGGAACCTCAATTTTCTCGTCTCGGAATTTTCCCAGTTTCTCAATCGGCCACTGATAGTCTGCCAGAAAAATGACCTTTTAATGTACGTTTGACATTTAAATGCTCTTATAATTAAGATTTTGAAACTTGGTTTGAGAATGCTCTTTGACTGAATTTATATACATAAAGGAGAAAAGCGACTCACTCACTCACTCACTGACTAATCACGATATCTCCGGAACTGTTCAACCTACAGACTTGAAATTCGGTAGATATGTTCCTTTCATGGAGTAGAGATCAGCTAAGAACGAACTTTTTGCGAAATTCGAACCGCAAAGGGCGTTATAAATAATTGTTTCTATTTTTAAACTACTCGACGCACAATCTTGAAATTTGGTATAAGTAGATTCCTTTCATAGAGTAAAGATCAGCTATAAGATGGGTTTTGTGAAAATAGCCCTCCAAGTGACGTTGCGGTGGATTAAGAGGCGTAATATATAAATATTTTCGTTTTTAAACTGTTATATCTACCTGCTTGAAAATTGGTAGGCATGTTTATTTTCTGGAGTAAATATCCGCTACAAAATGGGTTTTGGGTAAAATTGACCCACAGGGGTGTTGCGGGGGGTTAAGGGAAGGTATAAATAATTATTCCAATTTTTAAACTATTAGATGCACACTCTTGAAATTTGGTAAGCAGATTCCTGTCTTAGTGTAGACATACGCTACAAAAGGAGGACATTTAGAGACATCTATATAGGACATTTTAGAGAACGCACGCTCTGTTTCACAACTAGTAATAGGAAGTGTTAGAAAAATCTTTAAAATGGTATACAAATTTGGAAAATCAATTTTTTTTCAAAAATTAAATTGAACATATCACTACAAGTATAGGACTCTAGCTCAGTTTGTTTTAGATAAGTTTTGAATTGAACACCTTCATTTACTAAATGTTGGTCTATGTCATCTGAATAGTAACTAATAACAGCGCTTACACTCTCCAGGTCGACGTTCTCCTTGCTTTGATCTTGCAAATCCATCAAATATTTAGATACTATATTCTGCATATACTTGATTTCTTCTATTTAAATCAAGGATTAGCTTATTTAACGCGCTACTAAGCGTGTCTCTTTTAAATTTTTCTGTCCCATACACAGCTTTTTCTGAGGATTTATCTGCAAATTTTGAAATAACCCGTCTCTTGCTCACATTGTTATGTTCTGTTTCTACACTAGGACTTAATTTTTTGCTACGTCTTGATACTCTTTTAGTTTTTTTATCTGACTCATGTCATGCATTGCTTATAAACGTTTTTAATGACATAATTAACTTATTCCCTTCACAGATGTCCTCGAATTTTTGTAATTTATTAAATAAATTCACTGCCTCTTTTCGAAAATCAATTTTCTCATTTTCATTGTCACTAAATGTCTTAAGAATATTCATGATTATTCATTATTATTCATTATTTATATTTTAAGGCTTCAACAACATCGTAGTGATTAGACCATATGATCTGACTTAAACTTTTAAAGATAAATTTCAGTTTAATTTCACGATTTAGACGTTCCCACCTATGAGTCGAAGCAGAAAGAAAAAATATATTTGTTGCACTAAACCAAAGAAGTTCACGTTTTCAGTTTCAACAACTGATTCTGCACCAACCATATTAAGAGAATGAGCTGCACACGGCACATAATTAGCGAATTTATTTTTTTTTTATAAGAGCTTGCACACCATTATATAGACCGGGCATATTGGCAGCGCTGTCTGTCCCCTACAATTATTCAATAGCAGTCCATTTGTTTTTGTAAAATGAGTTCTTTACACCTTTCTCGATAGCACAAATTTATTTATGGTGAAACAAATAAATTGATAACGAATACTGCACACTGCTAATACAATTTCTGACCTCCGCACACAGCGTATAGATCGAGTGTGGTCTTCTAAGAAGGAATGCGTGGGAGGAAGCGGGAAAACGCGTGGGCTTACCACACTTATCCTTCCGCTAGAAAAATTAGTTCGCTCACTTCAACGCAACAATTTTTAAAAATTCTTGTAGAGAATTAAATAAGAAAGACCAGTGTGACTAATAATTTTAATTAATGAAACACATCTTTCATACACTTTCCTTGAAATCAATATTGTATTACAATAGCAAGTTGGTCATTGTGGGCCAAATCTGGTGTTGAATCTATCACAATTGAAAAGTTCTTTGTGTCATCGTTATTTATTTGAATTGTAACTGTTTTAATGATTTGTTTGCCCAGGATCTCAATTATTTGCTCATACATTGTTTTTGATACGATATTAACGATTTGGGTCGTAATTCTCGCTGTTCAATATGTTCACGGATGAATGGGTCGAACTCTGCTAGCAGTTCCAGGACACCCATAAAATTACCATTATGAGGAGAATCAAAAACTTCCTCCGCACCTCGAAATGCTAAACCTCTTATAGCCAAATACTTTACTACCGTAATAACACGTTTGAGGACATTATGTGTGTCGAATTAAAGGATGTAGAGACCGATAGGCAGTCGAATTCTAGGGGCTCTGTAGCCTGTTTTTGGACCGCTAACAGAAAGCAGAACACACCCTTGCGGGGCCCATAGGCAATTGCCTTCTCCGCCTAATAATGAATAATGCGGCACTGAAAATTGTGGTAATATTCTCTGTATATTTTCTTAGTTGCTCTCCTGTAACTTTATCTAAAGCAGACTTATTGTCTTTTCGTGTCAACCAAACTAACATTGAATTTTTCTGTTCAATAGAGTTTTCATGATTTTCTAAACAACTTGTTATGTGTTTCCAATCAGAAAAACTGGTTGTGTACTGAGAATTTGTTTTAGAAAAAAGTTTGCTAGTTAAACAAAAAACACTACCGACACTAATTGAATAGCAGCCAATATCTTTCCAGCACTTGGCCATTTTTAAGTTTTTTAATGAAATGATTATTCGAAAATGATCTCTATTGTTCTTTGTATTCTCTTGCCGAAACAGAATATATATTGTTTGGATCTTTATTTTGAGAATAACTCATTACATGTGAAAGGATACAATCAGTACAATTATTATTTAGCGATTTAGACCACGAACCCGCGCGCGTCAACCTATTTCTCAAACTGAAACCCAACATTTTCTAATCACTTTTCGGTCGGGGCATTACTGATGTCCTCTGTCTGAACAATATCTTTTTCAGAAGACTGCTGGTCATCGAGATCTTTCATATTTTCATCATTAATATTTGCTTGTTTCTCTGTTGTCGTTGGCTAAGTTCCTTTCCCTTTCGCTTGTTAATGTATCTGATTTTGTGATATTCTTGTTACTTTGTTCCATTGTAAAAAAAAAAAGTTGAAATTTTGTCACGTATAATTATTTCTTTTTCTCGGTTTAACAGTAATTTTCGTTTTTCCGCTCCACTTTTACATTTTCTACCAGACATATTTATATTGTTAACCAAGGGCTTGATTTTCTTGAAAATAAATTTAAAAGTTTAAGTCATAAAATTACGATAATACAACAGACTGTGCTTTATGAACTAAAAATATTGTAATAAATTTTTACAATATAATATAGTATGTTTCTGAGATGATTAAAAAAGTACCTAGTTTATTTAAAAAAATAAAAAATCATTGTCTGTACTCACTAAAGCCCAAAACGCTGATTATTATTATTTATTGGCCCATCAGTTTAAAGAGGTTTTTATAAAAATAAATTTTAGAATTATTTGCCCTTATTAAATAATTATTGCTTTTTTTCCGTTGTCATCTATTATTTGCTGTTGCTACTTATACCTAAA
The DNA here is from genome assembly GCA_019973975.1 of Trichonephila clavata. Taxonomy (NCBI): domain Eukaryota; kingdom Metazoa; phylum Arthropoda; class Arachnida; order Araneae; family Nephilidae; genus Trichonephila; species Trichonephila clavata. The sequence goes on along the minus strand of BMAO01035747.1, from coordinate 426,391 downwards.
AAAAAACCGATTTATTACGAAAACCAAGACCACTCCATAATCCTCATAAAAATGATATTGTTATTTTTTTCATCCTATAGTTATGACAGATTTTAAGACAACATACATATTTATAGGAAATCCTGATGTTTTCAATCTTTGAAAAACTGAAAGTACAGAAAATACTTAATCATATAACTTCAGTATCTTACTACTTAAATAATTTAGAAATGTATATTGGTACTTAATTTTCCTTGAAACGTGAATAAACAGGTACCTAAATATCTTTTAATCACAGGACACAGCACCAAATCCGCATATTATTGTAACTTAGAATTATTATTGCACAAAAATAAATACCTACAAAAATAGTGCCACTACGTTTGTGTACAAATACGCCGCTCTATGATAGAGCCTCTGTCTATTATTAATTTTCGCGTATTCGGTGATAGGGCGGAAGAACAAAAGTAAACTGCTCTTGTGCTCTCGAAAATAAAAATGAATTTGATATAGTATTTCGGGTATTTTATTTTTGATTTGTATTTTTTACTGGTTTATTATTTAATTTCAATTTTGATTGTAAGCATCTTTTTCTGCTTGTTATCTTCAACGGGAGCCCCTAGAATCCGGAGACCTTGGGCTGCAGCTCATTAAGCACATACGTAGACCCAGCTTTGGGAGTCTATGAGACAAAAAAATTTGGGACCCTCTGATTAGTCGATGGATTGAAGGATTGGATTTAAAATACTTGACAAACTATGGGATCGAATGACAAGAGCTCCTATTGAGTTCCAAGAACGTCACTTAGACGAATCACCAATTATCAATTTTCCAGTTGAGTTAGCTGGGAGGATTGAAGAATTTATGTGGATGTTTGTAGAATAGAGAAACAAAAAAAATTTACTACACCACCTTTTGCAAAACCTGAAGCTAGGGGACTGAATAAAGCTGAACATTTCAGAAAATTTGATAATCATCACACAAATGGTACTGGAAATTTCAATCCTGGAAGAAAGTATAAAGTTACTCGTTCAAGAAGAGATTTTAATAGAAGGGCGCCTAGGATATGTTATATCTGTCTTCAATAGACCATTTGCACTAAAGCAATGAAGAAGATCGTAAGAGAACAACCCAATACGCAAGTACAAAACTGTTCTGGCATCTCGCAGAATGGACTATTCAAAAACATTAGGTTGTGGTAACTTCTGGTTACCCCTTACATCCGAACCCTCCTGTCTATATGTAAACCCGGCTAGATGTGTAGGAGGAACTAAATAATTCACAGACGTTACTCTAATCTAATTTGATTTATTAATTCCTATTAATGATTATGAAACACACAACACAATTCTAATTTTAAACAATGGTAGAGTGCAGAGGTGAGATACTCTAACGCGGAGATAAGATTACAGAACCTCAACTGAATCTAAGACAAATACGCTCATTTACAACTACGTCGCACACTAATAATCAGCTTTTACTTAATCAAGTTTACGATACCTGAATCCTTAATGCTTCGGATCCTTCACGGGAAACGTCAGGCGCTTTCTTTAGCTTGATCAAATGACGATGGCTCCACACTCTATAATCTTTAATTCCAATGCTTTTCAATCTTCACTAACCACTTCTACTTGCACACATCAAACGTATCAACTTCAGCTTGTCAACAACTACGTTTCAACAGAACACTTGCTTCACTTTACTTCACTTAACTTCTTACTTCACTCTCTTTCAACTCGCGAAAAGCGAATTTATATAATATTCCTCATTTACATAAAACACGATTGGTTTCTCGATGAAGGTTGGTTGAAATAATTATTTTGTTTTAAAGGAAAAAGAAGAAAACAGTAGAAACGCGTATATATCCGTCACAAGGTTAGGCAATAAAACCGTATCTACTTTTTATGTTTACTGTTCCTCGGTTAGTCTAATCCTTGAAGATGTGAGCACAAAGACTGATAATCATTCAAAATTATCTGACATAAACACCGTGCTATCCGGCTTAGAAAGAAAGGGTGGCAACCAATGGCTCCATCAAGCATGATTTTGTCTTGGATAAAGATCAATATTATTTAACATGGCATGCATCTCCATCGAAATATCTTATCTTTGAAGCTATCATAGGTGCAAATATTTTGGGAAATACTTCTTTAAAATTCACCAAAAGGGTGTTATATTCCATAAACATGAGGAAAGGGAAAAGGCAAAAGGAATAAATCTCCAACCAAAGAGAAGACTCAGAAGAAACCAAGAGTACGGCTTGAAGACAAAGCAGCAGTAGTGAAAATAAACCAAAACTTGTCAAAGAATCAGAAGTGGAAAATGAAGAATGAATCAGGCATGAAGAAAGTTGAATCTATTTCTAAAGAAATGTCGAGTCTAGTTAAGAGAGAGTAGAGAGAAGATACTAGATCAATTGAATAAGGTACTGTAATGGAAAGTAAAGGAAATCAAGATGAGAGCGATAAACTGTTTTTGGATGTTTCATAGGAAAAAACACAGTTGGTTCAAAATTTAAAACTGTAGGGGAAGAGTCACCAAACAAGCCTCGAATTAGAAAAAGTTTAAAGACAAACCTAAAAAGACTGAAATGAAGGAAATTCAAGCAGATGAATTGGGAAACACTTCTAAAAAACCAGACTCTAAAATAGAACTAAACTTATAATTAGAAAAGAAAAAAGGCTCCTCAGTATCAAGTAGGTGATTTCGTAGATGTCCAAATTACACGATTTGGCGAAGGTCTTAAATAATAATCATTTTTACTTTATATGTTTCATGCATGTCCTGTATAATTTATTTTTTTTCTCATTTTTACAATTGTAATATAATATGTCATGAGAGCATGCTCAAATGTTGCTAAGGTAATCGACACTGAGGATGAGCCGAATGCTATATATATATACGTATATATATATATATGGAAATCTAACCGAAATCTTCCGAAAAAGTTAGATTCTTCAGATTGCGGGATTTTTATTTGCAGGGTATGTGTCTAGGGGTTTTTTAGGATGCAAGGGTTATAACTTTGAGAAATAAATTAGACAATATAGATTAAAGAAACTAAATAATTTATTATGAACTATAAGAGAGTATTTACACGGGGAATATTATACAGAAAGAAATTAAGACATGCAATCAATTAAAAATACAGGAAAAAATAATATATGAAGAATAGATAATTCCTTTTAGGAGGACGTTAAAGATCAAATGAAACTCATTATTGGATGCGTAGGTGACTTACCGCCAGTTGTGGCGAAGAAACAGGGACACGCTGATACGATGCTTACTAGTCTGTAGTTAGAGGGCCTCTGAGGAAACCAAAACGATTCAGCTTTTTAATAAGCACGCTAGATGGCGTTGCTATGGAATGCTTTTTTAATTAACATTGCCGTCCTCTGCAAAGGGATTATCTAACCTTTTACAAAAAAAAGAGAAAATTCTATGGGATATCCTACAAAATCACCCTCCTCTAACAGAGCTGGTCTCTCAGCTCTTACAGAGTGTTAAGAGCTAAATTATTTGCTAAAGAGAAAGCTAAATTAGATTCAGCTATAACCATTAATTTTGTGATTTATGAATGTTTATGCAATAACCATAAAAAGTATTGTTCTTAAAATAAAATTTTACAGATGAAAAGATGTATACCCAATATTTACATTTCCGGACCTAAAATAAAACATATAAAAATACCAAAATATTCTATATTACGACCTACAATAACTAAATACTAAATCACAAAAAAAATCTTTCGAATAGGTCGAAAGGTAAAAAATGATACGAAAATATAATGGTTACAAACGAATATAATATGATTATTGGAAACGAGTGTTACCATATAATAGCAATTAATTTCTCGAAATATATATAATGTGAGAAAGATTAAATATAACTAATATTCAAAATTTAATTTGTATAAAAAGGCTTCATTAAATCAGCTGAAGTGGTGGTGGAGTTCGGTCCTTCGTGCTGACCAACTTTTTTCACTTCATATCTGTCTCTAGGGTTCGCTTTAGTTATTTTATATGGACCTAAGAATTTTGGTCTTAGTTTTAGTCCTGTTCCAAATTGAGTCCTTTGGATGGCTACTAGATCACCTTCTTTGTATATAGGAGCTCTCTTTCTTCTTTTGTTGTATGTCTTTCGGTTTTCAGATTGTATAATTTCGATGTTCTTTTTGGCGTCATTCCTTAGAAATTCACTCTGTTCTTGTAATTCTTCCGTCATTTCTTCTAGCAGTAAGTCTTTGATTCGAATGTCTTCCTTGTTACGCATTTTGGTTCCTACTAAAAGTTCGAATGGTGTCCATTTAGTGCTTCGACATACAGTGCTGTTTAGTATTCTTTGTAATATGTCGACATATTTGTACCATTTCATTGAGTCGTCTAACGATAGCTTGGTAAGGACTGGAATCAAAGTTCGGTGAATTCGTTCAACTTGACCGTTTCCTTTGGGAATGCCGGTTGCTATTTGTACGTGTTGAATGTTTTCTTCAGTACAGTAGTCGTTAAATAATTTTGAAGTGAACGCTGAACCTCTGTCGGTGATGATTCTTACAGGATTACCAAAGGTTTTTTGTTGTAGTTTTAACTTTTCCAAGGCATTTTCAGCGGACACAGTTTTGACGGGATATAACCAAGTAAATTTGGTAAATGCGTCTACTATGGTGAAAATGTGTTGATAACTTTTATTCGTGGAGGGTAAAGGGCCAATGAAGTCAACATGGTACGTACTTAGTGGGATGTTTTCTTTGGAAATAGGATTTAAAAATCCTTCCTTTTTGCCTGTTTTCTTATTAGCTAAGATACATGGGACACAATTAACTATTACTTTTTTAATGACGGTGGTTAAATTTGGAATAAAAAATTCTTGTTTAACAATTTCTTCTGTTTTCGCTACTGAGAAGTGACCATTTTCGTGAATCAATTTAATTAGTTCAGTTTCCATTGCTTTAGGAGTTACGATTAATTCTCGACCATTTAAGTATTTGTAGAGTATACCGTTACGCTTAAAAAATTCTTCTGATTCTTGTTTCTCTAGAAGCGACTTCAACGTTTGAATGCTATCGTCTTCTTCCTGTGCTTTTTTCAGCTTTGAAGTTAATGTATCGTGACAGATTATCATTACTGGATATCGACTTAGAGCATCAACGTGCTTCATTCGACTTCCACAACTCTGTGCTCTATTTCGTAATCAAATTCTTCTAATTGCAGTGCCCATCTGGCTATGCGAGTAATTAGATCTTTTTTATGCATGGTCTTTTGAAATGCTGAACAGTCAGTTACAATTTTAAAATGTTGTCCCAAAAGATAAACGCGAAATTTCTTTAATGCGTTGATAATTGCAAGAACTTCTAGTTCGTAGCTATCATACTTTTCTTCTGCTGCATTTGTCTTCTTCGACATGTAGTAAACCGGATGTAACTTTCCATCTTCAGCTTCTTGTAATAGAATTGCACCGTGCCCTTGTTTACAAGCTTCAGTATGCAGTTCTGTTTTTCTTCCATACCTGTAGATATGCAACAGTGGACCTTCAGACATAATTTTCTTTAACTTCTCAAATGCTTCTTTTTGTAGAGTCCCAAAAACAAATGGATTTTCTTTTCTTGTTAAATCGCTAAGTGGTTTAGCTATCGTTGAATAGTCCTTGATATATTTGCGGAAATATCCAGTTAAGCCAAGAAAACTTTGGACTTGTTTTATTGTTGTTGGTTCAGGAAATTTTTGGACAGCTAGTGTCTTCGCAGTAGATGGTTTAATAGTTCCGTTTTCTACAACATGACCTAGAAATTCGATTTTCTTTTTTAAGAATTGGCATTTCTTGAATTTAATTTCTAATCCGTATTTTTTAGCGACTTCGAAAACAATTTTAAGTTTTTCAAGACCTTCCTTTTCGTTTTTCGCTGGAATTACGAGATCATCTAAATAACTGATTACAATTCCTTTCCGTGTAAGATTTCTAAATATACTTGAAACATAGCGTTGGAAAACTCCCGGACTTGTGCTGAGTCCAAAAGGAACTTTGTTGAATTCATATTGTCCATCTGGGACAATAAATGACGTATACTTTCTGCAATCTTCGTCAACATCTACGTGGAAAAAGCCGTTACGTAAATCTAATATAGAATATACCTTTGCTTCTTGCAAAGTGTCCAGAACATCTTCGATGAGAGGTAAAGGAAATTTATCTTTTACTAGCTTCTGGTTCAACTTTCTGTAGTCAATGCACATTCTCGACGATCCATCTTTCTTTTTAACCATTACGAAAGGACTTGCATATTCTGATGAACTCGGACGTATAATCCCTTCTTTGAGCCATTCTTCTATTTGTTTATTTACCTCTTGTCTTTCTGTGAATGCTAGTCGACGAGGGGGTTGACAGACTGGTTCTTCGTCTTTCAGGATAATTCTCATTGTGACGTCTGTAGATGCTGTCTTTTCTGGCTTGTAATCTTGTATCAACTTCTCAAGTTCCTTCTTAATTCGACGATTTTCAACATGACGCAGATCTAATTCTTCTTGGAGGTTTTCGGCGGATATTTGCATAAGAAGTGCTTGAGAGATTTTCATACTTGTTGAATTTAACTCCCTCTTTGGTGAAACTTATCGATGCTTATTCCAAAAGGTCTGATCCAATAACTGCTTCGAATTTTAATTTATCGGCAGGTACAACATGCTAAGTCAATGAGTAGTTTTCATTGTCCATTTCAAATTCGTAATCAAAGGAACCGATAGTTGTCACTTGTGCTTCGCCAATGCCTGTGAGAAGTATTTTGTTCTTCGATAACTTTGTTGGATCCATTATTCTTCTGCTTGTGTTCTCTCTTAGAAAACTTACAGTACTACCACTGTCTATATACCACTGTGCTGTAATTTTCTTCTTTCCGAAAAATATTTCTTTAGTACGTAAACCTTCCTTAACGACGAGTGTGCAAGTTTCCTTGGAAGGTTCCCTGTATTTCTGTGACTTTGAGTAGTTCGTCTGAGCATGCTTGGGAGCATTGTGGTTTGGGTGCTTTTCGTAGTTTTTGTTATAATACCCTTTCTGTGCGTTGTCTTGATACCTTTGAACATTTTCGTACTTGGTGACAGGAGCTTCATAATGTTTGTTGAAATTTGCTGACGCTGGAAACTTCTTATCTGTTCTGTTATATTCGAATTTTCTCGGTGCTTCATATCTGCGAGTTTTTTCCATGGGTTTGAATTCTTGTTTCTTCACAAATGGATTGCTCGATTTTTGCTTCAGTGTCCTTTTAACGTCTTCGAATTCTTCGAGTTTTTCTGCTAGTTGAACAGGAGAGTTCATATTTGGCCATTCATCCAAATAATATTCTTTAAATTCGTAAGGTGTTTTCCGTTTGAGGTGATCCGTTATGACTAGATCAGCTAATTTTTTGAAAGTATCTACCTTTAAACCGTCTATCCAGCCATTAAAGTAAGTATTTAATTCGTGGTAGAAATCAATCCACGTTCTATCAGGAAGCTTTTGATGAGAAACAAATAGTTGTCTAAATTTTTCTGGAGTTAGCTTAAAACGTTTTAGTATAGTAAGTCTTTAACGTGTTCGTAGGAGTTGGCTTTGTCGTCAGGTTCTCTCGCTATGATGTGGGATATTTCAGCTGGTAATAAGCCTAATAGATAAGAAACCCAATGTTCTTGAATTATATCTAATCTCTGTGCTTGACGTTCGAATAATTTTAGATAAAGACTGATGTCTTCTTTCAAATCGAAACGATGTATAAATTTTGACACTTCCTTGTCGAGAAATTTAGTATTACTGCCTTGGTATGTAGCAGCACCTAAATTAGATTGCGCTTGGATCCTTAATTTTTCCAGTTCAAATTCATCTTTGCGTTTTTGCTCATCTATCCTTAATTCTTCGATGCGTATTTTTTCTTCCCATTCCTCTATACGTAATTTTTGTTCCTGTTCCTCTGTGCGTAATTTTTGTTCCTGTTCCTCTGTGCGTATTCGTTCTTCATTGGATTTGCGATCCTCTACTATCTTTGTATGTAGGTTTTTTGTTAACTCTTCGTCATACCCTTCACTACCAGTAATTAGGTTTTTAGGAGTGGCTATGGTCATAGATTTTTCGAAGTTTAAATTTAGTTCTGTGGCTAAGACGAATAAATCTTCGCGTCGACCTTTGCCGAGATAGGCCATTTTAAAATTTAAATTTAATTAGTAACTAAAGGGTTGCGTCCTATTATAGCCCACCCCTGGATTTTGTGCTTTTTTGTCGCCAAGTTGAGCCTTTTTTGTCGCCAAGTTGAGCGATAAGTTCACCAAGCTTGCAACCCTTCTTTTTTTAATTCTTCAAAATTAAAGACCATTTTTAGTGACCGTTAGGTGTCTTCAACTAGTAATTTCCGTTAATTACGTTGGTTTCGGCAACCCTACTAACTATGCACGAGTAGTAAGGACCGTTACTATTTGATGCTTCGCTGTTATTCCGTTAGTACGTGCGATTACCGGTTATTGTTTTCTAGACGAAAGCAAGGTTTATTTATTTATTAAATTTTTTGTAAAAAAGGTGGTAATTATTGGATGGAGCTTTCGGAAAAAATAGTTAAAATTATGAAGATGCCGTTCGAAAGGAGGAAAAAATCCGCATGATGTAAGGAAAGGTACGTGGTTTGGCAAAAGCCGTTACAGTAATTTTAGAATGTGTTTGTCTTTTTAAGAAGCTAAATCATTCAGTATTTTGTTTATAAAGTTTTAAAAGTTAATAATTTTTCTCCTTCGAATATCGATTTATTCTTTTTAGAATGTTCTTAATTTTCTATTTTTCAACAGTTGAAAAGAAATTTCCGTTTTTGTCGTTCGGATATCCGTCTTTTTTTTTTAGGATGCCATTAATTTTCTGCTTTTAGAAGCTAAATCTTTCATTAATTTGTTCTTATCTATTTTTTTAAACTCTTAATTTTCTACTTTTCAGCAGTTAAAAAAGAAATTTCGATTTTTGTCGTTCCGATATCCGTTTTTTTTTTGTCCTTAATTTTTTTTTTCTACTTTTAGAAGCTGAATCTTTCATTAATTTGTTCTGAACGTCTAAAAAATGGTTTTCCTCAATGGAACTTCGATTCCTTCTTTTCGGAATGTTCTTAAATCCGTACTTTTCAAAATTTAAAAAAAGAATTTTTCGATTTTGATCTTTAGATCTCAATTTTTACTTATTAGAATGCTCTTCATTTCCGATTTTTAGAAGCCGAGATTTTGCTGAATTTGCTTTATTAACGTCTGTAAAATTTCTCTTTCGATTCCTTTTTTTTTCCGGAATGTTTTCCGTTTCCTACTTTTGAAAAGTTAATTTTTCATGGAATTGTTCGAAAAGTTAAAAAAGTACCTATTATTTTCAGAAGCTCGTATATTTTCTTAAAGCTCTAATGTTTTCCATTTTTGCTCCTTCGGACAAGACGCCATGTTTTTCCCAGTTGGCCTGAACTCGACTTTGAAAAACGCGCTTGGCGCCATTTTGGCGCGACTTAAAAAAAATTTCGCCAAGGGTTGGGCTATAATAGGAATTTACCCACTATAATATAGCAAATCTCGTTTTCAATTAACAAAATTCTTAAGATAAAATGATAATGCACCAAAAAATACAATAAATATACAATTAAATATTCAAAACTTATTCACTAAAAATATGTTAGACCAATAACGTTCAAGAAGTGCGAGCTACGATACGTTATATTTAATTTGAAACAATTCAGTTATTAATTTCAACCAAAAAATTCTAAGAAACATTTTATATATCAGTAGTTTAAATTCGTTGTAACGAATGCAAAAAGAGTTTGAAAAGAAAAAATAATTAAACAATATAAATATTGTTTACAAAAAAAAAACTCCAATTAAATTTATTATATGAGTAGGAATTAAATTATTGAAGGTTCTTTATTCAGAAAACCAAAAAGTTAGAAGTTAATCTCTCTAAGAAAAAGCTCATATATATTTTTTATTACACCAATAGAAATAAAATCATCTAGGATCTCATCAACAAATTCTGAAAATAAACACACATTTCAGTAGAAGGCAGTATCTCATTAAAAACGAATCAGAAATATTCATATTGAATGATAAAACACCATTAAATATTATATCATGTACAACTTTCAACAATTTCTAAGATTAAACATATGTTGGAACGGAAAGCTAAAACGATTCAGTTAGAAGACACTCCTATAACTTCTCATAGCCCCCACTGGAGAGCTAAATTTATTACCCAACGGCTGTGGAGGAAAAAAAATAGCGCAATGTAGACTAAATCTTGCATGAATTCTTAACTGGCTTGGATGGCACATTCAAGGTCACACAGTGGAACGTTTCATAAAACACAAATTCTTTTTGTGTTACACAAATAAAACTTGAATGTTCATCGATTTCCTTAATATCTTAAAACTTATACTTGCAAAGAATTATAATACCGGCGATTTTAAATGCACACAAATAAAAAAATACACAATATACTTCAAAATATGAATTACTTCAAAACTCATTCAAAAACTCACCACAATTTTGTTTTAACAACATGACGATGGATTTAATAATCTTCATCTATTCCGTTATGACGTGGCCGATCTTCCGAAGACTTGTTTACCGGGATTAACTTGAGTTCCCTGAAGAAATCTTTCGTTGCACTAGAATTTGTTAGTATGTTAAGAGAGGCCAAACCGTCGCGCTTTTTTTATTTCAGTCACCTTTTTAATTTGAGCTTTGAGCCAACAATTTTTTTTTTCAAAGAAGAAGAATGTTAGGAGTTTAAGTTAATAGTCTGATTAACTTTCGATTCTGATCGATATTTAAAGAAGATTTTAAATCTATCCCGGCCCAGCCCCCAATTATTTCTGTGGGAATCTAACCGAAACCTTCCGAAAAAGTTACATTCGTCAGATTGCGGGATTTTTATTTGGCAGGGTGTGTGTCTAGGGGTTTTTTAGGATGCACGGGTTATAACTTTGAAAAATAAATTAGACAATATAGATTAAAGAAACTAAATAATTTATTATGAACTATAGGAGAGTATTTACACGGGGAATATTATACAGAAAGAAATTAAGACATGCAATCAATTAAAAATACAGGAAAAAATAATATATGAAGAATAGATAATTCCTTTTAGGAGGACGTTAAAGATCAAATGAAACTCATTATTGGATGCGTAGGTGACTTACCGCCAGTTGTGGCGAAGAAACAGGGACACGCTGATACGATGCTTACTAGTCTGTAGTTAGAGGGCCTCTGAGGAAACCAAAACGATTCAGCTTTTTAATAAGCACGCTAGATGGCGTTGCTATGGAATGCTTTTTTAATTAACATTGCCCTCCTCTGCAAAGGGATGATCTAACCTTTTACAAAAAAAAAAGAGAAAATTCTATGGGATATCCTACATATATATATATAACGATGATGACGATTTTGTAAATATGACGAATATTTTTGTGTCGTGGCCGGTGTTGGTTTTTACAGGTAGACTTGGTCGAGGGATTGCTTTGTCTTGAAAGAATACTGCTCCATTGTAGGGGTTTCTTTTTACGTTTATTGAACATCACCAAAAAACATGTGCAATCACATTAAAATATTTTACGAAGTTTCACACACACAAAGCAGAAGCAACGCTTAGCAGCGACGCGAACACTTAGGCGACAAACAGACAAAGCACAAAGAGAGAGAACAACCAATGGCTCCGAGCTTTTTATACAGGCGGTGAAGGACGTACGACTCTTTTGTAGCAGGAGTCGTGATTGGATGCAAATGTGCGCGAACAATTAGATTAAGATTAAGATTATAACGGTCCTATGCCAAAGGATTAGGAAATAATTTAACGGGGTAAAGTTAAAGATTTAGAAGAAGTCATTACGTATATATATATGTACATGCACTTATTCCATAAATTAAGGATAATTCATGTTCAGGCAAAGAATTTAGTCAGAAGCATATAAAATGTGACTTATTTGTAAAGACTATTTATTAATCAAAAGGTAAAGAGCAAAAAAGAAATGCTATATGTTTTATATTAAAAAAATTGCGACATTTGCTCCCTGGAGCAAATTATAAAAAAAAACATCCATTTATAAAACCCAATATAACATGGTATGATGGTTAATACATAGTATGTCTCCTAGACGATGCAATACACAGTCCGTGCAACGCCTAGACATGCTGAGTATCAAAATATCGATCTGATCTTGGTGAATATTACACCACTCATCAAGCAATACTCTCCGAAGTTCCGGTAGACATGTAGAAGGGGTTGATGGGCTGCAACTCGTCGACCAAGCATGTCCCACACATGCTCTACTGGATTCAATCCAGTGAGAATGCTGGCCAATCCATACGGATGATATCCTCCGATTGATGGCGTTCGCTTACGATGTTTGCAAGGTGAGGACGGGCGTTGTCATCCATAAACACAAATTTTGCTCCCATGGCGCAGCGAAACAAACGTACATGTTGTTCAAGAATAAGGTGCTGATAGATCTGGCCTGCCATGGTTCCAATTTAAGCATGCAGGTCAGTTCTGGAACCCAGAATAATCCCCCCCTCTCCAAACGAGCAATCCTGCACCACCGAAACGGTGTCGTTGAATATTGTTCTCTTGGTGGTAACGAGTACCTGGCGCTCCTTATATGAAAGTCTGGTGAGAATCAGATTGCATGTTAAACCTAGACTCGTCGGAAAACATCACACAAGCCTACTGTTGCGGTGTCCAAAATCCATGCTCTCTACTCAAGGTTAACCCCAGGCGACATTAAGTTGGAGTAAGTGGAACACATCTGACTGCTCTACGAGCATATTGACCAATCTTCCTTAAGCGTCTGTACACGGTCTGCCTTGAAACTGTCGTACCAGAGGCTGAAGAGAGCTCACGAGACAGGACTGATGCTGAACTGCGTCTGTTTCTTTTTGCATTAACTGCCAAATACCGGTTCTCATTTGGCATTGTAACTCGAGGGGCGACCTGTGCTGTAACGTCTACGCACATTACCATCATCTTGGAATCGTTTCCAAAGCCTAGAGCCTAATTCGTATTAAATGAAATGCGTGATAGTTAAATTATTTTAACAGAATTAAAATTTGACATTTAAAAAATTGTTAGCTGATGGAAAGCATAAATAATTCTTTCATCTTCGTAAGAAGTGCAATTTGAGTATGCGATTTCCTGTAATACGATTGCATGTGATTTTTGTTTCTTTTAATACTTGTTTTTACAACAGATTCGTTGATAATACCATCTTAATTTACCACATATTTGTGTACCGCATAATTTACCACATATATATGTGTAAAGGCTGAGAATTTTTGGAACTTTTTAAAAGCTTAAGTATGGAGTCAACTTATTTATAGTATATGGAAAAATAATTTTTTTTCATAAATTTTCTGTTGCTTATGTGAAAGTGATTCTAATCTTTAACTCTTTCGTTGTTTTGAATGCGGTCTTTATTAAAAAGAAGGAAAAAAGTCATTTAAATCCTTCAAAGTCAATGCCAGAATCCGTGTTTCCACATAGTACGTCAGGTCCTTATTTACTCATTAAGATGTCTGAATGCATGTGATCTCCATGCGATTGCTGACCACCTACCACTTCTTTAGCAGATAGTCGAACCCACTTGTTCGAACAGAGGGTTTGGACACAGTAGTGAAAGAATGTGTAACTAAACCCCGATTTCGGCGGTAATAGTTTTGCACAAAAATTTAGTTCCTTCAAGATTTTGATCCAAATAATTAAGTAATTAAAATATTCCTTTGTATCTATTTTTCATTTTTTATTACCATATGACCTAGAAAACACCCATATCGTAATTCTTTTTCAAAACTCACAAAGATTGCTGAAAGAAAAAGAAATTATAAGATATTTACTTTAGAAAACTCAAATTTCAAGAACTCAGCGATCGGGTGTATCTTTTCCAATTTATTACTAGGGGTGAACTATTGCTCCTCTACATTGGAAGGGAAAATTAGCGAAAAGAATTTTCGTTATAACGAGAAAAGTTTCGCTGTTCGCTACCCTGCCATCCGAGATCATCACTTCGACTTAGCTCCTTTCATTTAAAGTAATTAGATTTTAATCCTGTTAATAATAGATCGGTGGAAACAGTTCTAGAAATAGTTTAACTAATGAATATTAATTAAACCAATAACTTCCAAAAATCCCCCCCCCAAATCTAAATGTAAAATATCTTCAATTACACACATATTAAACTATTTTTCTAATTTTATCTGTAAAAACCTCTTTTTTTCCCCTTCCAAATCACTCAAAAAATGCCCATTTATAAGAAAAATAACATTTTTAAACGGGTTTGTCTTCAGATTTGTTTACGTTTTAGTTTAATTTTTGTATCAAAATATTTACGTAAATCATAAGCGAGTAATTTATGTAGCGTAAGATTAAAGAATTTCAAAACAATATAGATACTTCCTTCCCATCACCAAAATATAAATAAACAGATTGTAGAGAGAAATTTTTTCCTCTATAAAAGTAAGATTTGGGAAAGTATTTTTTCCCAAGCCTCAATTGAAGATTACCAAATCTTTCGTCAAAAAATTTAAACTCCCCCTTCCCAGCCGCATCGGACCTTGTTTATGATATCAATGACAATGATATCATAAACAAGGATTATATCAATGATTCATATGACAAAATATTTTAACAAGTGCATCACACTGAATTATTTTCCAGATGAATGGAAAAGCTTACATAATAATTATAGCCAAACTGAGCAAATATCCTAAATTTTGCGACAAATATAGACCGATTAGCTTCATCAGTTCTGGGGAGAGGGGGTACTTCTGACGGAATCCAGAACCACAGTGAAGTACAAAACGACATCGAACCATTAGCGTGACTTTCACAAAAGATATCTCCGCATTTGATTTTGTGTGGCAATTATAGAAAGTAATTTAAAACATAGGAACCTTTTGTACAAAACTCTCTCTTTCACCCATACCCTCCTATCAGCTTATCAACATCTCCCTCTCTCTCCTCTCCATGTACCGACACTTGTTTATTTATTGTTACTCGATCTGTTTCTTCAAAGAGCGCTTGCGTTCCAATGCCGACTTCGTCTGTCAATCATTTCTAAATCACCCAGGTGTTGCTATAGTAACGAATGGTTACCATTTCCAAACTTTATTGCCTTCATATTCATCCGAGTTGCAATCAACGCCATCTGTTGGATGAAGGTAGATTTATAAAAATTAGACATCGTTCTCAAATAAAATTTATGAACATTGTTTTTTTCATATGAGTTTTCTCTTAAAGTACATGATTATCATTCATATATGTGAGGTGAGGGTTCACACCTCGCCTCTGGTTGGAAATGAAGATAAAGTCATTGTTCACATACACATATTTAATTAGCTGAAAAAGATGACGATACACAAGACAGATTAAAATAGAAAGAATAAAAAGGAGGGTGGTGGCTGCCCTTTACATCAGCTAGCGTAATATGTCCATCATCTCTACGCCACGTTTTGCTCTCAGTTCTACATCCAACATGTCTGCCGGAAGCACAGTCATAGTTAAGATGGTTACAGTTAGGAGTCGATGCTGCTCCAAGTAGCGTGAAAGGATACTACAGCCTGCCATTCTGACTGTAGCAGCTGTCCTCAGCCTCATGCGCAGGATCATGTGTAAGGGGAATCTGAAAGGTACAAAAAAAAAAAAAAACGAAACAGAAAAAGTATACATACAAAAACATGAAGAAAAAAACAAGTCGCTGTTGCTAAATGCAGTGCGCTTTGCAATCAGGTGATGCCACTACACAGTTCTACAGTTGCTGGTTTAAGTCGCTTTTTATATTACCGTATGTTTTCCTTCGCCCTTTCTAGTACTTTATCGATATTTTCATTCAATTCTGTGTTGAAATCTTGCGGATCTTCACAACGTTTCTTGACGGCCTCAAATTCAACTTCTTGTTACTTTGCATCCAAGTGAGCTGTGGGAACTTCATTTTCATTAGGTTTGTTACTCATTTCTGGAATTTTGGGACTGGTATGTGCTTCTTCTACGGTTGAAGTTTTTTCTCCAGTTTGTTAACATCAGCTTTAAGTTGGGCTATTTCCACGTCTTTAATGGTTAGTTCTTCAGAAAGGACCATAAGTGGTATGTCGTTGTAGTCTAGGACTTCTTTTTCAGCTATCTTCATCTCAAGCTCTTCCACTTTGTTATCTAAGGATTCCTTCTCTTGCTTTAATTTGTTGTTCTCTTCTTTCAGGGAGTGATTTAACTTTTTTAAATATTCAATTTCTTCTTCTAGCTTCTTTGCTTTCTTTAATTTAAAGCTTTCCGAATCTTTTGCTTCTTCTCAATTTTCATTATTTACATTATGAGAAAGATTAACTACAGAGGTTGTTTCATCACAATCATTAGCAATATTTACAAGTGGGTCATCATCAAAATTTTGCGGCATAGGCGTATGCTATTTTTATCAAAAGTAAACTTAGGTTTTCGTAAAAAGTAAAGGCCTATAATAACATCAAAAGAAAATGCATATTCATTAAGGACATGGATAGTCTCTGGAAGAGGATAATTTTGAATTGTAATATTGTCCTGAAAGGAACCAATGGTTTGAATTTTATCTTTGCTAATACTGGAAAAGGTTGTTTGTGAGGGGTACAAAGGAGGAGAACCAAATGTTTTGCATATGTTTTCTTACTTAAAAAAGTAGCTTGTGCAGCAGTGTCAATAAGAGCTGTTAATTTAGTTCCTTTAATTAAAACTTCAACATGCATATTGTTTGCAGAAAATTGTCCAGATAATTGGAAAATTGAATGAACAGTCTTATCAGAAAGGTCATTAAATTTGTTGTTTCGATTTTGAGGGCAATCAGCATGAACATGACCAAAATTATTGTAACCATAACATTGTTTCCCGTGTGGCTTATTGATACAGTGACTCTTATGTCCTTTTAAACCACAAGAATAACAAACTAACTGTGGGGTTTGGAATACGCTTCTGTTCAAATTGCGAGGGGGATCGTCAAAATTTATTTCATATTTTTGCCTAATGTTTTTGAAGCATTAAACAGTTTCTTAAAATTTTTTAGTTTTTTTTTAAACTTCAGGATAGTTTTGCAACCGTACAAAATTACATTGTTCGATGAATCAGGGATACCATTAATAGTATACTCAATGAGTGAGAAAGTATCGAGACAACCTTTGTGGGCTAAATCTTGCATAGCTAAAAAGTATTCTTGTAGACGAAATTCACACCAGGCAGACGCCAAGCGGGGAATCACGTGACAAAGTGGGCAACAATTGCACGTGTTTTGCATTACCGTGGTAGAACCGTATAAGCAAATTGTTGACATTCTTTAGTTTTAATTTTATCTAATTAAAATATGTGATATCATTGTATTTCTTGCATTATTCTAGTGTATATATTTGTAAGGAAATAATCTTAACAACTTTTAAACATAATTTTTGTTTTATTGTAATTTATTTATCTAATTAGGTATTCGTCTGCTTCGACTAGTGTTAGCTGGTGTATTTGTTTATAGTTCTTGATTCACTTAGATATAGCTCTCAGTTATTTTAGTTCTCAAAATTTTGTAGTTCTTTTTTTTATATTCGATGACAAATTTGTGAGCAGTGAATTATTAATTTTTTTTATCAAAAGCGTTGTAAAAGTAGAAACGAAGAGAGTAAAGTACAAGTCATCTGTTCAGATCAGAACAACTTCTGAGGTAAGTTATAAATTATTTTGTGTTCTAATTTAGATACTTTCTGAAACTATTATGAATGCATTGCTATTTACTCATTTATGCTTTAGTTTAACTCATTGTTATAAAAAACAAAATAGGTTTTAATAACATTAATATTGTTATTTATCATTGAATTATAAGTTGATTCTAAAATATTAAAAGTAATGGCAACTATTCAAATTTAGCAGCTTTTTAAACTTCTGTAAAAGAAATGTGAATGGACAAATTTAAATTTTTTGAATAGCTATATTATCAATGATAAGTTTATAATTTGATTCTTATATTTTAGATTAGCATTGAATATCAATTCCATTGTTTTCTATTTTAATGAATATTCATTATTATGCTTTAGTCATTACATAGTTATTGCTATTTATGAGTAAATCCTAATTTGAGATTCCAACACAATAAAAGTAAAGGCAAGAAATGCCAAACCATTTTGATAAAGCAATGTAATTTTTTTCATTTAAAACTTAAATTCAATATGGAGAAATGTTGTGTTTACATTAAGATTCTCTCAAATTGTTACTAATTTTTCTAAAAAGGCATAGTATTTTTAAATCAAGCACTTTATGATGTGTTTTTATATAAAAAAAACTGTTAATTTTCACTTATTTAAAATTTTTATTCATATAATTTATTTATTTAAATTTTACTTTTTAGATAAAATAATTGAATATAAAATAAGCTGAAAATTAACTTTGGCACAAATCTTTCAACATTTATTAACCAGTAGACTAATATGTAAATGCCGAAAACTCATATAAATTTACAATCTAATTTTAGAATTTATTTCTTTAATATTTAATACTTTTTTTTTAAACTTAAGGTTATAAGTGCAACATGCACTTGTCCTGCTGGAGGCACTCCAACATTTTGTGAGCAGGTGTTTGCAACGATTTATGTTCCAACGGAAAACAAAGATGGTTTCTGCAAAAGTGGAGACAGATCGAGCTACTTGGTATACAGCTGGTTTGCGGGTAGATAGTGAAAGTACCCAGAGATGGTTCAGGACGATGCAGATTGAAATGGCAAGACTCTTTGAAAATTGTTATTGTTTGGAAGTGCGAGTCGTGATATGATTTAAATGAATGAAATGTGTCCGCATCTGCAATGAGCAGACAACATGTTGCAAGGACAGAAATCACCACGGCACGAATTGAAGAAACTACTTAGATTGATCAGTAGTAACTCAGCTTTAAATCTCGTCAGAGCTGGGATTGAGATATGGTAGCACGCAGTATATCATTTTCTGATGTGCTGCGATATTGTACTGAGACTGGCTCAATGGACAAAGACCTGATTTCTACCTAGACAGATTAAACAAGTAGGTTCTGCATTCTCTATGATAAATGCCTAAATAGACTTGGTGATTATGATGAAATGTGATAGGGGTGAATATGCCTCTTAATTCCCTTTTTGTATTTTCTGTCTATTGTAAATAAATATTTTTTGTTCGACTTGTAACCTGTTTTTCTGCTCGCCCCTTGTAGTTATGCATATTTCTTAATGATTTGTGGATTTTATAGATGTATCTGTTTTACAGTGTTAAGCTTTTTAAAATAATTTTGTACATAAAATATTAAGAGTTGATAGGGAAGTATTTCATATATATTTAATCCTCTGATGAAATTTTTTTTACAACTTCATGAATTGCATATTTTATATTAGTGTGGCTTACCAGTATAAGATATTTGAAATGATGCTGTAATTTTGTGGTTTGCTTTATCAATACTACAGAAAGTTCTTAATTTTTTTTTCCTTTGTACTAGTATGCTATTAACTGGTATACTCGTTCTTCACACGGGTGGGAATTTATATATATCAAAAATGTTATGCATGAATTTTCTCATTTTTTTTCCAGCATTTAGAGATGAAAAGTAACAATTGTCTATAAAATATATTACATTTACGTCAAGTTTGCCTACCTACACTTAAAATTCAAATTAATATTTTATTTCATTGGTGATCAGTTTGATGAAAATGAATTTTATTTTTACAATGTATTACATGTAAATACTTTATACATATAAAGATATCTAAAATGATTCTAATAAAATAAAAATTGGACATGGCAAAGTTTTTTATAAGTAATTGTAAGGACTCAAATTGATATTTTAAAGACTTGTCATTCAATTCTTAGCCTTTAATAATCTCCCACTTTGTGGAAACCATGAAATAATATGAACAGCTATAAATGGAAATTTTTTTAGTTCAATAGAATAAGTAAATATGACCCTGTGTTAATTTATCATTTGTAAACAAAATTTAAAAAATCTCTAAAAATAGAATTGTGCATAACTTAGCAAATTATAAAAAAACCCAGTAGAGAAATTTACATGTTACTTCTATAACACTGCAATATTGATACAGTTTTACGTGAATAGATTTATATAAATATACCAAATATTAATTCAGATTTAAACACCTGCGAAAAACATGAATTAGAAAAAAGTTTTAAGACATTTGTTAAGTTTACAACAAAAATGTAGATGAAATCAGTTAGCAACAGAATTTGATTTTGAATGTAAGAGATTTAAATAACACACAAGATATATTGCAATACATGCAAAATAAATATAATGAGTTATTTCTACATGTATTAATTGTTTTAATACTTTTTTCTTAAGTTGCAATTACTGTAGCAAGTGTTGAGAGCTCTTTCAGCATATTAAAAAGTTACCTTCAGCAGTTGCTATATTAAGCATCAAACAAAAAAATTAAAACTTTTATAAAAATAACATCACGCAATAAAAAACATGTGTATGGGTATGCGACACTTGGATCACAAGTTATTATTAATGCAAATATGTACTATATTAAAAATTTACATTAAAATTTTTAATAAATACTTTTTTTTATATGAAGTGCCTATAACATGTTGATCTACTTCTTTTATATTGTACAATATTAAGGGAATGTACCATCAGAAAAAGTGAAATAATTTTCAGAAATTCAATTTAATTATCCTTAATTTTAAATAAATTTTTCTTATTGAATTACATATAATTTATAAAAATAATAGAAAATAATGATTTATGTATAAACAATAGATGGTTCCAAAATACAATTTAAACGTAAAAAAGTTTACTTTAAGCCATTGTTCATCTCGTATTAAAGTGAGTTAATAATAAAGTTTTTGATTAATAATATTTATCCATTGGTGAAAATGAATTTCATTTTTACAGCACAATGAATTGCAAATTAGATGGAAAAAATACAATACAATATATATATAAATGAATAGTCGCATAAAATTTCCATTCACAAATAAATTCAAAATTTATCAAACCAAACAAATATTTCTGTACAATTTCAATGATGAATAATATTTATATATATATAAAAACAGTGAATCACAAGATTATTGTGTTGGACATTCCATAAACTTTTCAGGTCATAAAATTAATTGAATATATTTTGGCCATAGTATTCAAAAATAAGAATTTTTCAAACAAGAAAAAACGTACAACCAGACATAACAAAT
Source organism: Trichonephila clavata (assembly GCA_019973975.1). Taxonomy (NCBI): domain Eukaryota; kingdom Metazoa; phylum Arthropoda; class Arachnida; order Araneae; family Nephilidae; genus Trichonephila; species Trichonephila clavata. The sequence continues at coordinate 405,227 of BMAO01035747.1, read as the reverse complement.
AATTTCCAGTAATTGAGGTGTGTGTGTTTTTTTTAAAATTGGCTTAAGTCATTTTGTTTTAAAGCTAAAAAGTACCCTTTTTTTAAAATGTTTTTTGGAGACAATAACAGCAAAAAGTCAGTTTGACCAGCTATTATTTCACTGTTTAAAAAAAAATTAAGAATTTAAATCTTTTCAAACTCATAATATGCCCAATGTTTAAAATTTTTTAGTCATTTTAAGTGATTTATGTTTCATAGGTTACTGCGAAAAAGGTTAGTATGGATTTGAAAATCTGTTTCCTTGTTGATTTGTAATAATTATTTTTCTCGCTAAACTTGGAAAAAACACAAGATTTTTTAAAAATATAACCAGAATCCATACTAACTTTTATAAAGCATACCAATTGAGAGTATCTACAAAAACTTTCAACACTATCTTGAACAGAAAAAATTAATGAAAAAGCTTCTAAGTTACATAAACTATTTTTTAAAACAAAAATTGGCCTTGAAATCAATTTTAATTATGTAACTATAAGAACAGGATATACATAACCAAGCAGAAATAATTTTAGCAATGAAAATTTAAACTATTAAATCCAAATAAACAACTTAGTTACAGTAACACATAGCTAATTATGTACGAGATGAGACAAATAACAAGTACGAGTTCAAAACACTCAGATTTTTTGCCAGATTTTAAAAAATGATTTTATTTCCTATAATAACCGTTTCTTTAAATGATCGATAAACCATTTGAGCAAAATAAGACATTTTAAAAATTATAATGTAAAACTAAAAGAACGAAATAATCGTAGCTACTGTAGTAAACAAACAGAACGTGGTCACGTGACATAGTTTTCACGTGATCGTGACGTCACATGAATTTAGTCCATTGAATGCTATTTATTTTGTCTGAAAATATTCGTTCAATAAATGTTGCTTTATTTGTTTCCAATTAGTAATGCCTCGAATAGATCTAATTGATGTCAATCCCGGACCTGACAAACATTTTTAAACAAAATTACCTGAAGAATAGGATTTGTTATTTTGTACAAATTAAAAATATCTTCTACATCAGAAATAAAAGTTTTAACGCTGTAATTATCTCAAGACGAAAACGGTTTTACTAAATCAACAATATCCTTTAATCTGAATGCCTGAAAATTATTTATAGTCTACTGAAAAACATTTTCAACTACGATGAGTCATCAATCAATCAGACTATGCGATCTGCATTTTTCATTTTGCGTTTCTGAGTGATTTTTAGCGCGTTTTTCACGTAGTGTAAAAAAAGCGCTATTAGGACTCAAATTTCGTCTTCGTTTTCGTTCCATATTTTGTCGTACCTTTTTCTCAGCCAATAAGCAACCGATTGACCTCGGGTTTTCGGCATTTGGTCGCATTTGTGGCCTAGATGAGCCGAATCATATTTACGTTTAATAATTTTAAAAAAAAAAAATTTTGTTTAAGTATAGTACTATTTTCTTTTTGTAAAAAGTTCATTAGTTGCATTATTGTAAAATACATGTGAAAAACGCGCTAAAATTACTCGGCCTTGCCAATGATTGATATCTTGTTTTTCTCGCATTGGGTTATTTGAGAATCGTTATGCCAGGTCTACTGGTTCAAGGCCACCATTTTCACTAAAGTCGGATTCTTCCGTTCGCAACAGAGATAGATTACACAAACTTTTTAAAATGATATCACAACATTTCTCTGTATCAGTAAATAATTCTAAATTTAACACTGTACATATTGCAATGAGGTCTTTAAGAGAATAATCAGTTAGGATTTTTTCTTTCATTTCAACTATGTCACGTGATCACGTGCTGTTTGTTTACTACAGTAGCTACGATTATTTCGTTCTTTTAGTTTTACATTATAATTTTTAAAATGTCTTATTTTGCTCAAATGGTTGATCGATCATTTCTAGAAACGGTTATTGCAGGAGATAAAATCATTTTTTAAAATCTGAGTGTTTTGAACTCGTACTTGTTATTTGTCTTATCTCGTACATAATTAGCTATGTGTTACTGTAACTGAGTTGCTTATTTGAATTTAATAGTTTAAATTTTCATTGCTAAAATTATTTCTGCTTGGTTATGTATCCTGTTCTTATAGTTACATAATTAAAATTGATTTCAAGGCCAATTTTTGTTTTAAAAAATAGTTTATGTAACTTAGAAGCTTTTTCATTAATTTTTTCTGTTCAAGATAGTGTTGAAAGTTTTTGTAGATACTCTCAAATGTATGTTTTATAAAAGTTAGTATGGTTTGAGATTTCTGGTTATATTTTTAAAAAATCTTGTGTTTTTTCCAAGTTTAGCGAGAAAAATAATTATTACAAATCAACAAGGAAACAGATTTTCAAATCCATTCTAACTTTTTTCGCAGTAACCTATGAAACATAAATCACTTAAAATGACTAAAAAAATTTTAAAAATTGGGCATCTTATGAGTTTGAAAAGATTTAAATTCTTAATTTTTTTTTAAACAGTGAAATAATAGCTGGTCAAACTGACTTTTTGCTTTCAGAATCAACATAATATAATTTGAAAAAAAAAAACATACATTGTATTTTTGCTGTTACTGTCTCCAAAAAACATTTTTAAGAAAGAGTACTTTTTAGCTTTAAAAACAAAGTGACTTAAGCCAATTTTAAAAAAAACACACACACCTCAATTACTGGAAATTATTTGTTATGTCTGGTTGTACATTTTTTCTTGTTTGAAAAATTCTTATTTTTGAATACTATGGCCAAAATATATTCAATTAATTTTATGACCTGAAAAGTTTATGGAATGTCCAACACAATAATCTTGTGATTCTCTGTTTATATATATATATATATATATATATATATATATATATATATATATATATATATATATATATATATATATAAATGTTATTCACCATTGAAATTGTACAGAAATATTTGTTTGGTTTGATAAATTTTGAATTTAATTGTGAATGGAAATTTTATGCGACTATTCATTTTTATATATATTGTATTGTATTTTTTCCCATCTAATTTGCAATTTATTGTGCTGTAAGAATTAAATTAATTTTCACCAATAAATAAATATTATTAATCAAAAACTTTCATATTAACTCATTTTAATATGAGATGAACAATGCCTTAAAGTAAACTTTTTTACAAGTTTAAATTGTATTTTGGAACCATTATTATTTATACATAAATCATTATTTTCTATTATTTTTATAAATTATATGTAATTCAATAAGAAAAATATATTTAAAATTAAGGATAATTAAATTGAATTTCTGAAAATTATTTCACTTTTTCTGATGGTACATTCCCTTAATATTGTACAATATAAAAGAAGTAGATCAACATGTTATAGGCACTTCATATAAAAAAAAAAGTATTTATTAAAAATTTTAATGTAAATTTTTAATATAGTACATATTTGCATTAATAATAACTTATGATCCAAGTGTCGCATACCCATGCACATGTTTTTTATTGCGTGATGTTATTTTTATAAAAGTTTTAATTTTTTTGTTTGATGCTTAATATAGCAACTGCTGAAGGTTCCTTTTTAATATGCTGAAAGAGCTCTCAACACTTGCTACAGTAATTGCAACTTAAGAAAAAAGTATTAAAACAATTAATACCATGTAGAAATAACTCATTATATTTATTTTGCATGTATTGCAATATATCTTGTGTGTTATCTCTTATATTAAAAATCAAATTCTGTTGCTAACTGATTTCATCTACATTTTTGTTGTAAACTTAACAAAAGTCTTGTAACTTTTTTCTAATACATGTTTTTCGCAGGTGTTTAAATCTGAATTAATATTTGGTATACTTATATAAATCTATTCCCGTAAAACTGTATCAATATTGCAGTGTTATAGAAGTAACATGTAAATTCCTCTACTGTGTTTGTTTATAATTTGCACATTTATAATTTGCAAGTGATGCACAATTATATAATTTGCAAGTGATGCACAATTCTATTTTTAGAGGTTTTTTAAATTTTGTTTTCAAATGATAAATTAACACAGGGTCATATTTATTTATTCTGTTGAACTAAAAAATTTCCATTTATAGCTGTTCATATTATTTCATGGTTTCCACAAAGGGGGAGATTATTAAATGCTAAGAATTGAATGACAAGTCTTTGAAATATCAATTTGACAGTCGTTACATTTACTTATTTATAAAAACTTTGCCATGTCCAATTTTTATTTTATTAGAATCATTTTAGATATCTTTATATGTATAAAGTATTTACATGTAAAAATACATTGTAAAAATAAAATTTTACATTGTAAAAATAAAATTCATTTTCATCAAAGAACTGATCACCAATGAAATAAAATATTAATTTGAATTTTAAGTGTAGGTAGGCAAACTTGACGTAAATGTAATATATTTTATAGACAATTGTTACTTTTCATCTCTAAATGCTGAAAAAAAATGAGAAAATTCATGCATAACATTTTTGATGTATATAAATTCCCACCCATGTGAAGAACGAGTATACCAGTTAATAGCATACTAGTACAGAGAAGAAAAAAATTAAGAACTTTCTATAGTATTGATAAAGCAAACCACAAAATTACAGCATTATTTCAAATTTCTTTTACACTGGTAAGCCATACTAATATAAAATATGCAATTCATGAAGTTGTAAAAAAAATTTCATCAGAGGATAAATATATATGAAATACTTCCCTATCAAATCTTAATATTTTATGTATAAAATTATTTTAAAAAGCTTAACACTGTAAAACAGATACATCTATAAAATCCACAAATCATTAAGGAATATGCATAACTACGAGGGGTGAGCAGAAAAAAGGTTATAAGTCGAATAAAAAATATTTATTTACAATAGACAGAAAATACAAAAAGGGAATTAAGAGGCATATTCACCTATCACATTTCGTCATAATCACCAAGTCTATTTAGGCATTTATCATAGAGAATGCAGAACCTACTTGTTTAATCTGTCTAGGTAGAAATCAGGTCCTTGTCCATTGAGCCAGTATCAGTACAATATCGCAGCACATCAGAAAATGATATACTGCGTGCTACCATATCTCAATCCCAGCTCTGACGAGATTTCAAGCTGAGTTACCCGTTGATCAATCTAAGTAGTTTCTTCAATTCGTGCCGTGGTGATATCTGTCCTTGCAACATGTTGTCTGCTCATTGCAGATGCGGACACATTTCATTCATAATCATATCACGACTCGCACTTCCAAACAATAACAATTTCCAAAGAGTCTTGCCATTTCAATCTGCATCGTCCTGAACCATCTGGGTACTTTCACTATCTTCCCGCAAACCAGCTGTATACCAAGTAGCACGATCTGTCTCCACTTTTGCAGAAACCATCTTTGTTTTCCGTTGGAACATAAACCGTTGCAAACACCTGCTTACAAAATGTTGGAGTGCCTCCAGCAGGACAAGTGCATGTTGCACTTATGACCTTAAGTTTAAAAAAAAGTATTAAATATTAAAAAGAAATAAATTCTAAAATTAGATTGTAAATTTATATGAGTTTTCGGTATTTACATATTAGTCTACTGGTTAATAAATGTTGAAAGATTTGTGCCAAAGTTAATTTTCAGCTTATTTTATATTCAATTATTTTATCTAAAAACCAAAATTTAAATAAATAAATTATATGAATAAAAATTTTAAATAAGTGAAAATTAACAGTTTTTTTTATATAAAAACACATCATAAAGTGCTTGATTTAAAAATACTATGCCTTATAAGAAAAATTAGTAACAATTTGGGAGAATCTTAATGTAAACACAACATTTCTCCATATTGAATTTAAGTTTTAAATGAAAAAATTTACATTTCTTTATCAAAATGGTTTGGCATTTTTTGCCTTTAATTTTAATGTGTTGGAATCAAATTAGGATTTACTCATAAATAGCAATAACTATGTAATGACTAAAGCTTAATAATGCATATTCATTAAAATAGAAAACAATGCAATTGATATTCAACGCTACTCTAAATAATAAGAATCAAATTATAAACTTATCATTGATAATATAGCTATTCAAAAAATTTAAATTTGTCCATTCACATTTCTTTCATCCCGAGGTACCCTAGTGATCTTTTCCTTCGACCAAGAGGTTTACTGTCTTTGGTAAACACGGGTGTCACGACCCCGGGGTACCCTAGTGATCCTTCTCTATTTTCGACCCTTCGACTTGTCATTCCATTCGACATTTTTTTCCTTTCCCGTCTAGACCACAGATTAAAATTTTATTTCAATACACATGATTTGAATCTTAAATTTATTTTTTGTGATTTTATTATATTCTTAATATATATTGCTATTAACATAGTTTAGTTTTTATTTTGAGATGCGTTAATTTGGTTCCTTTATTTTATTTTCGATGTCAGTGTTGTGTTTTACTAACACCGTTGTTTGTCAACCCGCATGTTTGCCGTGTGCGGCGTCCCGTAAGGAGGAAAATGGTGTCCTGGGGATACCTTTTGCGTACCCTTTGGCCCACGCTTCGCTGTAGACGGGTGGCAGGAGTGAGCCCGCTTCTGTCAATCGGCTGGTGATAAGTCTTTTCGGAGACATTGCTGTAGGGTTAGTGCTGCAGATAAGGGGTGGCGGGCTTACCCGTTGGATCCTCACCCTGATGCACTATATTCTGGGTGTACTCCAGGTAAGCGCCGTGCCTGGCAATTGCCAAATGACCGGCACACTGCCTCCCTTGTTGGACTCCGTGGTGGGTGGAGGCACGCCAGAATGAAGGTTTTTCTACGCTTATGGATCCAATTCAGAATGGCCCGGCTAAAGGCCTTATTTTACCCACTCTTAACGTTGACAAAATTTCTACCTACACTAGATTTTTAATTTTATCTTTACCAAATAACGAAATGTCTAGAAAATCTCCTTTTTCAATCCAGAAAGCTATTCAAGGAATAGGTGGAGAACCTAAATCCGTGAAAAAATTACGTTCTGGTGACCTACTGGTTGAAACTTCCTCTGCTTTGCAAACAAAATCTTTTTTGTTGGCAACAACCTTTTTAGAATCCCCTTTGACAGTGAGTCCTCACAAATCCCTAAACTCCAGCCGCGGTGTCATTTCTGAACCTGACCTGTTGACCACCCCTGAAGCAGAAATCCTTGATGGATTTTCTGACCAGGCTGTAATTCAGGTCAGAAGAATTACAATTAAAAAAGATGCAACGATTATTCCTACGAAACACTTGATTTTAACTTTCAATAGCCCTAATCGTCCTGGTTCTATAAAAGCTGGATACCTTAACTGCCAAATACGTCCGTATATTCCGAATCCTCTGCGCTGTTTTAAGTGCCAGAGGTTCGGGCATTCACAAACTTCGTGCCGTGGACAACTGACGTGCTCTAAATGTGCATCTGTTGGACATGCTTCCTCAGATTGCAATCTAGAGCCGAAATGTATAAACTGCTCACAGACCCATTCATCGGATTCTAAATTATGTCCTAAATAGAAAATAGAGAAACAGATACAGGAAATCAAAACAAATAAAAATATTTCATATCCAGAAGCACGTAAATTAATAGTTCCACAATTACCTCAAACTTATGCTCAAGTTGCCAAACCCTCTACTATAAATAATTCTACACAAACCGATGAAAATATAACAAAAATAAAATGTGCACCTTTAAATTTACTTAAACCAATTTCATCCCTCCCAAAACCAGATATACCAACATCCACTTCTGCTGTTTCCACATCATCTTCAACCCAAGCACACCTCTTGCCCTCAATCTCTTCAATAGCCACTACAGTGTCAGAAACTCAGCCACCGACTCCTATTTCTAATTCAGTACTTACCACCACCAATAATATGTTTTCACTTATTGAATCCTCTTCCAAATAAACTATTTAACCCTCTTCTGTTGTTGTTGAAACTCCCACCTGTACAACATCTAGTACCATAGCTACTACCTCCGAATCCAATAACTTACCATCAACAGTTACAACTTCTGTATCTCAGGATTCAAAACGTTGTAAAAAAAGGCGTCCTACCAAAAACATATCTAACACTGGAAAACCAAAAATAGAGATAAAAATGGCACCCCATAAACCGAGAAAAAGTTCACCTATTCAAGACACCTCAGATGAGGACATGATTATGTATGATGTAGAGGGGGGAAGAGGGGGAAACACCGAAAAAGGATACAATAAAGACTCTACCGGCATATTACTTTGAACCATATTCTCACATTATTACACCTACTCAATATAAAACTGACAAAAAGTAATTATTCTCTCTTTTACAATTTATATTACCAGCATATGGCTGAATTTTTTTTTGATATAGATTTTTACTTTTGAATATTTCCGCTTTAACCTTTCTTGACTTTGTGGCAGGGTTCGTCCCCCCACCAAAATGTATGTTCCTTTATTTTTTGAAATGAATTTTAATATTTTAATTAACTTTGTACTATTGAAACAGTGTTCTTGTCGGCATTTTTAGATATTTTAAAACCTTTTGAATATTTTAACGAATGTTTGGCGCAGTATAGCCGGCCTCGGCTCTTGTGCCAATAAACCCTACAATCACTCACTCACTCACTCACATTTCTTTCACAGAAGTTTAAAAAGCTGCTAAATTTGAATAGTTGCCATTACTTTTAATCTTTTAGAATCAATGATAAATAGCAATATTAATGTTATTAAAAACCTATTTTGTATTTTAAAACAATGAGTTAAACTAAAGCATAAATGAGTACATAGCAATGCATTCATAATAGTTTCAGAAAGTATCTAAATTAGAACACAATATGATTTATAACTTACCTCAGAAGTTGTTCTGATCTGAACAGATGACTTGTACTTTACTCTCTTCATTTCTGCTTTTACAACGCTTTTGATAAAAAAAATTAATAATTCACTGAGCAATCAGGCTCGGTAAGCGACATGTTGCTCACAAATTTGTCATCGAAAAAAGAACTACAAAATTAATTGAGAACTAAAATAACAGATCTATATCTAAGTGAATCAAGAACTATAAACAAATACACCAGCTAACACTAGTCGAAGCAGACGAATACCTAATTAGATAAATAAATAAGAAAGAAACAGAAATTTTACAAAAAAGTTGTTAAGAATTTTTCTTAACAAATATAAAAACTAGAATAATGCATAAAATATAATGATATCATTTTTTTTAATTAGATAAAATTACAGCACAAGAATGTCAACAACTTACTGTTCAGGTTTAACACGGGAATAAAAAAACACGTGCAAATGTTGGAAAGTTGTCACGTGATTCCCCGCTTGGCGTCAGTCTGGTGTGAATTTCGTCCATTACGTTAATATTGTGTGGGAAACGGAAAATTTTCGTGATCTAGAGCGGTTCAATCTGTCGCCTTCTTCGTTAAATATTAACCGATTCAAAAGTTCAATATGACTCAAACTTTCCGTTGTAAGGGATTGGGCAATTTTTGGAAAATCATAGAGGATAGTCATTGTTCTGTATTTTTGAGCAGTTAATAGACAAATGATCATTCACTAAATGTACACACTTCAATATTTGCTTTAGAATAAACACAAAATTGACATCAAAATTTTAAAGGTTCCTTCTTTCAATAACACAGAAATAATACTCAGTGCTATAATAAAGTATCAATTCTCAAAATATTCATCAAAATAGGCAAAAAAGAAAATAACTTCGTTTCAAGAAATTAGTTGAAATTTAAATAAGCATAAAATTGTATTTCTTCAAAACAAAACAATCAAATTGCACTTCAAAATAAACACATCAACATTCTTCAAAATAAACGCATCAAATTGTACTTCAAAATATTTGCATCAAAATTCTTCAAAAATAATCACATCAAAATTATATTTCAAAACAGATTTGCGTTCAAGAAACGGTGGATGTAACTTCAGCATCAAAATTATAACATTAAAAGCATCAAAGTATTCTTCAGTTAACAAAAATTCTTGTAGAAAACGAAAGAACCAAATTCAACATCAAATAAGTCAAGTTTTCATCAAATAACTTGCTTAGATAATCATTAATTACAAGATTTTTGCTTACATCTGCTTTTTCTTGAACTATTTCTTCAAAACTACAATCAAAAAACGTACTTACATTTTTGTCGCACGGGCTTTCACTTCGGTTTTGAAAACCAATGATATCCATAATGAGCAGCAGTTCTTGTTCGCACAATTTAAATCAAAGCTATTAGTCTTTTGGTCGGTGTCTAGGGTTTTTATTAATATTCATAGAAAAAGACCGGCCGTACACCCATGTGAGGTGAGGGTTCACACCTCGCCTATGGTTGGAAATGAAGATAAAGTTATTGTTCACGTAGACATATTTAATCATATCAGTTAAAAAAGATGGCGAGATACAAGGCAGATTAAAATAGAACGAATAAAAAGGAGGGCGGTGGCTGCCCTTTACATCAGCTAGCGTAATATCTCCATCATCTCTACTCCACGTTTTGCGCTCAGTTCTACATCCAACATGTCTGCCGGAAGCACAGCCACGGTTAGGAGTCGATGCTACTCCAAGTGGCGTGGAAGAATACTACATATATAAATAATGAAATTTATTGTTGCTGCCATTTTTTTTTAATGGCGAGTTTCGGAAAATACGTTGTGTCTTAATTTTTGGAGTCCAGTGTATGTTGCACAATCTTTATTCGTGTAAACGTCATGTACGCTTTAGTTCATAACTGCAATATTTTGTTATTAAGGCTACTTAGCTTGCCTCAGACTAGTGAAGGAAAAAAGGACGTGGTTAAGAATTCATCCCATTCCCCGTTGACCAACATATTTTTAATTTTTACCATAGAGAGATAGATTACTTCTCGATGTCTTCGTCTACTTGTTTTTTAAAATGTAATCCCCCCCCCCCTCCCGTTCGATAAGAGATGTCTAAGCTCCCTATTCCCTACTGGCTCAGACGCATGAGTGGATGACATTACATTTTCTATGATTTTATAACTAAGAGTTTTTGAACATCGCATAATTTTTTTTTTTTTTGCCAAATTTTCTGTATGCTAAGGAATTATAATAATTATTTAAATAAATAATACTATAGATTTTTATTCATTTTAGGAGGGACATTGAGTGATGCAGTGTTCCAGTGCAAAAGTTTCGATGGTCAAGTCTTAACTCGTCTGTATAATAGATCTAATCGGTAGGTTATCAGTCGTGAAATGTTGCGATTCTCTGATTTCAATTATTAGTAATCTGTATAAGTTTTTTCTTCCATATATCTTGAGTTCTTGTAGGTGCTCATCTACCCCTTTTTTACTAAATTTTGTAAGTCATTTTCCTTAAATGTTTATCCTCTACTAGTTAGATGTACTGTTATGAGAAATCGTTTTCTACTTTCAGGGGGGTTTTTTCAGTAGAAATTTAAATTTATGTTGGAAAACTTTTCATAGCAGTAAACACACAAAATACATGTTTTTGTATGCAAATTTTGCATTAGCATTATATTAAATCCCACTTCTTTTAATAATAACTTTTTAAAAATTGAGTGTCTTATATTTTTATTATTTTATATTATTATTATTGGTAATATGTTTGAAACAAAAAGAATTTTCCTTTTTGTGTAACATATTACTGAAAGCTTTAGTAATTTTTTCTCATGATTAATGTAGCATTAGATATATATGCTTTAAGAGCTTAAAAGTTCTGAAATCTGTAAATACTTAAGCAATAAAGTATAATTATTTATGATGTTAGTGCAAATCCCCCACCCCCATCATCTTATTAATATGTGAATCACACATCTTAAAATAAGGATACACATAGCATGTGACATATGGCAATGAAACACAGTGGGAAGGCATCTATACTAGTGAAACCACATAGCTACAAAAACTACTCAGAAATTGTGACAACAAAGTTAACAATTTTAATATTGCTTTTATACTATATATTTTTATTTGAAATTAATATTATATATATATATGTATATTATGCATACCATATTCAAGACAATTTTGCATTCTTATTTTATGTTTTGTTATGAAGATATTTATTTAAAATTCCTAGGAGAATAAAATATATCTAAAAAAACATATTGATATTTTAATAATATTTAAAAAATTTTGATTGACTTTAATAATTTTGGCATTAAAAGTGATTCGAATTTTATATTGATAATCTATTTTTTGTCTTGTGTTTCAGCTATTATTTTATTTTAAGAAACTGAAAAATATGTGTCACAGTTAGAAATTGTGAAAATCATTACTAAATTCCAGTTATTTTCTTTTTCTATGAATTTTAAATTCAATTAATATTTCATCTCATCGAATAGCTTTCATTTCAAAATGATTTTTGATTTTTCTTAAAAATAAAGTTTATTACTCTCTGAATAATTATTAGAATTTGGATAATTTTTCTAATTCTCCTGTGTTAAAATTTGTTTTGAGTTTCTGTTTCCTGATAATTCCTTATTAAATGAGCTTGACCTCAATGGACGAAGAAACCAAATCAGTTGGAATTTGAAATGTTTTCTACAAGTATTTTTGTTGCTTTCAAAATGTTAAATTCATGTATTGTCAATTCTAGAAGCAGCAGTTCATATACCAGTCACAGGTCTACTCCTATGCATTGTGGTTATACTTCATTGTCCTGCCCTACTCTTCCTATCGATTATCCAGTGGTAACGAAATCAACTCAAACTGATCCTCTCTTAGGTACATCGTTTTTCGTTGATCATACTCATTCCGATAGAGTTTTATGTGCTGGGTCAACTCATTCTATAAACAAAGGACTTTTTTCTCCACCAATAACACCTTGTGGAAAAATTCCAGAAACATTTTTACTGAGTGATGTGTGTGAAATTCATAGAGAACCAGAGGATCATTCATATCCTCGTCATAGAACAAACAGTTTTTTATCGGCAGTGAAGGAGGGTAATCCCAAATTAATAGATGCAGAATTCGAAAATGAAGCAGAAAAAAAGCAAACTCGTAATGATTTGTGTGAAATTGTGAAAAAGAACGAAATGCTGCACGCTTCATCTGATCATCAGTCTTCAATTTACGATGCCTCTTCCTCTTTTTCATCTGTTCCTAAAAGTACAGACGAAGGAAGGAGTATTTCTGATGAAATCAAGTAAGTCGTTCTTTGTTTTTTTTTAGCCTTGTTATTAATTTAATTTCTTAAACTTTTAAATGTATTTTGTTTTGAATAATTTTATGATATAAGATTTTAACAAATCCTCAGTTTTATTATTTATTGGTGTTGGTTCAAAAACCATTTTTTATGTCCATCTTTTAACAATTTAAATTATTGTTTGTTCTCTTTTAAATAATTCTAATAAATTGTTCGATAATTTAAAAAAAAATCATTATAAAAGAAGAAAATGCAGGAAGAAACGTTTCATGCATTCAGTTTTTTTCTTTGAGATGTAATTTAATTTCTTATAATTATTTCTAATTTAAAGTTTTTAATTTCATTGAATTTTTTCTTTTTTACTCTTAATGAATTAAATAACTGCATGGAAATTTTTGTTATTGAAGAGTTCTATAATAACTAAAATTGTGCATAATCATATACAAAATTTTATCTTCGATTCATTTCTGGTTTCATTATCAACAGAGAATGTGTGTTTCCTCGTAAACTGTCTATTCTATTGGAAGAAGACTATGAAGAGGTTTCTGGAAACTTCTTTTCTGTTTGCAGTTCCCAACCAATTTTGAATAAAAAAAGAAAAGCGTCTCACTCATGTACAGCCAAAACTCAAACTGATTTGTCAATATGTGCATATTCTTCTGCCTTAAATCAAAAAAAGGCTGACCTACCAATTACTGAAAAATGTATCCCAAGGTATGGGTTTGCAATTGTTTCTCATACTGTTCAGAAAAAAACAATTTTCTCAGAGGAGCTTCCTAAAAGACTTGTATTAAGGCATCCACCTCCTTATATGAAGAAATGTACGAGGAATCGCACAAATGCTACATTTGAAGACAATTGTTTTCAAGATAAGCATTCAAAACCTAAAACTCAAATTTGTAAATGGTTTACTGTATGGGAATCATTACCAAGCAGAAGTGAAAGCTCCCAAAATTTGACTCCAAATTCTCAAAATAATAGACTACAAACAAGACACCTTTCCTTAGAAAAGCAAGAATCGTTTTCTTCCTGTGATCACAGTTTGTATCCAGACAGTCAAATGTCGTCTGTTACTGACTTCTCAGGTTGGATTACAAAGTCAGATATAGAACTGAACTTAAGACCTGAACCACCAAGCTATCAGCAGTCTATGCTTGCTTCTCAACGATGTCAGTTTACCAGAAATAGGTGGGACTGGAAATATGTGACTCTTGTTATATGTCTATAATTCAGTTAATTTTAAAATTTGCTTTGTGCTTTACTGCATGGTATATTTTTCTTTTCTTCCATAATAATTTTGCACTTTTTTCTTTATCAAATTTTCATAGTTATAAGCATGTTTTTTCATACACATTTAGTACTTTTTTTCAACTTATCAATATTATTGAAATACAAGCGATTACTTTTAGACAAAGTATGCATACGTATTTCTCCTGAAATATTAACTGTGCATCTTAATTCATGCAAAAAACCTACCAAATATTTTAGAATAAATTAATTTAATCATTCTGTTTAAGATATAGCAGGATGTCATTTTTTTTATGCCAATAGATTTTTTAGTTTAATATTAAAACTACTATTAAGAGCATGTGTGTTTCATATAGTGTGGATTTTGCATTTGTCATTCTTATAAATGGAGATAAAATTCTCTCAATTTTTCACTCGATATTTGTCATAAAAGAACTGTTTTTTTTTTAATGAAGAAACAAATGTTTATTAAACATGTGTTATTATTTTTCTTTGTAATTTGCCAACCCTTAAGAAAAGCATATGTAGCATTTCCTATTTGATATGTATCACTTTTATTTTATGTAAATTTTTTTACTATAGTTTTTTTTAAAGTTTATAAGGAAGGTTTTGTTTATTCAGTGGAAAGCTTTGCTGTTTATAATTCTGAATTCTATGTAAATATTCAAATGAATGCATGCGTATGAAGATTTTTAAATTTCTTTTGTGTTTAAGCAACTTTTGCTCCTTTCTTTTTATTTTCTTAAGAAAAATAATGCATTATTTTGATTATAGCTGTTTAACTCTAAATTTAAAATTGAAAAAAAAAGCAATGCATGTGTTTGAAGCAGAGATTTTCTTTTTCTTCTTGTATTGAAATTTCTAACTTTTAATATTGATGTAATTGAGGCACAATGTTTTCACAACAATTTTTGGAAAAATTAATACAGAGAGTGTTTTGTTAATTTTTTTTTGAAAACTGAACTATAATTTAAGTTTCTATACGAACAGATCAAGTCAATGTGTTTCTTAGCTAAAGTCAGATAGTAAACCTGTTTGCATATATATATAGATCACATATTGCATTAATTACTTGGAATAGAAACGGAATCATGCAAAAAGTAGATTACAAGTTCTTGAGTATCATGTAACATTCTTCGCTTTCTTTCACGCAATTTCTTGATAATCGCGAACTTCGCGACCGGCTATATTCAAGTAAAATCGTAAGCTTGCTGTAGCGTACACAGACCTCTCTCATAAGGTATTTACATTTTAAGAAACATATGTGGAAGGAAGCGCCGAGAGGTAATTTCTATGATACAAATTTTAAATTATCTATTGGGTTTATGGGGGGTGAGTTCTCCACTATGAGTTCGAGTCCTGATTTCACAAAAGAACCGTCATGCAAAAGATGGGTCTAATTGTACATTTAGTGGAAAAGAGGATTCATCTCTTCGTCAGTTGGACTTAACAATAGCTCTCATGTCGGTCTAGTGCAGTGATCTTTGAACTTTGTCGACTCATGGAACCGTTGGAACTATAAGGTGTTTTCCGGAAACTCCATCCAAAAAGCTCTTAAAGGAATATATCTTAAAGTAACTTTTAAAGTACACTCATGTCCATAAATTAAGGATAATTCAGAATCACACAGAAATTAAACTCTAAAATAAAAGTTTCACCTGTAGAATTATCACTCACATCTTGAAGAAGAATATGCAAATTACAGGAAACCACCAGATGGCGCAGATAGTACGTCACAATGACGAGAGTGTAAGAGAGGGGTATATAAGGAATGGTGGCAAAGAAGTAAAATTGTTCACAAGGGCTTTAAAAGCCTTTCAGTGCAATAACCGCATATTTATGGCACAAAGGAAGCATTTGGATGATTTTTTACGTGGTAGAATTATCAAACGACTGGAATGTGGACGTACCCAGCTGGAAGTATCCGAGGAACTTGGGATCGCCCAGAGTGTCATCTCCAGGCTTTGGCAACGATTCCAAGATGATGGTAATGTGAGTAGATGTTACAGCACAGGTCGCCCCCGAGTTACAACGCCAAATGAGGACCGGTATTTGGCAGTTACTGCCAAAAGAAACAGACGGAGCACAGCATCAGACCTGTTTCGTCAGCTCTCTTCCGCTACCGGTACGACAGTTTCAAGGCAGACCGTGTACAGACGCTTAGGGCACATTGGTCTATATGCTCGTAGGCCTGTCAGATGTGTTCCCCTTACCGCAACTCACTGTCGCCTGCGATTAACCTAGAGTAGAGAGCATGCACACCGCAACAGTGGTCTTGTGTGATGTTTTCCGACGAGTCCAGGTTTCTCGCCGGACTTTCATATGGAGAGCGCCAGGTACCCATTACCACCAAGAGAACACCATTGAACGACACCGTTACGGTGGTGCAGGATGGCTCGTTTGGGGAGGAATTATTCTTGGTTCCAGAACTGACCTGCATGTTTAGAGTGTAACGATGACAGGCGACATCTATCGGGATGTCATTCTGGAACAACATGTACGTTTGTTTCGGGGTGCCATGGGTGCTGAATTTCTGTTTATGGATGACAACACCCTTCCTCACCGTGCAAACATTGTAGACCAATGCCTTCAATCGGAGGATATCACCCGTATGGATTGGCCAGCATACTCACCGTACTTTAATATAATAGAGCATGTGTGGGATATACTTGGCCGACGAATTGCAGCCCGGCAACCCCCTCCCACCTGTCTACCGGAACTTCAGAAGGCATTGCTTGATGAGTGGTATAATATTCCCCAAGATCAGATTGATAATTTGATACTCAGGATGCGTAGGCGTTATAAGGCCTGTATTACATCGTCCGGGAGACATACTCCGTATTAACCATCATACTAACCATGTTATACTGTTTTTTGTAAATAGGTTCTTTTTTTGAAATTTGCTCCAGGTAGTAAAAATCGCAATTTTTATTAATTATGCCAAACATATAGCATCTTTTTTGCACTTTACCTTTTGTTTAAGAAATAGACTTTACAAATAAGTCAAATTTGTTTTGCTTCTGTCTCTTTCTTTCCCTGAACTTCATTATCCTTAATTTATGGGCATGAGTGTTGATTAACATGTTATAGGTATTTAATATGTGAAGATAATAAAGAAAAGCATTGTATTTTTGTTTAAAATTTTTAACATGAATTTCACATAATTTCTTTCATTCATAGCATTATTTCGTGCTCGGTGTCACTTACCCTTGCATTATAATTAAAGTCTGGGATGTGTTTGCATTTATTACACAAACTGTCGAAGTCTAACTGTATTGAAATTATGTACTGATTTTATATTATGTGTTTAGTTTGTTTTTATATTCTGTTTTCAGTGCGTACGTTAAGAAAGATTTTTCATTTATATACTTTGTTCTGGTATTAACTATTTTTTAACTATTTATGTATATTCAATCCTTGAAGGTATATGTTTACGTTTAGAATGGCAAACATATCTACTAAATAGGAAAGACATTGTAACCATATTTCACTACATAATTTTGGAGCATATTCATGACTTCTTTCGTTTAAAAAAATTATCTGACATCTTTTACCTCAAAAGAAGTCGGTTCAAGATTTTTTTTTCTTTCTATTATAATTTGACTCCTGACTGTGAAAGCAGAGTTTTATGGTCGCTGGATAATTCTTTGCATAATAAAGCAAATAACCACGAATTTAATTCTATTCATTGTATAAAATTTATTTTCACAACTTCATTTAAAATTACCTTTATTGCATTCGTTTTACCATTTGTGCATAGCGATAAATACAGCAATGAGTATGCTTAATGTGCGGTGCAATTGAAATTATTTTTGATATTAATTCTTTTCGTGATGCTCAATAATGATTTTACTGCTTCTGTACTAATATGTCAATAGTGTGTGTCATTTACTTTGCGTTGACTCCTGTTATTTTCAATTCATCGGCTTTTAAACATTCGTTCATTCTAAAAATTGTATTAATTAAATTAAAAATATTTGCATTTATTAATTATTTTTTATATAATTATATTTCTACTCTGTGTTGGCCCCTGTTTCTATAAATTCATATAAAATTCTTAATTGTATCATTATTTTTGAATATAAAATGTATCTTAATGTGTAATTACTTTTTCAGATTGTAATATTTACAAAATATGTTGTAGAAAATATTTTTGTAGTAATTTATAATATTAAAAATGGGGTTTAGCACACAAATGCAATGCAAGTGTAATGTTTGCTTAATTGTTAAGTGTATGCGTAATTCTCTTAGAATATAAAAAAACTTACTACCTTATTACCATTTGAATAATGTTTCACGATCCTACGTGTTAGAAATCATTTATCTACTTTAAAATTTTTCTTTTATCACATATTTATTTCTGTGATGCATTTGCTTTCATATTACTGAAATAATTTAGTTTTCTATCCAGGAATGTATGAAAACAAAAAAATAATATCCGTATTTTTAAATTTTTATTACTATTCTGAAAAATTTAACTTTTGTTCAATGCTTTTTTTTTTGTGTGTTCTTTGTAGAAATAGTTTTGAAATTTGTATTTCTGCCTTTTGAAGATTATAAATATTACAAATTTTCCTGAAACACACATACCGACAGTTCTTTACCTTTCCACGGTCATTATAAGGTTTTCTCGCTAAAGTAAAACAGTACATATATGCTTAGAACTAAAAACATGGATTTCTTTTGAATTTTAAGAATCCACTTATCTATGATCTAGCTAGATTTTTGGTAAGATATTAAAATTATAATTCCGTAATATCTTTTATTTTTATATTAAGTGGAATTAAATGATTAAAAATTTTAAAAAATTCTGTACGTATTAGAAAACATATTTTATAAAGGTTGAAAATTGCTTTGTGAAACATTAAGAATTAAAGTCGTTATTGATTGTTTGTTAGAACTGTTGACTGCACATTCAAATTATTATTATTTACTTTATTTTCATCCTTCTAAATTTTGCATTTGTATCGGAAAATTTTTCAACATATTTTTAAAGGGACAATTTCTATTTAGTTAAGAATATCTAATTGTGGTCGCGAGCTTGTAGTCGAGTCGCCGTTTCGAAACCTAATGCCACTGAAGACCAGCCATGTTGGGGGCTGATGCACGTTAAATCTGTTGAGGCTCAAAGTGTGCAAGTTAGGAGAAAGTGTTCCTGCTCAATTGTCGTTCTCGTCACTTGACCGTGTTTTAAAATTACGAGGCTCGTGTGGCTTCACAGTGCGCCGTCAATTGAAATAAATTCAAAGAATATCCAATTTTGTAAAGGGAACTGAAATAATTTGATTCTTTGGGAAAAATATTTTACATATATTAACTTGACTCTATAATGCAACACGAAGGCGACGGTCCTCGTTATTTTCAACTTTTGTCAAGTGACGGGGTCGATAGTTAAGCTGGCACCCCTTCTCCTAGGACATTGAGCCTCGACAGATTTAATGCCCTGTCTACTTTTCAGATCTTCAGTGGCACCAGGACTGGAACCCATCACTCTCCGGCCATGAGTTCGTGACCATAACCACTAGGATACCGCTGTCACCCTTCGAATCGAGATATTAGCAATCAATTTATCGACTCAAGTTATAATATTTTTGTAAGTTGCATTTTAAGATTTTTTTTAGTAGTTTACAGAATGTGTTATTAAATTTTAAAATTTAAAAAAATTCTTTACTTTTTACCCTCATAATTAATTATTACATTACATTAAATATTCTTCCTAATTGCCTTTGTGAATGATCGCTTTTGAGGTGTCATGTAAATCTATCTTAATGTTAATTCCATGCAATAAAAAAAAATGGTGCAAGTTTTTCAAACTTAGTGTGATGTAATAAAGACTCTTAAAAGTCTAGAATAGAATTGAGAAAATGCATGTTAAAAATATGAAAAGGAAAATTAACATATTTTATTAAAATTCTCTAATGTTTGAAACAATATAAATTAAATATTTAACAGCTATACAGTTGCTTATTACTAACCATAAAGAAAAATTATCATAATAAATATAAGTACATTTATGTCAATTTCTATTATTTTTATGTAAATTTTTTTCCAGCTATTGTTATTAAAAACATTCTATGTTATGGGTAACAATCAATTAATACATATTAAAGCTCATTATATAAACTAACTGCTATTTGCCTTTATAAGGGAACTAAGAAAAAAAAATTTTTTTAAATTTGAGAGGCAAATAAATGCTAATCAAAAATCTTTTGGGAAGAATATGGTGCCTTCAAGTTAAGAAAACATATATACTTAGGCTTTTTAATATATATATATATATATATATATATATAATGTTGTGTTTGTGTGTATATAAGAAATGCAACCCAATGAGGGGGTTAGAATGAAATGAAATGTAATACACAAACTACTTGTATTGGTTCAAATAAATGAACAAATTTTCAAAGCAAAAAGCAATATTAAGTGTCCAAAATTAGTACTTGGTGTAGCCACCACATTTTGCAATGAGTGCTGCTATACGACGTGGCTTAGAGTCAAATAGATGTTGAATGTCTGCTTGTGGACGAGAATTTCATATTGTTTGTATGTGCACCCAAAGTTCGTCCTTTAGAGCTATGGGACAGGGATCACAAGCGAAATGTTGACCAAACAAATCCACACATGACATATTTGGCGAATAAGTAGGCCAAGGAAGAATTCTCGGAACATTCCTTGCAACATGTGGACGTGTATTATTCTTTTGAAACATAGCTCCAAAAATGCCTTGAAGGAAAGGAACGACTTCGGGCTCTAGAACTGCATGGACTTGCCTGTTGCTATTCAGATTACCCTTAATTCCTAGCAGCTAAGAACGTCTATGATACGAAATCGCCTACTAGATCATAACTCCGGGTGTTCGGCCTCTTTGACGTTCGATAATGCACTCGGGAAGGTAGCGTTCACCGGCATAGCACGAATACGACCATCATGATTCCACGAATTATAAAGCGGGATTCATCAGAAAAACAACTTGTTGCTAATCAGCCCGCCAGGTTCTATGTTTATGAGCCTATTGCAGACACAGCCGTCGATATTTGCCGTGAGGGGAATCCTGTATAAAGGAATCCTTGTACGCAGTTCTACAGTGCAGCAAACGTCGACGAATTCACGAAGCCGACATTACGCCCGTAGCAGTAGACCAACGTACTGCCAACTGCCTGGAGGAAGCTGTACGGTCATTCTCTGCCTTACGGACCAGGTTTCTACTATCGCGCACTAACTTCCGTCATCCACTCCCAGTTCTTCGAATTGTCCGTTGATCGTCAATCCACTGCTTACAAACTCGCATAGCTGTGGAACTATTCCGCTGCACACAAGCTGTTATTGCATGACAGGAAAATAATTCTTCACGAAAGCGGATGATTCTCCCCTGTTCCAAGTTTTTGAAATTTCACCCTATTTCGTTGGGAGGGGGGGGGGCAAACTTAGATCCCACTATACGTTCGCCACTAATAATCATGCACGATTTTCAACGCCCCGCTGCAGCCTTCTATTTATACACTTTCAGCATCAATTCAGAGGGCGTTGCTCACAATCACGCATGCATGGAGGCTTTAAAACTTTACTGTGCATAATCTCCAATATTTGACATTTGCTAAAAATTTCATTTCATTCCGATGATTCCATTATGGTGTTGCTATTTTTATGAACTGCAGTTTATATATAGATCGAGACATACAAGTATAATACATATACACTACTAACCACACAAAATGTTACATGAAGAAGGACCAGAGATATTGCAGAGAAATTTATTCGGCAGAGAATATGCTGTGATACAAAGATGAAACTATTAAAATTACAGCCGCTTGTGACATGTGGATAATGAAAAAATCAGTAGTTAGTGTAGCTGTCATTGTTGGCTATAACTGACCCCTCTTCATAGAATCAAAGAGGGTTTGGATGTATACTTGGGGTACTGCAGTCCATGCACCTTCCACATATTGCCAAAGTTGATCTGATGTAGCAGCGGATGGTGTATACCGGGCCAGTCGTTGTGCAAGCATGGACCACACGAATTTGATTGGTGATAGATCGGGAGAACAAGCAATTCAAGACAGCAATTCAATCTGATTTGTAAAGAATAACTCTTGAACACTGTGTGCCATGTGTGGTCGCACATTATCCTATTGGGATATGTTTGATAGCAAGCGCTGAATGTATAGGAGGACCACGAGCTCCAACACTTCAGGCATATAGCGCTGGCTTTTCAGTGTACCAGCAATGTGTACTAGAGGGGTGTGGCAGTAAAATCCAAAACCACCTCAAACCATGATACCGGGTGCGGGACCAGTGTGGTGGTGCATTACGCAACAGTTCAGCAGCCTCTCACCATGGTATCTCCAAACTCGAATCCGACCATCGTGATGTTTCAGGCAGATGGCGGGATTTGTCAGCAAACACAGTGTTGTTCCACTCCGTTGTCGATAACTGGAGTTCCTCATGCCATTAGTGGTGCAAAAGCCTGTGGCTTCCTGTTAAGGGTAAACGAAGCAATGGACGCTTTGTGGACATCCCACTTTGCTGCAAATGACGTCGAATGGTAGGAGTGGACACCGAATTATGCGTAACAGACTGAATCGGCCATGCGCAGTCAGCCTATCATCACGGTCAGTAGTACAATGAGATGGGTGCGATCGACCCCGTCGGTCCGTCGTTTCTTCTTACGTCCATCGATGACAGATCTGCAGCACAGTTGCTTGGTTTCGTCCAACACGTTGACCGATTTCTCTGAGGGATAATGCGCAATCCCTATTGGCTACTATTCTTCCTCGGTCGAATTTAGGAACTTGGTCAAAAGACGCTTGATGTCTTCCACGAGGCATTAGTAAACAGCTTACGCAAGTAAAACGCACGAAAAAATAATTGCTCTTCTTCAAATCGCTAATCAGATCTCCCTTATATAGCCCTTGCGGGTATTGCTACGGTCGTTTGTGATGTACGTCTGCGGTATAATGCTAATGATTTGCATATTTCATCACCGCCAACTCATGATTTAAATTTCACAAGGTTTGCATGCTTCCTTCAGGTTGTTGCAGTTTGAGTGGGGCCTCCAGTATATATATACGTCGTGGTTTTTTGAGTGATCGTCAAGACATTTTATTTTAAGTGTCTTTATTCCATGAGATCATTTTGTAATCTGTTTGTAAGAGAGAGAGAGAGACGGACACGTGTTAAAACTCAAGAGTTCACGGCTTCTTCAGAAGCCATATGTCTGTTCAAGTACATTCCTTATTCAAGAGGTATATTTGAAATACTAGGTAATAAAAATTAATGGTAGGAGCGGCGAGATCTTTTAAAGACATGTGTAATCCATTCCCGAACTGGGTAATAAATTTAATACTTGAAGATGTAACGGGAAAATAAAAGTTAGAAGTGGACTAAGGAGTTAATTTTAGATCTAATTTAATTATCCTTGCATTTTCCCCCCAATTTTAAAATTGGAGTAACGGTGATCTTTCTCTCTTACAAACATAGTAAATTTTCAATATATACAAAACAGTGCAGAACATAATATAGAAATACATTTTACACATAGTAAATAGAATTAAGCAACACGAATAATAAAATCAAAATACAATACAATAAACGAAATTATAGCAATAAACAAAATAATAACATTTTTTAAATATTAATTGATAAAATGAAATTCCTTACACATAAATGTACATTAGCGTTTTCAAATCTATATTGCATCCAGAAAAAGAGCTTAACGTTTCCTCCAAATCTTTCATATTATTAGATTTGTGTTATTGCTAGCACATAGTCTACCTATGTGTAGTATATGTGTGAAAGTTTATCATATTAAACAATAATATAATTTAAAAAATACATGATATATACAAATATTAAGATACTCATTTTCTATTAAAATATACTCAGGCGCCTTCATAATACTACTTAATTTTGTTACATAAAAATATACATAGCTGAAGTACACTGTTAAAATATCAAAGCATAGACATGAATAAAATGATATGATTAAGAATATGAGAACAGTTTATATAACACTTATACACTATTCAACACACCAGACCATATTCCTTTTACATGTATTATAAGAATGTAAGAGCTCTTTTATTTATCTCGATTCGAAAAGGGGAATCATCTCTAGAAAGAAATCTATCATTATTATAATAATTATTTTCAACAAAACATACAAATTAGTGTAGTAAATTTTTCACCCTATTCACTTTTACTTCAAATCATCACATAATACATTATGAATCTCTCTGTAACTTTTGCAACTTATTCATTTCATAGACAAATTTTTCTCCTTCGCATTTCATATTCAGTAATATAATTTACACCATACCAATACCAACACATCTCTCTGACAAATCTGCGTGATCAAATCACAGATGTTCAGGGATGCTATTATGAAAACAATAAGAGGTATGCAAGTTAAACTAAATAAGTTTGTCCTCTTAATTTTTCAAGACATATACAAAATCATAATAATTGTATTCTCTTCGATCCACTGTATCATTTCCAAAATCAAGTTGTTAAATTACTTTAATTTTAGACAAGGAAAATTTCGAGAAACAGTGAATCCTGATATGTGGCCAGTATATCAAAACACACAATTTCAATATGAGAAAAATTTTAATTTAAATTTAGATTTAGTAAAGTTACTGATGAATAAAATAATTAACAAAATAATAAAAGTCAGTGGATAAAAAGAATGCAATGTGACTTTAATTTTAATTTTCCTCACAATCAGTTTCCTTAATATTAGTACATTAGAGTCATTTCTCTAGTAAATAACTTTATATCCTTTCAACTTTATAACACCAATACTATCATATAAATGATATAATTCTCCTTTAACACTTTAAAATAAAATAATGAAATACTCATTAAAATCTCTCAAAATTTTATATTATAAAACACGTTCTACTTTCTCTTCTAAATATAAACAACAATATCACTTAACACAAATTATATTCTAATAAAATTTTAATATCATTTATATTACTATTCCTCTTCGAAGAGTCTTGTTAAGCAAAACTCAAGTCACTTCTGTATTACATAAATGTAAACTTAATAATTTCACTGGCCTCATTTCTTATAGGCAGAGATTTTTGGTTCACGGTTATCTTTTTTGTTGTTCGTTGATTTGATTTTGTAAATTTTTCGATGTTGCTCCTTCATTATTGGATTCGATGGTGATTTTCAATAATGTATTCGATGTTGGTCAAATTCACATCGGGATTATCGCACATTTTACCGTTTCAAATGTTGACGCGCACTTCACTTTTTTTCTTCTCGCCATCAGAGAACTTTTAATGGGGAGTTGTTTTCTTCTTTTGCTGCTGGAACGGCACTTTTCTTTTCGAGGCAGGAGCGTTTCCTTTTTTTTCTTTCTTTTTCTTATCATCACAGAATGGTTTATTGTAGAGCTGTTTATATTCGCTTTCGGTCGAAGTATAGGTTTCGTTTCCCGGGCTAGAGCGCCTCTTCAACAAAGGGAAATACGGCGCGTTCCGGATTCCATAGAGTCCTTTAAAGCGATTTCTATAGTAGTTGTCTGACTTTGGCGTCCGTTTTTTAAATATCTTAAATTTTCGATGACTTTACATTAAAGTTAAAATTAATTTGCAGGCTGCAGGTTTCCTCCTTCCGGTATCCTGCCGGCTTATTGCTGTCGTGGTTTTTTGAGTGATCGTCAAGACATTTTATTTTAAGCGTCTTTATTCCATGAGATCATTTTGTAATCTGTTTGTAAGAGAGAGAAAGAGACGGACACGTGTTAAAACTCAAGAGTCCACTGCTTCTTCAGAAGCCATATGTCTGTTCAAGTACATTCCTTATTCAAGAGGTATATTTGAAATACTAGGTAATAAAAATTAATGGTAGGAGCGGCGAGATCTTTTAAAGACATGTGTAATCCATTCCCGAACTGGGTAATAAATTTAATACTTGAAGATGTAACGGGAAAATAAAAGTTAGAAGTGGACTAAGGAGTTAATTTTAGACCTAATTTAATTATCCTTACACACACACATATATATATATATATAATATATAAAGTTCTCCTGTCACAGTGTTTGTAACCAAACTCCTCCGAAACGGCTAGACCGATTATAATGAAATTTTCTGCGTATATTCAGTAGGTCTGAGAATAGGATGCAAACTATTTTTTATTCCGATATTGCAATTAGTTAAAAAGACATTAATTAAAAACTTTAAAACGCCTAATTGTTTTACCCCTGCGGGTTGTTTACTTGGCAGAACTTCCATTCCGTTTCGGCCGAGCGGTGATCCGACGTTTTCCACCATCTTAAAATTGCCATCCAATTTTTACTATTGAAATCAGACAAAAAATAATTACAGTATCGGAAAGATCATTTATTTCGCCATTTACGCGCACTGACACTGGTTTGCACATTTTGTTTATCTCTATAATTGTTTACACCACAAATTAAATGGCACGAAACCGTAGTAACAAGAATTTTATTAGAGCGTTTCCATCTACGCTCTTTCTCTCCCAAAGTTTACACATACACTGACTCTATACACACTAGCGCCCTCTCGCGACAAATATTCACTTGTTATTGTGGGCGTCACAAGAATTATTTGTTCAACACTGAACATCCACCCCCGGGTTGAATGACACATTCAACAATTCACAAATAACACAATAATGCACAATATAAAAACAACAATACACAAAAAGGTAAAGTACACAAATACACAAAATTGATTTGAAAAAATACAGATTTGAAATTTTTACATACATTATTCAGTTGAAAAGGGTAAAACACAAAGTTTCGTTATAGGACGTTTAAAAACTCCATTTTTAGTTTTCACTAACACTACTCTTATTTTATTATCTTTACCATAGTACACTTCAAGAATTCGACCAAGAGGCCAGTTACACACAGGTAAATTATCTTCTTTCAGAATTACCATATCATTTATTTTTACATTATTCTTTGCAAAATACCATTTATTTCGATTTTGAAGTGTACTTAAATAATTATTTGACTAACATTTCCAAATCTGTTGCACAATTTTTGTTAGCTTTTGCCACACTTTTAACCTGTTATCAGGACACTTGAGTTAAACTTGGCTCTGCAACGGCTGTAATAGGGCGACCAACTAGGAAATGACCAGGAGTCAAAGCGTCAAAATCGTCAGGGTCACACGACAAAGGATAGAGGGGACGCGAGTTAAGAATTCCCTCAATTTGGTTAAGAATAGTTAAAATTTCTTCGTATGTAAATCTTAAATTTACCATTACACGCCTAAGTTGATATTTGACGGATTTCACTCCGGCCTCCCACAAGCCTCCGTAATTTGGTGCTCTTGGTGGAATAAAACTCCACTCAACACGTTCTTCACACAAAAAGTTACTCAAATTACTGTTGCTATTACTCATAATTTCTCTAAGTCTTTTTAGCTCTAATTGCTTGCCAACAAAATTGGTAGCATTGTCTGAAAATATACGTTCCGATTTTCCTCGTCTACTAAAAAATCGTTTTAAAGCTGCAATGAAAGCCTCACTAGATAAATCTGTAACTAGTTCGAGGTGACACCTTTGTCACCATGCACACATAGACTTTATTTAAACTCCTTTTCTTTGATTAGGATATTTAATCCAAAAATGTCCACAAAAATCTATTCCCTCTTTGCTAAAAGGAAAACTCTGAGATATTCTCTCGGCTGGCAATTGACCCATAACTTGTGAACACTTAACAGGTTTTGCCAAAAAACACTACACTAGAAACATATAAGTAAATAAAAATCACTTCACGTAAGAGTATTACTAAGAATTATCCTAAAAAATGTTGAACAATAAAGACAATACTATTTACTTACAAAGAAACACACACACAGGAAAATTCACAAAATCTAAGTAATTAATTGTCTAGAAAAGAATTAAGATTTATGATACAACAAATGCTCTCTTAACTTTTCACTCTCTATATTCAAATAGCAAGTAAACAAACCAAAATTATTTTACTATAAATATCAAGCTTCACAAATAGCATTATTGAATTAATTTTAAGAGCACACATGCAACCAACACTAAATACGTATATGATTCAATAATAGACAGTTTCTTAGCAAACTATGAAAATTTCACCTTTAAATGAATATTAAGGTTAACATATATGCATATCAACGATAACAGAAAAAATTAATAATAAGGATACATTATATGAATATTTAATGTCCAACCTAGATAAGGATTGATTATATTACCTCTTGGGCAATGGCGATTATTTTACCTCCTGGGCTCCTCCTCAAGAGTGTTCGTTTGGGGGGGGGGACAAATGTCCGGTTCCCCTTGTGTTTCAACTGGTGTTGCAGAGGAGGGGGACATTTCGGTCCCCGCAAGAATTCTCCCCTTGCAGGATGAAGGACTTCGGTAGTTTTCCATTCAGGGTTCCGATTTCACCTCGTAACTTTTCGCCTGATGCCGTCCAAGGAAGGGGTCTCTGCTGTGCTTTTTTCACTCTATTTCTTTTTGTCCCGCACAGGCTGCGCTTTTCCTTCACAACACAAATCTCCATGATAGTCACTTCCGGTTGCGATCGCCGTTTAAAAACACTATTTTGATGTTTTTGTGAGTATTCACTAAATCTCAGTTTGAGTCTAACTCTTTTACGCAGTTCAGCTTTCGTTGTCTTCGTTCTTTCTCGCAATGCTTGTCGCCTTCTCATAATACCAAATCGTTTGATAAAATCAAGCAATTCCAAAGCATGTCTTTCTACTCCTCGCTTATCTTGCGAATTTTTACGTTTAAAACACGAATGATGGGACACAAGTATAACGTTGCTTGAGATCTTTAAATTCGAGTTAACACACACAGGATTAACATCTTCTTTAGCTTTATCCTTTATCACATCGACTGATGTTTCTTCTTTTTCTTCATACATCTCATCATCAGCAGAAATCGGCGGTACATTAAATGAGTCTCTAGATAAATGTTTTTCTTCCCCGATAGCGACAGGTCGTGCTACAGCATCCGGATCAACACTAAGCATTTTGGCTCGTTCACTTTTAACTTGTTTTTGCTCTTGCATTATTTTGCACCTATCTTTTCCCAATATCATTTCCTTTTCCAACGCCGTTCTTTCGTGTGCACTAGCGTCAAATTTTATTCGCAGTTTCTTTGCGAGAGATTCATTTTCTATCATCACTTGGTGAGGAAGACAAAACACTGGGTTATTTGTTGAAATAAAAGAATTTGTTGCCTCATCAGTTATTCCCTCATCAAAATAATTCTTTATACCCTTACAATACTCAGAATACAACACCTTATCACTTTGCACGTTTCTCATAAGACTTCCGAGTTGTCCTTTCACTAAATTAAAATCATCACTCAACTCATTACTATCTCTTATTAACCCACAATGAATATTATTATTTCTCACTTCACCTCCTACACTTCCGCTAGCGACATATCCGAACACAGTATTTTGTAATAGTAGTCGAGAATCCCCACAATAAATCTGGCCTGGTCTCAGTAATTCGTAAAATATTTCCGCCCCTAATAACACATCAATTTTACCAGGAATATTAAATTTATAATCTGCTAGTTTAATCTCGTTTGGTGTATCTAACGATACATTTATTATTTTACTCGGAGTCAAATCGGTTATCTTTTTCACAATTAATAAATTTAGCTCTTTTTTGAAACTTAAATCGTCATTACTTATGGTGGTTGTAACGCACCCATTTATTGCCATTTTCGATTCATTCAAACAAGTTACTAACAAATTAATTTTCTCATTTTTTAATTGCAATTTATCCGCACAATCCTTAGTAATAAAATTTGACTGACTCCCCACATCTAAAAGCCTTCTCACTTCATGCAAGATGCCAAATCTATCCCTAAGGTAACATTGGACGCTACTCAGTAAAACTGTTTTTGTTTTATTTTTTAAGAAGCTGGTAGCTACGAAGGAGTTGTTTTCCTCAATCTCAGTTAGGGGGCAAGCAATGTCATCTGATTCTCTCTGCCCCACAAACGCGGGTACTCGGGGGTTAAGGACGCTCCCTTCAACTCTTTGTGTGGGTGCGGAAGATTTATTGTTCGTTTGGGGGAAGTGAATAAGGCGGTTATGTGGCTTTCCACAGAAGCAGTTCCTCGCCCTGCACTTTCTAACATTGCAGTCCGAAGAAAGACACTTGAAACACAGATAATTGGATTTCAAGAAATCCACTCTTTCACTGACGCTGAGAGATTTAAAATTGGGGCATAAATACAGCGGGTGGAATTCGTTTGATTTACAACAAAAACATTTCACATTTTTAATAGAAGATAAATTAACACTTGCAACATTATTCGAACCACGATGATTATAGACATCATTACGCTTATATTTTGGAAATAAACTTTGTTCTCTCTCTCTCTCTCTTTAATTTTTCCCCTGGATGATATAAAAATATCACACTCACGACCCAACTCTTGTGGTTTATACCACATTTCGCCTTGTTTAATGCCAATATGCGCACTTAATTCTCTGTCTAAAGTCTCTATTATCTTATCTGATATAATTAACTCACAAACTGATTTAAAATCGTTTACCTCCCGCAACTGGCAATAGTAATTGAAATTTGCGCTTAATCTGGAGCTTTGAGCTTTTTTAAACTGATTTAAGCATTCATAGGGGGTCGGTTGAAATTCTTTTAACACAATTGCTTTTAGTTTATCATAATCACCTAAATCCTCTTCTCGAAGATAAACCATTAAATTATTTGCTTTTTCTCCTAGTATATTCAAAAGAATTTCGGGTTTTAATTTCTCAGGAACATTTTTAGTTTTAAATGCCTTTTCAATAGATTGAAAAAATAAATTAAACGACTCTGCTCTTTGTGGTACTGGGATAGTTAAAGTTTTAATACTCTTTATTAAACTTTCAATATTATACTCGGTAGTTATTAATTGATTTTCCTTTTGTGAAGGTACATTTTTACTGGATTGATTATGTAATTTTGCTATTTCT
Source organism: Trichonephila clavata (assembly GCA_019973975.1). Lineage (NCBI taxonomy): Eukaryota > Metazoa > Arthropoda > Arachnida > Araneae > Nephilidae > Trichonephila > Trichonephila clavata. The sequence goes on along the minus strand of BMAO01035747.1, from coordinate 373,936 downwards.
AACTCCTTCTCTAACTGTGACAGTTTAATTTTTTCAATTTCTAGTTTATTTTCGTTTTCATTTCTTCTATCGTTTATTTCCTCCAACACACAATCAACAATAGTCTGATACGTTTCTTTATCATTGTTGTAAATCTCACTCTCCTGTATTAACTCTCTTAAATCTAAAACTTTAGCATTATCAGGTACATCTAATTCTAACTCCTCTGCAATAGCCCTCAATTCATCTTTTTTAAATTTACCGATACTCATTTTCACAAAATAAAGTTATCTCAATCACAAATAAATCACAAAATAATTATTTCGATCACAAATTTAAGTTATCTCAACCACAAAAATGAAACACATATAATTCACAAAATAATTATCTCAACCACAAATAATTATCTCAATAACAAAATAAAGTTAACTCAGCCACAATTGAAACACATATAAATCACAAAATAATTAACTCAACCACAAAATAATTACACCTCAAAACACTATTAAAAATAGATGACTAACCTCTCACCAAGTGATGTCATTTAAATCTCCACGAAAAGCATCACACACACAGTTTAAAATTCTTGATCTTCGGTCCCGGCCATTTCAGGCTCTGACGGACCATCTACGCGCACTGACACTGGTTTGCACATTTTGTTTATCTCTATAATTGTTTACACCACAAATTAAATGGCACGAAACCGTAGTAACAAGAATTTTATTAGAGCGTTTCCATCTACGCTCTTTCTCTCCCAAAGTTTACACACATACACTGACTCTATACACACTAGCGTCCTCTCGCGACAAATATTCACTTGTTATTGTGGGCGTCACAAGAATTATTTGTTCAACACTGAACACGCCACAATACGGTATAATTTTTTTTTTGCAAAATAATGATATTTTCTATTTTTAAGAATTTTTTTTAAAAAGGTTTAAAACAGATGCGTTTTTATGCAAATTATTTCTAAATTGTTGCGTATGAATTTGTTTTCGTGTTATTAAAACGATATTCTACTCTAAATAACTTCAATACTTTCTCTTTTAGATCCAGTCATTTAAAAAATAAAATTCCCCAAACTTTTTTTAACAGATTTTTCAAAAAATACTCAAAATTTTAACTTAACATTGAATAACTTTATCATTTATGAAGATAATCGCACGAAACTTTATTTCCGTATGTAAAAAAATATTATCCGTAATCTGTAGGAAGATTGAAAAAATTGCTTAAAAATTACTGATTTTAAAAATTTTTTTTGTGATTTTCGTAAAAAAACATTTCTTGCGAGAAATAATTTAAACAGTATTTTTTGTAATTTTTTTTATTTAAAAGTACTTTATTTTTGCAATTAATTTGTGAAGTTTAAAAGCATTAACTTAAAAATTATGCCCTAAAAATAAAAAAATTAATAAAAAATACGTGATTTTGCAGTTAGCCAAACCTTGGAGTCGAAAAATAGTTTTGCGCCAAAGACCTTTGAACTGTTTAACCGTCGACCGCATCTAACTCAAGAGTTACACTAAAAAGTTCTGCCTTAAACAGGGGGAAATCAGTAAGTTTGGCGAGTAAAAAAAAATGCGAGTGAAAAAGTTATTTTTGTTTCAATTTTCGTCATTTTTTCTTTAGATAATTTTCAAAATTAAATCATTATAGATGTTAGATTAAGATGACAAAATCTATTCAATACATTTCTGAGACTCATTTAAAATATTTATCAGAATCAAAATTTTTGTTCTCTTTCATAAAACTTATAGTTTACTTTAAAATAATGCCTAATGTATAAATCTTTTTTTGACATATAATTTCATAATAAAAACGCAAAATTTGCCCATTTCGAAATTCTTTTTTTGAATTATTCAGTTAAATAAGCATAACTTCCTTAGAAAAAAATAAAAGCTATGTTCAAATTAAAAATTCTTCATTATTAATTGCGTGTTATTAATATATCAAAAATCATTAAATTGGCATGTCACAATTAATTGCTAAATGCATATTTTTAATCAATATTAGTATAAAATAATTAATTAATTTTGTTTTGTATGTTATGATTTCTTCTAAAATGATTAAAATGAATTTAATGAATTTAAATGAAAATGATTTTTAAAAAAATCATTGATCATTTAGAATCGGTGATTAAAAAAATAAAATGCCGAAAACTATCTGTTTTTTAAAGAATTTAAAAAAAAAACTTTTTTTTTACAAAGCAATGATATTTTGCATATTTTATGATTTTTTTCTAAAATGGATCAAAATTGTTGCTTTTAAATAAAAATGATTTTTAAATCTTTTAGAATCAGTGATTTAAAAAATAAAAAGCTAAAAACTTTTTTGAACAAATTTGAACAAAACACTCAAAATACTTAAAACAATCATTTAATAATTTCTTATTTTATAAAGATAATTGCATGAAACTCGTTTCCCGTGTGTCGAACATTTCAAAATATCCTCACAATTTTACTTCAAGATTTAAAATAGTAATAAATTTTGTAATTTGAAAAATTTCTACTTTTCTGTCTTTTTTCAACATACAACTATTTTTAAAAAGGCTACATTTTCGTTTCCGGGGACTAAAAAATTGCAACGAAAGAATTGAAAAGTGAGTGAGTGATTTAGAAATTCGCACTGTTCGCCTATTCGTGGGTTTTTAGCGACGGACCTCGAAATTTTCAACCATCGTCAAGTGACGAGGACGACACCTAAGCTTTTACTCACCTCTCCTAAGTACCACACCACACCAACGCAAGAACAAATTTCGAAAAAGGGAGTTTTAATGTCAGAGTTAAATAAATCACTCACATCGCGCATACACACACATAAGTGCTATCGTCTTTAGGGAAATAAGAAATTCCCATGGGGATTAAGTTATTCACTGGTAAAAGCCCGTGCAACGCCGGGCCTGGGGAGAGGAAAGAAACAAAGAAGTAAAAGTAATTTCGAGAAATAATATTGGAAGTGCATATTTTGTGAAGAGAAGGGAAAATGTTAAACGAGAAAGCCATGACACGCACTTACGGGCCATACACTCACATCGTACGCGTCACATCCACACAAAAGTGCTGGCGTCAGAAAGAAAGGAGGAAATTAACATGGGGATTAAGTTATACCCTCGGTAAAAGCCCGTGCAACGCCGGGCCGGGTCAGCTAGTATGTAATATAAAAATAGATATTTCTTTTCGTAACATTTAATGTAAAAATGATTCACGATGAATGCCATATTTCGTCATCCTTTTCCCTCCAGACACTAAACCTTCCCCGTAGACTTAGTAACGCCTCTGTCTAGAAGCACAGAACCAGTAAGGTCCTGGAAAACCCCATAAATCACGAGATTGGGGGAATTTGCCTGTTCACTACCTCTTCCTACTTTCCCTATTTTAAATATCGTTGTTCCCCCAAAGTGGGGACTCTTATGTCTGTTAGAAGCTTTGTAACACGTTCTCTTTACGAAGGGCACCCCATGATTTGAATAAAGATCTTGAATTCTAAAGTTGTTGTTACTGGGTCGTTGAGATATTTCAAGCCGGCAGGATTCAAACCTGCGCGGTGAAACCCCAATGGATTTCAAAATCTTGATATGGTGAATTTAAAAATAAACAGATTGTTTTACAAACGGAAAATAAATGTTGTATTGTGTACGTTTTTAGCAATTTTGTAATTATAGATGAAAATTGGGTATTATGAAATACCATTTACATTTCTAAAATTAGCTTTACTTGTTTTTAATAAAAAAAAATCTCCAAAATCATCACGGACATATACTCTAAACGATTGTAAGGAATTATCTTTCGTCAAAAAAAAATTTATTTTGTTGTTTTAAGAAATTTGTTTTTTAAGAAAAATGATAAATGGAGGGTATATGGAATACTGAGATTTTTACTCTGTTTGTAGTTGCTAATGCTTGGGAAAACCTTAAACTACTAAAAAAGACTCTCATGATGCATTGCTTTGAGAGTTGACCACTTGTTGTTGCCATACCACTCGCTACAGAACATAGTGTATTTTGCGAAAGTTTTTGCATGCAGGTTTTCAAACATTTTAACTTACTAGTACACATGTGACTTGAACATTAAAGTTAAGCATAATGTGTACTAAAGGAATTGTAGTTTTTAATACCGTGTTCTTTTTCAGCTGACAATGTTTTGTCCTTCAGTTTAAAGGTTCATTTTCCAAGATGAAGTGTCGGGTATTACGGAATAATACCCGACGTACAACAATGAATCGTTCCATTCTGATGAATCATTTGTAATAGACTCTATCCCAGGGGTCGTCAACCTTTTAGCACTGGTGATTTACACCCAGTGGCATTCCACTCACGCTCATTAAAGAATTATGAAAGAAATATCTATTTTTATATTACACACACACATATATATAATGATTAAAATAGTTGTATATTCAGTTTGGAATAACTACAAATTAATTTTGAAATGAAGATATCGTTCCCATTTGCTATTTAAACACGAAATATATATATGTAAGGATAATTAAATTAGATCTAAAATTAACTCCCTAGTCCACATCTAACTTTTATTTTCCCGTTACATCTTCAAGTATTAAATTTATTATCCAGTTCGGGAATGGATTACACATGTCTTTAAAAGATCTCGCCGCTCCTACCATTAATTTTTATTACCTAGTATTTCAAAAATATACCTCATATATATATAATGATTAAAATACTTGTATATTCAGTTTGGAATAACTACAAATGAATTTTGAAATGAAGATATCGTTCCCATTTGCTGTTTAAACACGGAATAAAGTTTTGCCAGTTTTTGTCTTATCTGTATAAATGCAAGGAGCTAAATAAATACTTTCCAAGTGAAATTGCCTCAAGTTTCCGACTATTTTCTTCTTTTATTTTCAGGGTCACTTTACCCGCACTCTTTTCACACGAAAAAACACGAATGGGATCTTTATCATTTTTGTTCTGTTATAGTGTATCTCTTGTAATGGCTCTCAAACTCACGTATGCTAAAAAGTAAATTTTGCATGAAATTACTAAAAAAAGGTGTTGTCACGTGCCGCTTACCCTTCTCTTTTGACGTACAACCTACGTTTAGAAGCACAACTTTCGGTATTCTTAATCATTTTAAGTCCATTCAGAAAGTGTATCTATAATTTGCTTATATATTTATAACTTTCTTTCCAAATTTTTATTTTGACTCGCAGGCCCATGGGTTTGACTTGAGGAATTTCATGTTTTTAAGTGGTTTCTTAGGAATCACTCTTCTAAGGATAAATTTTATTTTATTTGACTTTAGTTTTAACTAACAAAGTTTCAATTTTGCTTGAAGTATAGCCGACGAATAGAGGGGACCATAATTTTAAAAACCATAGTTTTGGCCCTTGTTTTCAAAACGTATTACCAATATAGTGGAATATTAGAGGATACGTGTTGGGATGAGTTATTTAAAAATAGTAGTATGCCCCGTCGTTTTAATATTTTTATATTAATTTAAAATAAGCATTAATTTGATTTTGCCTCTTGAATCCTGGTAATCTTTTGATAGCCATAATATTCCGATTGAGATGTGCTGAAATTTTCAATTTACCAATGTGTATATCTGGAATGCAGTTTTTTTATTACAGTTACTCGTAATGTATTTCTTTATTTACACTGACAAAAAAGTTAAGCAATGAATTGTGTTTGAAAAACCTCAATAAATCAGATAAAATAATTCTTGAAATTTGGATATCTTAGAAATAAAAGCATGTTGTAACAAGTAGCAATATCCCGAAAAGTGACATTGCCATTGCTTTACAGCTGAAAATTAGCTATTTACTTAGAAAAAGCTTATTAATAAATGGTGTATTAAACAATTTCAAGGTTGCAGTTGTGTGCAAAAATGAGTTGGTTGCGTTATTTGCTGGCAGGGTTGCATTATAGAGCCATGGGCCGAATAGAGACAAATAAATGACATGGCAAGGTTGCTAAACGTCGACAATTTCTGTTGATATCACAATGCAAATGCTATATTATAACATTTTCTGGTGTTTTTAAGTCGCACATGGTATAATCTGACATAAAGTTTATAACTGTAGTGAATCTTAAAACATGCGCACATAATAAAATAAGGGGTAAACTATAAAAATTAACGCAATGTTAAAATGAATAATTTTCTCAGGATTCCAAATATAAAATGCTTAACTTCTAGAATCAAGATTAAGAAATTAGGCTTTCTTTTGGAAGTTGGATAAAATATTTTTTGCATAATAATTACTTGCGCCTGACTAATATTCCTCATCCATCAAATGTGTGGAGATTTCAAGTTAAGGAAGAAAATTTATTGTTTATTCCCTGAATTTGTAAGTTGAGTTTCTAAGGGGATTACTCACGATAGTGATAAAGTTCTGATGCGTTAAAAACCTTTTTGGAACATTGCAAAGTAAATTCTATGGAAACTGCATAATTTTATGTAAACATCTTGCAAACAATTGTATGTTATAGGGTAGTTTTGCAAATAATTTCTAAAATTAACATAGGTAGCTCAAAATTATTTTTATTTCTTAATAATTTATTCAGAGCTTTATAATTATATTTCTCTGAATTTTATTAATTGACTTTATTTAATGGTTTTGAAAATTTTGCCAATTAAAGAATTGTTAAGTTTTACCGAAATATTGATTTTTTTTCTAATTATATATAATTAGCTTATTCCCTTATTTATCTCATTAAAAAGAACGACTTTGTAATAAAGAGTGTTCTCCGAGCTAAATACTGCCCTGAATTAGTCTTTTGAGAGATTGGAGGCCTGGTGTTTGGAGAATATGACTATAAACAGGGCAGACTATAAGTCAGTATTTCACCTTAAATAGACAACCTTTCCCAGCTAACCTTGCTTGTAGAGGCTCTCTTTTGCAGCATAATAATGTTTCAACTTATCTGGGCTGCATCTTCGATAACAAATTGAAATAGACCAAGCATGTTTAACACGTCATCTCAAAAGCTAGGAAGAGACTCCCCATTCTTAAAAGACTAGCTGGTGCTAAATGGGGATGTGGCAGAGCTACCCTTAACTTTACTTATGAGACCTATGTCAAGCCGATTTTAAATTATTGTAATGTGGTGCTGGTTTCTGCTTCGAATAAAATCTTAGAAATGCTTGATGTTTTCCAAAAACAGGCCTTACGCTTGATTACTGGAGGTGTTAGAACTACTCTTGTACTAGCTATGCATTTACTTAGTGACCTACAGCCGATGACGAAGATGGTGATATTTAAATGACTAACCTGATTTAGAGGAGAATGCAGCTATCCTTTATAACAAAGACTCCAAAATATTTCCTTTTGGCGTGAATATGACTTAAACAGATCACGTAATCTAAAGACTTAAAAGGGTTTCTTTCAGTGCGTCCGGGAGATTGCTCAATATAATGTTATTAATGACAAGGACTATGAACTACACTGCTGGCCACCGTAAATGCAACACCAAGAGAGACAAGATATAGCACAACAAAATTTATTTTGTAGATAACATGTTGACCAAGTATAAAATGGTTAAATTTATAGACTTCTCTGAAGTGTGGTTCCTGCCAGAATCAGTAGCCAGAGTAGCCGCCATTGTTGGAGATCACCGCTGCCCCACGCCTTCGCATTGATTCAAAGAGACTTTGGGTGTGTTCTTGGGGTACAGCAGATCAAGAAGCTTCCACACGTTGCCAAAGTTGATCTGGTGTGGCAGCTGGGGGTATAATCTGGGTCAATCGTTGAGCAACCATGAACCACATGTTTTCTATCGGCGAAAGATCCGCAGAGCGAGCCGGCCAGGGTAGCAGTTCAATCTGGGGATTGACGAAGAACCTTAGGACAATGCGTGTCACGTGTGTTCGCGCATTATTCTGTTGAAATATGGCTGTGGCCAAGCCCTGAAGGTAAGGAAGGACAACCTACTCCAACGCCTCGGAGATGTAGCGCTGGCTGTTTAAAGTACCGGCAATGCGTACTACAGGAGTGCGAGAGTGATATCCAATACCGTCCCATACCATAATACCCGGTGCAGGACCAGTGTAGTAATGCATAACGCAGCCGTTCAGCATCCTCTCTCCACGGTGTCTCCAGACTCGAATCCGACCATCGTGGTGTTGCAGACAGATGCGTGACTCGTCAGTAAAGACAACTTCATTCCATTTTGCCGCCCACATCCTTCTTTCATCGCACCATTGGCGGCGGAGACGTCTGTGGTTCTGCGTCAAGGGTAGACCAAGCAATGGACGTCTTGCGGACAGACCACTCTGCTGTAAACGGCGTCGAATGGTACGCGCAGACACTGAATGATGCGTTACAGACTCAATGTGCTGTGCTATGGTTCGTGATGTGACTGAGTGATTCGTCACTGCCATGAGCACAATTTGCCTGTCCTCACGTGAAGTGGATGCAATCGACCAAGTCGGTACGTCGTACCCTCCTGCATCCAACGGCCACATATCTGCATTACAGTTGTTTGGTTTCGTCCAACACGACTACCGATTTCCCTGAAAGATAAATCCACAATCTCGGTAGGCCACTATCCTTCCTCTGTCGAACTCGGATACTTGATCAAAAGCTGATCGCTGTTTTCTACGAGACATAACTGATCGTTTTTTGAAAAACCACAAGAAAAACACAATTGTCTGAACTTGAAATCATCGAAATCTCCAAGCCTTAAATAGCGCTTTGGGGTGGCGCCACAGGCGTGCGTGATGTGTGTGTGCGCTGAAATTCTAATCATTTGCATATCTCACCTCTACTAATGCATGTTGTAAATTTCATGTTATTTGCGTGCTTCCTTCAGGGTGTTGCATTTACGGTGGCCAGCAGTGTATTTTAAATTGTATGTATTAGAATACAGAATTGTATCGTAGTTCGATGCAACTCTATATTAAATTATTGTTTAAAATTAACATTTTTTTTCCTTCGCAGAGATATGCAACTTTCAGATCGTTAATATTATTTTTTAAAACTATAGTTACGTTATTTTTCAAAAATTCAGTATTTTGTTCAATTCTTTTCCCATTTTTTTTAATTGGACACATTATTATAGTTATGTGTATGCGTTTTACGTTAATAATTTCTTATATAGTGTGTGTGTGTGTGTGTGTGTGTGTGTGTGTGTGTGTGTGTGTGTGTGTACGCATTTTCCCGTGTAATATATAAATCAGTCAAAAAATATTGCTAGTGTGTTTGATTTTGAGTGCTTTCCTTTTTTCTTTGTTTCTGGTTCTTATTAGCTTAATTATTTTTATTGAATGTTTCTAATTCTTGAAAACGGTATACCTTTTAGTTCATTAACTGTGAGTTTTCTTGGCTTTCTTATTTTTCTACCAAACTATCGTTAATTGTGTGAAAAATTCTGTATTATTCCCATTTTTTATTTTTGAGGAACTTGACACAAAATGGGATATTTTCTTTTGCTCTCGAAGTATTTCTGGAAATAGCAACTATTTTGTGTTCGTTGTGTCACTTTCGTCATAAAATTTTTTTCGTTCGCCTTTTTTTTGTGAGAAATTTTTTTTATGAGCCGTTCATTTGCCCGTAATTAACTGTAATCTTTAGTAATATTTGCGCCAAAGGATTCCTTCTACTCATGAGTCAGCCCGCGTTCTGCAAAAGGAAGCTTTGTGTGTCAATATTCAACAATAAGAACAGTAGTGTTTTCTTTTTTCTTGATGAAAGTCCCGTTGTGTGTTGTTTGATCCGCATTTGCACTAGCTTGTGGTCAAGAGGAAGGGTCGGTGATCAAATTAAATTCCTTTCGGTTTACTCACGGATTTAGAAAAAATTTCGTTTCGCAAAATGATTTTTTTTTAAAGTTTGTTGCAATGCTTTACTGGTTTCAAAGCAGTTTTAATTTTTTGTATTTATTTGTTTCTATTCCTAAAAATTTGTTAAATACTATAGATAAACAGTGTTTTCAAATAATCAGAAATATGCTATATCAAGTGGTGGATCTCAATTTTATTAACAATCTCAATGGATTTTCATAATCTTGTGAGTGTACAATTTGTTTATGTTTTTTCTTTTGACAGTCAAATAATATACATTAATATGATTACTTTGGTTTTTTTTAAAAACGAAGAATTTTTTTACAGAAATCTGATTTTTTATTGGTAGTCATCTGTTAAGCGCAAAGCAATCTCCAAGTGTTTAATCACTATTTAATTTCGCTACTATTAGTATACTTCCTTGAAGTGTTAATACTTTCTGGCAAATGTGTGGTGCGAAAAAATTCAGAAAGCGTTTCATGCTTGATACTGAAAGAATCAAATACATTTTTTGATACACATATAAAGATATCACTAATAATTTTGCTCTCTCATTAAAAATTTTCAACATCTACCTGTTACACTATTCTAAAGAGAAAAACGTTTTTACATAAAATTATCAATTTTCTTTTTTTTTAAAAAAAATATTTTTGTTATATATATTGAAATATAAGTTTATTCTCTATGATATGTGACAAACATTTGTTTAATTATTTTTATTTGCGTTAATATTTCATTTTATTTCCTTGCATTCAACCTGATCCAAGTAACTCACAATAGCTATTCGAAATTGGAATCTGTTTTAGAAAATATTAACCTATTAGGACTTCATTCTTAAACAACAGCGATAGTGAATGAATAAAAAGATGATTTTCTTGAATTCTTGCGCTGTTCTTTTTTCGCAAATTTTGATATGACTAACGCCTTCCGAAATTGCTCTCAGTATTGTTTTTATTCTTTCCAAATAGTTTGCGTGGATCCAGAAACATGACAAGCAGCAAATAATGTGTCTTGAATCGCTCGTTACTGGTATTTTCGTCTCCTTTAGAATCGGAATTTTCGTAACTGGAATTACGTTGAGGGTGTAGTTGTTAGTTGCGCAATGGAGAATGTTAGAGCCCTCCTGCAAAGTTTGGTTTGGGGCCCCAAACCGGATCTTACAAAGGCTACGTACTTGGCGTCAGTCAGGTCTTGGTCCCCCTAGATTCCTGCCCCCCCCCCCGATGCGTTGTTTGCGGGAGTGTACATTACGCCACTGGTGGATTAGGACCTTTTCACTTGCATTCCCTTGGTTGAATGAAAAATAAATTAAGTGAAACTAATGAAACTTGGATTAAGAATTCACCCAGCCACACTGATCATATTAATAATCAAGTCGCTAATAATGAGGATCCCTTCAATTATGAGGCTGGTATGTATCACTAAACTGCAATGCACAGGCCGCCACCACTTGTGGGCTGGAAAAGATTCATTTGCATCATTTGAACACACTTATTGTTTTGCTGTCTGATTTGATGTCGGTTGAAATTTTTCATCTGCATATGTATATTTTATTTCCTTTCGAATCTCATAAATAATTGACATTTATCAAGAAAATTTCCCCCAAAATTTGTGTCTCCATTTATTTTTGTCATGAGAGCGATTAATCTCGAAAAAGGAATTCGAGGCAAAAGCTAAGGACTTTTAAAAAAGAGAAAAAATAACTGACCATTAATCATTGCATACCGCTCAAGCACTTTAAATGGAACTTAAAAATAATTGCATAATAAATTCCAAGAGAGTGAGGTATCTTTTGTGTCTTTATTCAACAGCTCAAGATCTCTATTTTAAATTATCCAAAATATAAAAAAAAACTCTCTCAAATAATTTCTAAATCAACTCAGAAATGTCAAACACGTTGATATTTTGTAACTGAACTTTGATATCAGTTATCTATCGGAGTAAAAAATATGTAACTAATGAAAATTTTTCTTTTGTTTTTATCGTTTTTTGTTAATTTACCTCTGTGTTACTAAGAATTATTTCGACAGGTCTACAAAAATTGATTTAAAAAAATCTAAAAAAAAAAAAAAAATTCATTAAATAAACTGAATCTTGGTTTAAAATTTTTTTTTTATACATATAAAACGTTAATGCTCAAAAGAATCTCCTTTTAAAAAATTATTTGAAACTTATTATTATTGAAAAAATCTTCTTTAAATCTGAAAATCGCTACAAAAATTATGCATTTGATTAGTATATTTTAAAACCAAAGAATATTTACAAAAAGAGATTCGTAGATTTCTACATAGCAGAAAAGTTATTCACATAATATTTAAAGATTTATTGAGATATAAAGATGAAATAAATTTCATATGTGTGCTGTTAAAAGTAACCTTTTGAAAAGGAATTGAATTATATTCTCTCGTTAATGAACTTTATACTTTTTAAAAGGAGTAATTAAACAGTGTTGTCCGTTTTTTTAAATTAATTTCGACAGTTGTAACAAAATTTATTAAATTGTCATAATTTTTTTTTATTTGAAAATTTTTATTCAAATGATGTATGAGAAATGTAAAATATTATCGGAACCCAGAAGATATTTTAATTATGTCGTATTTGTTATTTTAATGTAACTAATTAAAACATTTAATCCAACTCTCGATGTGACTATTTTTTAAAAACAGTTGCAAGGATGTGTAATCATTATGTTCTCAAAATGTCTTCCTTCTTTTCAAATTGCAGAATTTTTATTTGTGACAGAAAGTAGCTTTCTATTTTTGGTTAAAAAATTCCTAAAGATTTCTCTTCTGGTTTTAATTTTGCAACGTCCCCTGAAGAGCATCTCTCTTAACTCTACTTATTATTTTTTTTTTTGTGAGCAGACGTCTCAACACTTTGATTATTCTCTGTCACCAACATACAGACCTCGGTTTTGAAATCTGTTCATTCTGAGACACGAATGGCTAATAAGTAAGTTCTTCAAATCATACTTTGCTTTATCATTTTAACAAATGTAATTTTATTTTTCTATATTTTGCTGCAAATTACAATCTTGATTATTAAAAAGTCGTCAAAGCTATATAAATTTAGAATTCATTTATAATGTAAAAATTATATTTCAAGAGTTGCCTAAAATTTATTAGTTCTTATGTCTTGTAACTGTTCTCTCATCTAGAGTATGTGTATATGTATGTGTGTATAAAAAAAAATACAATAATTTTTTATCTTTATATTTTGTTCATTTGTATGCGGCTAGTACATCATGAGAAATAATATGAATTTAAATGACTTCAAATAGCAGGAAATACTTATTAGGGCCGATATTTTGGATGAAAAAGTTATGATGTGCTTTATTTGTATTTGAGTAGTAAAACTTTGAATTTTTTTTTGAAAACTTGTTAAGAAAAATTTTCTGTAAGAATCAATTCTTTTCATTAAAAATTCCCCCTTTTGAAAAAAAAAAAAAATTATTGTTGAAAATTATAAAATGCCGTTGGAAAAAAGAACAATGACATTTTCACATTAATAAAATTGCTAAATTTTATATATTTCATTAATATTTTCTTACTTGTGTATTCATTGAATTCAATCATTCTCGTAGGACAGGCATGTCAAACACGCGGCCCGCCAATACATAGGTAGCGGCCCGCGGAGACATTCTACAAAATTTTAAATATCAATCTTTTAGAGTTGTTTTTTTAAAAAAAATTGCAACATATTAACCTGTTATGTATTCTTGTTTTTAAGAAAATCCTTTTTAATTATAGAAATAGCCCTTAAATGAAAATTATTTTTAATATTTTTTATTAATCTTTTTTCATTTAATTTTACTATATTAAATGCCTTTTTAAAGGCATTTGTGAATATTATTTGTTACTGATCGCACTACGATTCATCGTGTATGTGACTTTTATTTTTCTTTATTTCTCCAATCAGCGAGATATGAATAGCGTGACGTCAGAAGCAGTTGAAGTTTTATTTTTAGAAATTTAAAAACCCCAAGATGACTAAGACAAAATGTAGTGTTTACTCAATCGTTTGTGAAGGAATGTGGATTTTGGTTTTTATTTATATTAAGCCAAAAAGGTATTTAATAAAAACATAATCAAACTTCAAGAACAGAGTAAGAAAAGATGAACTGAAGATGAACACCATAATTTTCAAGAAAAATGGGAACAGCAATATTTTTATGTTCGAAAGAAGAATAAAATATTGTGTCTCACATCTAAAAACTGTAATTCAGTTGTTAAGGAATTTAATTTTAAGGCACTAATTCACAAATCAAAAAACAAACTATGACAAAATGTGTTGCGAATCTTTGAGAAACCGAGTTGTCACAATTGAAATAACTCTTAAAAAATGGGGGGGAAAATGTATTCACTAAATTTGTTGAGTGAGAGTGAATACAAACTTTGCATTGTTCAGCTACTTAAGGGCCTTTGGCGACGGATCATGGTCAAGCGAAAATGATGACACTTGAGCTCCCACCCCTCTCTTAATTTCCATACCACACCAACGGGAGGCTCGACATATTAAACGCGTGTGCATCGACTTTAATGGTTCAAGACTTAAATTCATATTTATAATGACTTGAGTCCGTTACCTTGACCACTAGGCTACCGCAGCCACCTAAATTTGTTGAAGACAACTGTGCAGTAAAAACTAGTTACATATTGTCGCTTTTATAATCGTAAGCAGATCGAAACCATTTACTGAACAAGAATATATTAGTGAGCGCTTAATTAAAGCGGAGAAATTGCCGTATTTACTCGAATCTAAGCCGCACTTTTCCCCCAATGTTAATGCTGTTTAAAGTAGGGGCGGATTAGAATCGAAGGGGGAAAAAATTTGATGGATGGGGTATTTAGAGAAATTACGAGTTCATGTATGTATTTAAAAGTTTATAATAATGATAAAATATAACTAATTCTTCGCTTCTTATCAGTTCTAGTTTTAAATTTATTTTAATTTCGCAAAATTTGATATCGATAAACCATTTTACACTATTTTTCATTTTTCACAAAACTTGTTGAGAATTTGGGGTGGGGCTTAGATTCGAAAGAAAAACGGTATTATGTCTAGCACAAATAAAAAATTCTAAAAGTTTAAGTCGAAATTCTGTAACCAGTAGAGGCGATGAAATAGTCGAGATTTATAGTTGAGTCGAGTCATATATTATGCATAATACGTGTTTTTCATACACTTAAAGAAATCTTGAGATAACGTGTTGCTTGGAAAAGTTGGTTAGTCTTACAACTGATAGTGCACCTACCTTAACCAGTATTACTAAAAGAGTTACAAGATTAAAAGAATCAAGCAAACAGCATGATAATAATAATTTTAAAAATTTTCATTGTATTATTCCATAGCAAGTACTGTTCTTGGGCGTGTACTTATATATATTAGACATATTTTAAAATAGTCAGTAAAATTGTAAACTATATTCGAGCATGTAAACTTTAGTATCGTCGATTTGCTTCATTTCCGGGAGTTATAGAATGTGAATTTATCGGTCAACCATATTGTACGAAAGTTCAATGGATTTCTAGCCATAAAGTGTAAAAACAATCTTTTAAGTTGCTGGAGGAAATCATTATTTTCTTGGAAACAAAAAATTATGAATGTGCTGAATTAAAAGATGAGAAAAAAAAGGAAAGAAAAGGAAAAAAGGCTCAATTAAAAGATGAACTTGTAATATCAACTAAAAGACCCTGGCTTTCTCAGTTGATATTATAAGTCAACCTAACTTAAGCTTCCAAGGCAAAAATCCTTTTGTTACAATGTTATTTGATATATTAACGCTTTCAAACAAAAATTATTACAGACAAATTATTACAAACAGAAAGATAAAACTTGTCTTACTTTGAAAGCTTTCAAAATCTATTGATTAAATCACTTAAATTAAAATTTACAGAATATTCCCACCTAATTAAATTGTTAGAAATGGAATTTGATCGAATATTTTTTTTGATTAAAAAAATTTTGAATTACAATTTCGTTTCTTAATTTCACCTCTATCTGCCGATATTGAAGTTGTCGATTAAAACTTACAAATGAAATTAATTGAAATCTATTGTGATTCTTTGATAAAGCAAAAATGTTTGAAGAAGTTAAGTACTCTCTCTCTCTATATTTTTATACATATTCATCCGTATATTGGTTTCTTAAAATGTTATTATTTGTTACGCGTATAATGAATGGCTATGTTTGAAAGCATTTATTTATGCGAGAAACTTTTCTTCTTTTATGAAAAGTAACGAAAATTCAGAGAGATCAAGGATCAATATTTATCATCATTTTTTAAAAAAATTACATCAACTCAACGTGTTCAACCTAATTTTGATAACTTACTTTGAGAAGAAAAAAAGATGTCGAATATCTTCTAAAAGTAATATTAAATTGTATGTCGTATTATAATTTTTATTTTTGTTTTTTTATAAAAAGTATAAAGCATGTATATTTTTAAAAAATAGACTAAAATATTAAACAATTATGTGTGTATAATATATAATACATTGCATTTTTTATATAAAAAATTTAATCATTCTAAAATTCATGTTTTATTAATTTTTTGAACATTGATAAAACATGCGGCCCTCAACTTAATATAAAATAGCTCAAGTGGCCCGTGATATCAAATGAATTTGACATGCCTGCACTAGAAGAAGCATTTCAAATCTCTTATAATGGGGTAAATTTCGTGGTTTTTTCTTTTTTCTTAATTTTTATAGCACTTTTTTATTGATTGGATTTCTTCTGTCATTGACTATCGTGAATGAAAAAACATAAGCTTTCGAAAATTTCAAAATGATACTTTAAAACTGTTACATTTTTTAAACTCTTTCATGCGCTGAATTTTTTCAAAAATAATGCACTAAAGTGTAATTGCAAATATTTTAGATAAACCTTATAAAACTATAATTATTGAGCAGAAAAAAAAAAGCTGATACTTATTAATAATATTAAATAAAGGGTGTCCAAAGTTTTAAGAAATAGGTGGTACATATTTTGAACCACCACACACGCTTCATGCAGCATGATACTTCCGGAAACATAATTTTTTCTTCCCTACGAACAATGGAACTTAGCAGACACAACTCATCCATTCTGTATGAGAAAATAAATAAATACTTTTCATCTTATACTCTTATTCATCCCATAAATTAAAACATTTTCAGTTTTTCCTAATCTAGTCTTGTAAGCTTAATTTTAGTTTGGTCCTAATTTACCTAATGTTTGTTTTAATTTTAAATATTCTATTCTATACATTATTTTATTTTACCTAGTTTTTATTTAGTCAATATATATAATAAGTGTATTAGTTGTATTTATTTTTTCCTGAACACGAGCTATAGCTCATACAGGCCATTTGTGTAATTTTGTATATATTATTATTTAATAAATATTATTATTATTTTTAAAAAATGTAACAACATCTGGCACAATAAACATGTCCATTATTGCGAAAAAATAGCAGAATGCATTTTGTAATTGTAAAGAGGATGACCCCTTCAACAGCGTGGTGGTACATTTACTCATGTTTTCCTACTATCAATGCATATGTGAGGTACTAATTATTGTAATATTGACTTATGTAGTTACATAATATATGTACTTCCCTTATTTATATCAAATATCACAAGAATCACTTTCGTTTATACACTAAAATATACACAACAGAGTCACAGCTGATCAAAGAATGAACTACTGCATAAACCCATTGCATACAATGAGCTTCTGACATCTGTTGGAAACTTGAGTAACTGTTAGGAGTGACCTCTGTGGTGGTTCAGTGAATGTACCATTTAGCATCAATTTCTGAGGCATTCAGACAAGTGGTATGTTTTATGTACCACCATGCAATAAACGAATAATAATTAGTGGTACAACATACGTATGTACCATCAAGCTTGAAAGAGTTGAATGCAACACTTGCTATGAAGAGGAATTCCTCGATATTTTCTTGGAACTTTCCATGGTGGTGAAGTGCGACTTGTTTCAAATGAACCGCCAATTTTCTTTCTTTTCGCGGTAGGAAACTGTTCTACCAACTTATTGAAATATATCAATAAGAGGGTATTCAGTTTGTTAAATAGTAGGCGTAGCAATTCAAAAATATGGTTTGTTAATCTAATTATCATTTTATTTAACATCAGGAGAGTTATATTTCGAGTGTCGAGCAAAAAACTAGAGAGGGAGCTATTCAATTTCCAAAATTATACACTCAAGGAAAAACAAGAAAAACGTAATATAAAAAATACAATCCCGTGTTCAAGGGAAATATTGGTTATTTATAGAAATTACATCATTATTTTAGGGAAAAGTTTCAACCAGTTAGGAAGGCACGAGTAAGCCATTATGATAATCTATTGCATAGCATCGCCCAGTGCCGGTTTACCCATTAGGCGCATAGAGCGGGCACTCAGGGGCCAGAAAAGGCTCGTAAGGGGCCCGGATTAGCTGGACTTAATCAGGTTTTCAGGTAATAAATTTCGCTCCACCAGTGCCAAAGGGGTCTGTAGATCTTCTGTGCCCAGAGTCCGAAATTAGCTTAAATCTCGGAAATGGCATCGCCAATAAATCTGTCAAAAAATGTATCAAAATAAACATGGAAAATTGCGTTAAATGTCGTAAAAATAGAGGCCGTCTTCTTCTCACACCATATTAGAAAAGAACCACCACATCTTTACCTACACAATACACACATACCCTGGTCTCGCAACCCCAAGTACCTAGGAGTAATCCTAGATAAAAGACTCAGTTTTAAACAACATATTGTACGCATTCGTAAAAATTTTAACATTTCTGTGGCTAAAGTTCCCCTCTTAATTTCCCGGAAATCATGTTTAACTTAAGAAAAAAAATGCTTATTTATACTCTGATTCTCAGACCAGTCCTCACTTATGCATGTCCAATTTGGGGTCACTCAGCCTATTCCAATATTAAAATGCTCGAAGCAGCTCAAAACAAAATTATACATATTATTACAGATGCATCATGGTACATGAGGAATTAAGACCTCAGAAACGCAGTCAAACTTAAAACTTTAAAAGACATTTTCAAACAGATATCAATTAAATTCTTTAACAACATTGACAATCACAATAACAGAGCAATAGCACGCATAGAAAAGTACTCATTAAATCCACTAGTCAACAGACCTCGAAACGTCCTAATCTAACTTTTCCACGTTTTTTCATTTTTAACTTTCACTTTTTACACTCATTTTTATTACAATTCACTCCACTACTATGATAAATTCAATATACACACACTACTTTAACAGAACTCGCTCTCGACCAATAGGGACAGAGCAGTTAGGCCACTAGGATTTCTTGCTCTGGTGCCACCTCTGCGGCCAGAGTTCCAACACCTAAGACAAACCCCCTCCTAAAGAGGAGAGAAAGGCTGTCCCCGGATTGGTCCATGCATTTTCATCATAACCAGTTTAAACAGTCGCCCTTTTCGGGCATCGTTCAGTCGAGTTCGTGTAAATACTACTTTTTCAGACATTGGGAATTGCCTTTCAGGCGTCCCTAAGGGTTCTGTATTAAGTCCATACTTATACAACTTATACACACATGATTTTCCCGATCACCCCACCGTGAGTACATGCTTATTCGCAGACGACACTGCGGCATTGACCCAGGGCGTAAAACTCAGTTACACAATTAAAAACATGCAACATTACCTCGACATACTCGAGAATTGGCTTACAGACTGGAGGATAGCTATAAATGTAGATCAATCACTGGCTATTGTATTCAGGAAATGGGGCGTTATCGCCCCACAGACTGAACTCACACTCTTTGATAACAACATCCAATGGGTCTCGGTTGTTCGTTACCTGGGTCTTTACCTAGATAATCGATTAACATACAAACCACATATATATTATCTATCCGAAAAATTCTGGGGAAGAATTGCTCTGGCCATATCTCTTGTTGGGAGAAGGTCACCACTCTCCCCAGAAAATAAAGTCATCCTATACAGGCGTATTTTGCGCCCAGTAATAACATACGCTTGCCCCATCTGGGGCGCGGCGGCACCGACCCCATACTAAACGGATCCAAATTATACAAAATAAAATTCTGAGAACCATTACTAACGCACCTTGGTACGTTAGGAATTCTGTCATACATAACGACTTACACATGGAACCGATTGATAACTACATCACTAAACTGTCTAGAAATGTTTTTAGAAGTATAGAAAATCATGACAACCCAATAATTAAAGCACAAACATTGTTCACTTATCCTCATTCTAAAGTTAACTTTGCATACAAATCTTCAAAGTGGGAACTTCCCTTGAAGCCCCCATAACTCAACAAAAAACACGTAATTTACACATTGAATTACATCACACGCTTCCGCTACTTTCTTGAAACTGGGTCAGTTGAAAATCTGACGTCATTCACCATTTCCCCCCCCCCTGCGGCTGCAGGGGAGATTCGGCGTTTTTCGCCCGTCGATGCTTCTTCCTCCACCCTCTGCCCCCTCCACGTATTGACCCGAAAGGGTTTCTCCGGACGGCTTTACCTCTCTCAATTTGCCTCCCTTCGGGAGGCGTCACTCGTCTAATGGTTGTTCTTTTTCACCCTATCTTCAGGGATACTGGGTATAAGCATTTATTGCTGGAATACGAACCATCTAATTTTCGTTTCATCGTTCAGTCGAAATGCTGGCCGGTGCAGGTCACCTGCGCCGCTCGGTTCTTTCACCCACTTCTCTCCAAGTCGACCGCTCTGCGTTCAGGTTCGCCGGACCAGTAAGCGGCTTGACACAGATCTCATGAACAAAGACACTTACTTCTCACAATAGTTACTCCTTGTATTTATTTTACACTCACACCTAGATTTTCATCTTTGCCTTTAAATTTAATTTTTCTCTCCTTAATGTAGTCTAATTATCCTAATGTAAATTTTTAGATTTTTCTTACTTTTAAATTTTAATTATAAGTTAAATTTAGTATATTCACACCTTTTAATGCAGCAAAGGGTTAAGGTAAAGCTGATCCCATGTAACCCCCAGTTTTTTCATAATTGGAGTTTGAGCTTCCCTGCGGGAAGCAGGTACTCCGACAAGCATTCAAATCGTATCAAAATAAATGCCCTGGAACATTGAACCATCGTAAAGAAATTGCACAGATAGTAAATAAAACTTCGCTGATCATCACAACTGAATAGCCGCAGCTCAAAATATTTCAAATTGTAGATTTCAATTAAATCCCACCAAAAATCGAAAGGGAATGGAAAAGAAGTAGACTGAAAACTAAAAACACGAAACACGTGACATTGATAGTCCTACGACAGGCATGTCAAACTCATTTGATATCACGGGCCACTTGAGCTATTTTATATTAAGTTGAAGGCCGCATGTTTATTCAATGTTCAAAAAATTCATAAAACAAGAATTTTAGAATGATTAAATTTTTTACATAAAAAATGCAATGTATTATATTTTAGTCTATTTTTTAAGATATACATGCTTTATATTTTTTATAAAAAAAACAAAAATAAAAATTATAATACGACATACAATTTAATATTACTTTTAGAAGTTATTTGACATCTTTTTCTTTCTCTCAAAGTAAGTCATCAAAACTAGGTTGAACACGTTGAGTTGATGTAATTTTTTTAAAAAATGATAAATATTGATCCTTGATCTCTTTGAATTTTCGTTACTTCTCATAAAAGAAGAAAAATTTCTCGCATAAATAAATGCTTTCAAACATAGCCATTCATTATACGCGTAACAAATGACAACAGTTTAAAGAAACCAATATACGGATGAATATGTATAAAAATCTAGAGAGAGAGTACTTAACTTCTTCAAACATTTCTGCTTCATCAAAGAATCACAATAGATTTCAATTAATTTCATTTGTAAGTTTTAATCGACAACTTCAATATCGGCAGATAGAGGTGAAATTAAGAAACGAAATTGTAATTCAAAAATTTTTTAATCAAAAAATATTCGATCGAATTCTATTTCTAACAATTTAATTAGGTGGGAATATTCTGTAAATTTTAATTTAAGTGATTTAATCAATAGATTTTGAAAGCTTTCAAAGTAAGACAAGTTTTATCTTTCTGTTTGTAATAATTTGTCTGTAATAATTTTTGTTTGAAAGCGTTAATATATCAAATAACATTGCAACAAAAGGATTTTTGCCTTGGAAGCTTAAGTTAGGTTAACTTGTAATATCAACTGAGAAAGCCAGGGTCTTTTAGTTGATATTACAAGTTCATCTTTTAATTGAGCCTTTTTTCCTTTTCTTTCCTTTTTTCTCATCTTTTAATTCAGCACATTCATAATTTTTTGTTTCCAAGAAAATAATGATTTCCTCCAGCAACTTAAAAGATCGTTTTAACACTTTATGGCTAGAAATCCATTGAACTTTCGTACAATATGGTTGACCGATAAATTCACACTCTATATCTCCCGGAAATGAAGCAAATCGACGATACTAAAGTTTACGTGCTCGAATATATAGTTTACAATTTTACTGACTATTTTAAAATATGTCTAATAAATATACAAGTAAATTACAAGTAATTAAAAATTACAAGTAAATATACTTGTAAGTACACGCCCAATAACAGTATTTGCTATGGAATAATACAATGAAAATGTTTAAAATTATTATTATCATGCTGTTTTCTTGATTCTTTTAATCTTGTAACTCTTTTAGTAATACTGGTTAAGGTAGGTGCACTATCAGTTGTAAGACTAACCAACTTTTCAAAGCAACACGTTATCTCAAGATTTCTTTAATTGTATCAAAAACACGTATTATGCATTATATATGACTCGACTCAACTATAAATCTCGACTATTTCATCGCCTCTACTGGTTACAGAATTTCGACTTAAACTTTTAGAATTTTTTATTTGTGCTAGACATAATACCGTTTTTGTTTTCGAATCTAAGTCCCAACCCAAATTCTCAACAAGTTTTGTGAAAATTGAAAAATAGTGTAAAATGGTTTATCGATATCAAATTTTGCGAAATTAAAATAAATTTAAAACTAGAACTGATAAGAAGCGAAGAATTAGTTATATTTTATCATTATTATAAACTTTTAATTACATACATAAACTCGTAATTTCTCTAAATACCCCATCCACCAAATTTTTTCCCCCTTCGATTCTAATCCGCCCCCTACTTTAAACAGCATTAACATTGGGGGA
Organism: Trichonephila clavata; assembly: GCA_019973975.1. Lineage (NCBI taxonomy): Eukaryota > Metazoa > Arthropoda > Arachnida > Araneae > Nephilidae > Trichonephila > Trichonephila clavata. Next base: position 351,037 of record BMAO01035747.1, on the reverse strand, counting down.
AAAGTGCGGCTTAGATTCGAGTAAATACGGCAATTTCTCCGCTTTAATTAAGCGCTCACTAATATATTCTTGTTCAGTAAATGTTATTGATCTGCTTACGATTAAAAAAGCGATAATATGTAACTAGTTTTTGCTGCACAGTTGTCTTCAACAAATTTAGGTGGCTGCGGTAGCCTAGTGGTCAAAGTAACGCACTCAAGTCATTATAAATATGAATTTAAGTCTTGAACCATTAAAGTCGATGCACACGCGTTTAATATGTCGAGCCTCCTGTTGGTGTGGTATGGAAATTAAGAGAGGGGTGGGAGCTCAAGTGTCATCATTTTCGCTTGACCATGATCCGTCGCCAAAGGCCCTCAAGTAGCTGAACAATGCAAAGTTTTGTATTCATTCTCACTCAACAAATTTAGTGCTTACATTCCCCCCCCCCCCACTTTTTAAGAGTTATTTCAATTCTGACAACTCGTCTTCTCAACGATTCGCAACACATTTTGTCATAGTTTGTTTTTTGATTTGTGAATTAGTGCCTTAAAATTAAATTCCTTAACAACTGAATTACAGTTTTTAGATGTGAGACACAATATTTTATTCTTCTTTCGAGCATAAAAATATTGCTGTTCCCATTTTTCTTGAAAATTATGGTGTTCGTCTTTAGTTCATCTTTTATTACTCTGTTCTTGAAGTTTGATTATGTTTTTATTAAATATCTTTTTGGCTTAGTATAAATAAAAACCAAAATCCACTTTCCTTACAAACGATTGAGTAAACACTACATTTTGTCTTGGTCATCTTGGGGTTTTTAAATTTTTAAAAATAAAACTTCAACTGCTTCTGACGTCACGCTATTCGTCTCTCGCTGATTGGAGAAATAAAGAAAAATAAAAGTCACATACACGAAGAATCGTAGTGCGATCAGTAACAAATAATATTCACAAATGCCTTTAAAAGGGCATTTAATATAGTAAAATTAAATGAAAAAATATTAATAAAAAATATTAAAAATAATTTTCATTTAAGGGCTATTTCTATAATTAAATAGGATTTTCTTAAAAACAAGAATAGATAACAGGTTAATATGTTGCAATTTTTTTTAAAAAAACAACTCTAAAAGATTGATATTTAAAATTTTGTAGAATGTCTCCGCGGGCCGCAACCTATGTATTGGCGGGCCGCGTGTTTGACATGCCTGTACTACGAGAATGATTGAATTCAATGAATACACAAGTAAGAAAATATTAATGAAATATATAAAATTTAGCAATATTTTGATGCCATATTTTGCTTTAAGAAATGATTTTTACTTTCACATTAATTTATTTTTGTTTTAAACATACATAGTTTATCATGTTTTTTTTTTTTTTTGGTATTTAATTTGAGAACTTTGAGAAATAAAACGATTTCTTAAATGTTTGTTATATATGGAAACTGAAATCAGTACCAAAATTTTGATATAAATGGTGATATAAGTTTTCAGTTACGTTAAGATTTAATTTATATGAATAATACTTAGGAATATATAGGAATGAAAAAAAAAGTTAGTTAGGATGGCAAGTGAGTACCTCAGAGGAAATTTTTACTGCTTTGACTGTCGAAAATCTATCACCGCCGTACTTCGAACTTTTGTCAGAATATCTAAGTTTCTTTTTATGCAATAAAATATAATATAGATAAAAATAAATTATGAGAAATAATAAATTTCTTTTTCGTGAAATACGGGTCTAAGAAATTCTTGTTTTTAGAATTATTGCGAATCATTTTCTTGGTAAGAAATGTTGTTGTTACTGATGCCTCCCAGGCCAACGAAATTCTTCGTGCCAAAGGGCTAGATTGTCGCTATCCGTAGATTTGATCATCATCCAGATGACAATATGATGACTCCAGTTTTGTGGTAGTGGGAGTGGTCAAATGCCATCCACCTCACGAGAAGCTCGACGGCTATATAGACTACCCCATACCACAAAAGCACGAAGCATTTACAAGCATCCTTCTCAGGCTCAACAGTTTCCGTCACTAACCACTCTACAGGATGGGATAAGAAATAAAACTAGTCATCTTAATAATTGTGCAAGGCTTGAGTCAACCTCGGTTTATTTCTGCCAGTTGTCATTCTTGTGTTTACACCCTTAAGATAAATTTTTTTTAAAGTTTTTTTTGCATTTTAAAAAATTTCTGAAAATTTGTATTCAATATTAAATATGTGGTAAATTTTTTTTAAAACTTATTTATACACTTTGGGTTTGACATATTTTTGCATTCTTTCTGATTATTTTCATGCATATGTTCAAGTGAAGAAAAATTATATAACAATAAAGTTCAGATTTTTGAACTTTAATGGTATACTTCGTATCTGTGTAAAATTAGGGTGTGCAACAAAGGCTCTAGCGCGCACACTCGTCTTTCGGATTGTAATAACGTAAATTATTAATTAATTAAAATTAGAATGTTATTTATTTTGTGACGGATCTATACGGTCTTTATCTAGCCTCCTCTATTTTTCTTAATATAATTTATATATTTCAGCCAATCTTCACCGAGAGCCAGGCGTGATTTATGCAAATAAGATATCTATACAAATAAATAAAATTGAAGTGTCTGTTTGTAATTTCAAATTAGCAGCTTTTTACGTAATGCACTAAAAGTATATACGGTACTCATAACAAAAAACCACTTTTTAAAATTTTTGTCTGTCTGTCTGTCTGTTTGTTCCGGCTAATCTCGGAAACGGCTGGTGCGATTTTAAAAATTCTTTCACTAATGGAAAGCTACATTAACGGGGAGTAACATAGGCTATATTTTATTCCCGTATTCTTACGGGAACGTAAACTATACGGGTGAACGTGAAACTGAATGCCAAGATGAACGCCAAGCTGAGCTAATGAAGTCTTTGTTTTGGTTACTGGCGACCGATGCTCTTCATGAGACATAACAGTGTTACGCGCACATGATAATACGCTGACACGTGCCATAATTTTTTTTATGATAGTTATCTCACTTTTCAGTTAAGTAGAGCATCGGCTGTTTCGGATGCACTTTTAAAAATAATAAATCAAGGCTTCATAAGTAAAAAGCAATGCAAGAAACAAAAAATTGATAAGTTTTACGGTTAGTTTTAATCCTTTCTTTTTTTTTTTTTATTTACATTTTTAGTCACATTTAAACAATAGTTATTATAATCCCAATCTATATCTATAGAAATAAATAAAATTGAAGTGTCTGTTTGTAATTTCAAATTAGCAGCTTTTTACTTAATGCACTAAAAGTATATACGGTACTCATAACAAAAAACCAATTTTTAAAATTTTTGTCTGTGTCTGTCAGAATATAAACAGATATATTTATAAAACATCATGAAATACCCAACGAAGCGGGAGGGTAACGGCTAGTTATATATATATTTCATATATATGTTTCAATATTTATATATACGTAACATTAAAAAAACACATCTATATAAATAAATAAAATTGAAGTGTCTATTTGTAATTTCAAATTAGCAGCTTTTTACTAAATGCATTTAAAGGTATATACAGTACTTATATCAAAAAATCAATTTTTAAAATTTTTGTCTGTCTGTCTGCTTGTTCCGGCTAATCTCGGAAACGGCTGGTGCGATTTTAAAAATTATTTCACTAATGGAAAGCTACATTATCAGCGAGTAACATAAGGTACATTTTATCTTCATATCCCTACGGGAACGGAAACTATGCGGGTAAAACCGTGGGAATTTGCTTACTCCCCACCAAGTTGGCGCAAAATTATGCATTTGGTCAATAATGGAAATTTCTCACATTTATAACACAGTGAATTGAAACACAGTGTAATTTAGCATCTTTACAAAAAGCAATTTTTTAAATGGTTTTTTATTAAACGTATAACGTTTATTACGTTACGTTTGTTAACAAACTCAAACTTTGCAAAATATCGCCAAGTTGGCTAAGTTCTCTATTCCGACAATCCCAGATATTTTAATGCAAATTTTCTACCACATTTTAAAGAGGGAAACGAAATAAAGTTTTAGTGAATTGCGCGCGTGATATTGAAAATTCTATGGTAATATTAATTGATAGTTTCATAAAAAGTTTTAATTTATCGAATATTTATTACTTTGAATTTTTTTTAACCTAATTATACAATATTCATATTTTGCACAAAATTTTTCACTTATACTGAACCTTGATATTTTACGTGGAGGAATTACTTTGAAGATATACTAGATAATACTATGGAGAGGAAGCCAAACAATGTCACTCGCCGAATAAAATTAGGGAGCTTTACGCAATACTTATTTCATCTTCGGTCTTTCTAATCCTCAAATCTTTTGGAATAAGTACAAAAAGTACATGGTGGAAGATATTTTGCAGCAAATACAAGCAAATATGCCTTTCAATCAACACATCTACAACGAAACACAATAAAGGTTTTCAAAATGGTTGGGAAGAAGCTACATGATTTTGGAATGATTATTCCTAGACGTGTCGACGGAAATGGCTTCAATAATGAAATTGTTTGGGAATTAAACTACGATTTTATAGCATTGCAACATCAGTAACAGAATTTATCCCTCAATTAACTCCAGAACAAAGTCACGTTTTCCAACAAGTGTTACGCAAAATAGAATCCGGCAGTGGTGCACTCTTTTTTCTCGACGCCCCTAGATGAACCGGAAAAACGTTTTTGCTTAACTTATTATTAATAACCATCAGAAAAACCCAGAAGATAGCAGTTGCTATGGGTTCTTCGGGTATAACCGCAACTTTACTGACCAACGGTTGTACTGCACATTCCGTTTTAAAATTATCGCTTAATCTTGCATTTGAAGATCCACTCATCTGAAATTTCAGAAAAAATAGCTCTCAAGACAGGATGCTTTCATAATGCAAGCTTTTAGTGTGGGATGAAAGTACAATGTCTCACAAGAAAGCTATAGAAGCGTTAAATCGGACTCTTCAGGATTTACGAGATAGTACAGATATTATAGGAGGAATGGTACTTTATTATATATTGGCTGGTGAATTTTCAAAAACTCCCCCTGTAATCCTGTCGCAGATGAAATCAGTCTCTATTAAATCATCAAGCTTATGGGCAAAATTTGAAAAATTAAGTCTGAAAACGAATATGAGAGTGTATCTTCATAATGACATAGATTTGGAACATTATGCAGAGACGCAATTGAAAATCGGTTATGGTTGTTTGGACGCAAATGCTGGAGTTTATATTTTACTTCCAAAGAATTTTGTAATGTAGAAGAGAGAAAATGATGTGAATCTTATTGCTCAAATTTACCCGGGCTTGCAACAAAATTTAAATTGGGGTCAGTGGTTGCGCGCAAGATCAATATTGGCGCCTAACAATGACATTGTCCATAAAATCAACATTGAAAATTTAAACGACGTGTGGGGGAGGGGGGAATTGAAGAAATATTTATCAATGAATACAATTATGGATAAAGAACAAAGTACTTCATATCCCACGGAGTTCTGAAATTCACTTGAACTTTCGGGTGTACTCTCACATAAACTTTAATTAAAACTAAATGTACCAGTTATGCAAAATCTCGATGCTCCTCGACTATGTAAAGGAACGAGGCTTTGGATCACGAAACTAATGCAGAATATACTTGGTGCCAATATTTTAACATATGTCATGAAAAGGGATAGTATTATACCTCGAATTCCAAGTATCTCCACTGACCTACCGTTTCAACTCAAACGATTTCAATATCCCAGTTTTAATGTTGCTATTAACAAAGCTAACATTTCAGGTAGCAGGGGTGCATTTCGAAAAGCAATGTTTTTACCATGGCCAACTATATGTAGCCTGATCGGTGTGTCCAATGCCCAAATCTTCACATATTTGCAACTGACGGAAGGTCATATAATATGGTATACAGTTCTGTTTTGAGCTCTTTTAAAGATAAATTATATATTAAACGTAGATACTTTAGATTTTTAAAAATATTAATAGCTTAAGTTATTGAATTTTTGTTGTTAATTATTATAATAAATTACGTTTTCAGTTTTTTAAAACTAAGATCCATTTTAGAATTTTTAAATTTTATTGGTTCCAGTCAAGCAATAAAAAAATTACCATATTATATTACTTACTTTTTAATGATAATGATTACGACTTTGACAGTTATTTAAAGACATCAACGCGAGCGGAGCCGCGGGTAAAAGCTAGTATTATATAAGTTCGGATTTCGCGAGTTAAGAGGGTTAAGTAAAATGAAGTGATAGGAAGAGTGAAGTTAAGTGAAGTAAAGATCGAGACGTCAGCACGCAGTTGTTGACAATCGTAGATAGCATGTTACGTGTGGAGCTATGCGAAGAATCCACGCTCTGTAATAACGATTTTTCTATATTCAATCAGCTACTCTTCTTCCTATCACTTTATTTTACTTAACCCTCTTAACTCGCGAAACCCGAACTTATACAATATATCTTATTTGTATAAATCACGCCTGGCTCTCGGTGAAGATTGGTTGAAATATATAAATTATTTTAAGAAAAATAGAGGAGGTTAGATAAAGACCGTGTAGATCCGTCACAATTTATAATATCTAATTTATAAATCCGAATAGACACTGGTGTCCAAAATTTAAGTATAAATTGTAAAATGCGAAAAACATGGAGTAAATATTCGTAAAATTATTCCAAATTTCTAGCGGATATTAATTGGGTGAAGAAGAAACATTGGGTTTATGCAAAACTTTTCAGTCGACTACGTCCTGCGCAAAACACCGGCGCAAGTCGAAACGCGGAGAAACCGATTCATGCAGGATAGGCAGTTTAGACAAGTTTCGTACAACTGCTGTGCGAAGGAACGTTGTTAACTATCAAACAAGGTGAATGATGGCACAAAGACGCCAATTGGACATGTTTACGAAAGGAAAAATCATTGGAATGCTGGAATCCTCACGATCACAAACCGAAGTGTCTCGAATTCTGAATGTGGACCAGTCTATGATCTAAAGACTGTGGCAGAGGTTTCAAAGAACGGGAGATGTTACCCGACAACCAGTATCAGGTCGACCAAGAGTCACAACACCTCGCCAAGACCGATATCTGGTAATAAGTGCGGGACGTCAGAGGGGCAGTACTGCCAGAGCACTGAGTTCGGCGCTCACAGTCGCCACAGGAATACGAATTTCGAGACAAACTGTTTACAGGAGACTCAATCATGCTGGCCTGTATGCCAGAAGACCATTAGTTTGCATTCCTCTCACGTCTGCGCATAAACGCGCTCGTTTGAATTGGACTTTGAAACATTAACATGGGAGAGTGGGCCAAGGTGATGTTCAGTGACGTGTCCCGGTTTAGTCTGAGTAGTGATTCTCGGCGGGTAATGATATCTAGAGAACGTGGAACACATTTTGAACCAAGAAACATAACGGAAAGACATTTTCCATCAAAGGGAGTAATGGTATGGGCATGCATCATGATGGACGGCCGCACAGACCTCCATTTCTTTGACACGGGGCCTGTGACTACTCAAAGATACAGAGACGAAGTTCTTGAGCCTTATGTTCGCTTGTTTCGAGGTGCTGTCGGTCCTGACTTCATATTCATGGATGATAATGCGCCATGTCACCATGCGGTGCTGATTAATGACTTCTTTGAAAAGGAAAACATCCAGCGCATGTCGTGGCCTGCGAACTCCCTCGATTTAAATCCTATGGAGCATGTATGGGATATGCTCGGGAGACAAATTGCAGCCCTTTCGCACCCACCAAGCTCCGTTACAGAACAGAAGAGAGCTCTCCAAGATCTTGGAACCGTTTGAGCCCACAACTCATTCATCATCTCATAATCATAGCAAGTATGGTAAATCGCTGTGCAGCGTGCCTGGCTGTTAGAGGTGACCACACGCCTTATTAAACTGCAGTATCAGTATTTTATTTAATGTTTCCTTCATTTTTTCTTTAAAGTCTGAATACTTGCTATGCTCAGTTTTCTTTCAAAAGGCTACTTTGGATAATAAAATTAATTATTATCATTCTTTTGATCTGCTTTCTTATTTTATAACCATTTTACACTCACTTGTCACGTTTCCCGCCATTCTGATTTACAGTTACTTCTTTATTCACATAATTATCAATTATGCTTAACTTTTGGACACCAGTTCGAAACACCCTATTTCGAAACGAGTCTTATTTTTATCTTTTTTTTAAAGGATTAAAATATTATTTTGATTGTTTTTTGTTAAAAACTGATTAGATCTTGAATTTTTGACGGATTCATTGTTGATACTATGTAATAGAATATCATGGTTTACTTCTAAACAGTTTAAACCATTCGCTAAAACAATGATGTAATTATTTCCCTTGAACACGTGATTATACTTTTATAATACATTTTCCTGCTTTTCCTTGAGTACATAAATCTGGAAATTGTAATTTTGCCAGTGAGTGAAGCGCATGCTCAAAATAATTCTCCAAATAAATGAAAGATGATTGGATTAAAAATCCAGACTTATGAATTGCCACGATTTTATTTAAAAAAATGATCGTCGATGGCCATTGAAATTGCTTCGTCAAGACGAGAATATGAAGATGCCATGATATGCAAATTATTAGCTTTTCAAAGCAGGCGCCGGTAGAGACGTCAGTCGATTAACTGTGGCAACGATTTGAAGCTGCATGGACAACTCTATCTGTACAAATTTCTTGAAAATTTAATCACTTGTATTCAGTATTATATATTGACCCGATAAATATTTTGCCTGGTTTTAAATGGCCATTAGTGCCCACTATTTTAATCCTGTGAACACTTCGATGAGAAAAAGAAATTATTTTCAATAAAATTTCTCTTTTGTTTTGTGGTAGTGTCTCCTATTAAACTATCGAACTTAAAAATGAAAAAAATTCAATAATGTCAATGATTTGATAAAATTCTTTGAGGATTCGGCAAACAATAAAAGAATTTGAATCAACTATCATATATCCAAAGAAATATATATATATATATATATATATATATATATATATATATAAATCCTTGTATTTTTGTTAAAAGAGGAAAATGTGGGAATGAACTGTATTGCTGATGTTCAATTCTAGAGAAAGGACACAAATCCTTATAATAATAATTATTATTTAATGTTTAAAATAGGTTTACATAACGATTTATGTTCGCTAATAATCCTGTTTTGCTATCAACACTGTTATTACTTATTACAGACGGGACTAATTGTATAGGAATTATTGTTGCTGCTTATTCTTAGCATATTTATTTTAAGTAGACTTAAAATGGTATTATGAAAGTCCAGTCTTATTTTTCTTTAGTCTTATAGTTTTAATTTGTGTAATGAGCTTTAAGTATCGTATTTTAATTCTAAATTTTTTAATAATTAATGAAAAATTTTAAATTCATTACCCTAAAATAAATTATTGAGTTTTGGAAAACACATGGATCTTTGTTTCATCTGTCTTGTTCAATCACAGAAGGAGAATCAGTGTATTTTGCTGGGAGTAAATTATAGGCTTTGTACAAAAACCGATTTTTTGAAAAACTGGTTTTCAAATTCAATATTTCCAAAAGACCGCTTTTCGAATTTTTGTTAAAAAAATTGAATAGGGAAAAATATTTTATTTAACTTATATAAAAAGCAAAAAAACGAAATTAATATCAATGTCAAAATATTTAAAAAATAAGGATTACATATACATATTACTAAAAATAACGAAAACTTAAACAAAAATTTCAAATAATCTTTATATTATTTTCTCTAAATTTAATTTCTCCTAAGAAAATAGGGTCTCTCTCTCTTAAAAAACATAAAATATATCCACTGAATGGTGTCTATGCCTTGTTCTTATTTTGGACACAATATTGCCTGAAATTGAAAATATACTCATTCACTAGCTCTATACTGAGCTTAGTTTTATAATTTTCAAAGCATCAAAAACGTTTTTTGTTCTATTATTTGTTTCCTCAAACAACAAAAATTCAGCTTTCAGTGATTTTGAATTTGTAAGTTTTTCCTTGGAGTCTTGAAGAAACTTTTGAATTGATTTTTCCAGGCTTCTTTAAGAAAGCATTACTCTGATGAGTAGTTACTTCCTTTTGTTCTTCATCGGAATCAGTTTCCACATAAGAATTTGAAAATATTCTAGACAATATCTTTCCAGATAACTTAATAATTTCGGTTTTTGAAGCTAAAGAAATTACACTAGATTTCTTCGCTAAACTAGAAATGTTATGTGGATTTTACAAATACAGCAAAAGAGTTGCTGTACATAATTGTACATAATTATATGAATTTCTTAAACTGGTTTTTTTTAAAATTTAAAACCCGGTTTTCAAATAGGACATATTTACTTTAAAAACCGGATTTTTTAAAACCGGGTTTAGAAATCCGTCAAGCGGTAGTAGATTATAATTATTTTTCCTTTGTTCAATTCTTATTTGCAAATTGTATTGTTATCATACTCAATACGAATCCCAAATGCTTCAATATATGATAAATTTTTGCCATTCTGTGCTCAGTAAACAAAATTAGGTTTTGAATCCTCGAAACAAGAACTGCAACTGCGTGGAGCAAAATCGGTCCATATTGAAATCAAATGAATTAAGTAAAATATGTAAATCTCATTTAAATCAGAGCATAATCAATTATTTTATAAATGAATAGAAGTATCATCTTTTTAAAAAAAGCGTTTTTGATAATAGTGAATGAATGAAAAACCGAATTTATAATTTCTCTTGATTAATACAATTTTTAAGAGAAATTGCTAGCTATGTAATTTTAATTGATAAAAAAATTATATTGCTGATTATTTGCACAAGAAAAACAACGCACCAAAAAGAAGTTGCCCGATTGTAATGAAATTTCGTATGCAATGACATTTGTACAGAACATGCAAATGATTAAAATTTGTTGTCTAATGAATAGCACATCGAAACTGCGCACTCAACAGGTGTCTATAAGAAGCGATTCTCAATTTGATGGTCAAAATTTCTGTTGCATTGCGATTTAAGATACTTTCAACCACTGAAAAAATGCCTCGCCGCAGGATTCGAGATCATTACGAGCAACTGTCAGAGTTTGAAAGAGGTCGTATCATTGGATTGAAAGAGGCAGGTTCAAACGCTCGTCATATGGGTCGGCGCGATGCGGCCATTAGAAGATGCTGGCAAGGATTGGAGGACAATGGCAGATTTCAGCGTCATGGATGGGAGCGGTCGACCTATAGCCACAGCAGATTGGGAGTACAGATTGATTGTCAGATCAGCTATCATAGCTACTGATTCATCGCTACCATGAGACGTGCGACCAAACGTGAACCGAGTGTCAACCGTGACGATTCACAGACGGCTGATAGAGCTAAATTTACGCTCTTACCGATCGCTACGACACCTACCACTCACGCCGGTACACTGTTCGAACCAAAGTACAGTAGTGCTTGGCTCGATCAGGTTCGAATCATGCTGACTAGGAACGTATAGTTTTTAGCGACGAAACCTGCTTCCAACCGTGTCCTGACGATCATTGAAGACGTATCTGGAGACGTCCAGTGCAGAGTGCCGATCCTGCTTTCACTCAGGAGTTATGGTCTAGGTGCCATTTCTTTTGACAGCCGGACCCCTTTGGTCGTCATTAGACGCACACTTACATCAAAGCGGTACGTCGATGACATTCTGAGAACTGTTTTGCTACCGTTCCTTTTGCAGTACCCTGGCTTTATTTTTCAGTAAGATAGTGCCAGACTACATACGGCACGTGTTGCTATGAACTAACTGTCTTACAGCTTGTCAAACTTTTCCTTGGGCAGCCAGATAGCCAAACCTCTCTCCAATCGAGCATGTCTAGGATATGATGGGAAGGCAACTACATATACTAGGAAATGTTGATGACCTGGCCCGACAATTGGAGCAAATTTGGCAAGAAACACCGCAGGAGACCATCAGAGCGCTTTATCACTCTATACAATGTCGTTTTTCGACTTGCATCCAGGCTATAGGGGGGTCAACACCTTATTGAGCTCGTTACTTTGTATAATTGTGTAACTCCGAAATAAATCATTCAATTTCTCTGAACTTTTAATCATTCTCTAATCTGCACATACTTTTTCTACCCACCAATTTTTGTCTCTACCGGACAAATATTTTTTGGTGCTTCGTTTTTTGTTATAGAGTTTACATATATATATATATATATAATCAAAATTTCTCTACAAGAGAGAGATGAATTAACATGATTAATACTTAACAGAATTGCAATTGCAAGATAAACAGACAACAGAATTTAAAAGGAGATATGAAAAATTGAAATAACAGATACAGTTAAATATAAAAATATAAAAGAATGGATACTACAGTATTATCAACATTGCTGAATTAGGACAGCTTGTATACAAAAAAATTTTCCTTAAAAAAAATTCTTTATAAAAGTGGGGTTGAACATGTTTTTTGGCCAGCCAACCTTCCCCCTTTCTGTTAATAATACTGAGCAAAATCCTATTTGAAATAATGGATAGGAAATTTAAATCCATTATGAGAAAAAGGTAACTTACCTAAAAATTGCACACAGAAATTCAGAGCCCGCGCTAAATCTGAGTACAATAAACAAGTTATTGCCAGATTCTGAACCCAGATACAAATTCAAAACAAAGCAATGGGTGAAAAATAGCACTTAGAAAAAGTATGAAAAGAATAGAAATATTAAAATAAGAATTGTAAACGTAGTACCATTATCTTAGAGACTCTAAGATAATATGATTTAAAAGTTATAATAAATTTAAAAACAGTAATTTATCTAAAACTAGAAATCGGGGGTATTTAAACCTATCTAGGAAGAATAATAAATCTATAATATTAACCTGTTAAAACTATGGAAATTTAATCCTTACTATTTAGAATTTCTTTATTCAAATATCTATTAATGAAATTAATTGGGTAGAGTTTTGAATTAAACAGTATTTAGTAAAATGTTTATAGTTTTTTATTTTTTCTGATTTATTTGAAACTAGAAATTTATTACGTAGTGTGTAATTAATAACAATATTTCTGAATATAAAAACATGCACATTACTCTCCCAATGCGGTACTTTTATAATATTGAAATTAAAGTCTTCTCGTTTATCATAAATATTAGTAACTATTTTATTATCTTTTAATTTAATTTCTATATCAAGAAAATTTGCTTCATAATTAATACTATTTGTCTGTATTAAATTAAGATATTGTGGATAAAAATTAATATTAGGTTTAAAGTTGTCTTGCTTGCCAAAAATGATAATATCATCTATATGACGAAAAAGGTAATATTCTAAGTTGTGTCTGTGAAACTATTTTCAAAATAATGTAAATATAAATTGGCAAGACAGTTGCTAGCTGGGCCACCTTGTGGTAGACCCTTAATCTGTTGATAAAAATAATTACCATTATGATAAGCATAATTCTCTTTTAGAACTAACCCAAGTAGAAAACCAAATCTATCATATTTGACATTTTTAAACAAATTATCTTTATGTAACTTTACAAGTCTTTGTGTGTGTGTGTGTGTGTGTGTGTGAATCATATCATCAATATTAATAGAGTTAAAAAGATCTTCAGAATCTAAACTGTATACTGAAAATATATTTTTATCTTTAATTTGTGCAATGAGTTCTATACTATTTTTAAGATTGGCTGATTTTTTAAGATTATTCTTTGTATCTTGTAATATTTCATTAAGCATTTTGCCTGATTTGCTGATGTATGTATTAAAACCATTAGTAACTGTTCTAAACTTGACTGGGGTTTTATGAAATTTAGGAGTAAGAAATACATGTGGAAATTTAAAATTATTATTAATTTGTATTTTTAATTGTTTATGAAAAGCCAAAATTCGATTATTTATTTATCTATCAAAAATTGATGACCTAATAAAAGCTGTATTATTTTCAAAATGTTTGTTGAACATTAAACTATAATAGTATTTACAAATGTAGGCCAAATTTCCAGGCACTTTATCAATATATATATATATATATATATATATATATATATATATATATATATATATATATATATATATATATATACAGTGGTGGCAAAAAGTCCTGAACACACTCATTTTTTAGCGTAATTTTTGTGTTTGATTTCATTTTTCATTGTGAAATTATCGCACTATCTTAAATATTGTTATTGATTTTAATGTATTTTTTTATGCTTATTTCAAATCTACTACTAGTTTCTTAATGACTAAAATATTTTTTGTAGTAAAGCTGCCAGGACACAATAATGTGAAATATGTGCAGAATAAAACAATATAGAATAACATAATATGCAAAGAAAAATAACACAAAAATTGACAAATACGGTATATTTAATAAGCATTTTGAAAATTACATTGTTGTCACATGTTAGAAAATCAATATTTTATGGGCCAGCCGTTTGCTTTAATTACGGCTCTACATCTTTTTGGCATGGAATGCACCAATTTCAAAAGAAGATCTTTCGTGACAATATGGCTGAAGGAAAATATTAAAGCTTCAATTAATGCACGTTTGTTTGAAGGTTTTTTCTTTGAAATTTCATAACCAATTTTAAACCATAAGTTCTCTATCGGATTAAGGTCGGGAGACTGTCCTGGCCAGTTCATTCTATTCACAGTATGGCCTTTCAACCATTTCTGGACTACCTTTGCACGATGACAAGGGGCGCTATCGTCCGGAAAAATCCTTGACTGATTCCCAAAAAGATCTCTCGCAGTTGGTAGCAATTTATTTTGTAGTATTTCAATGCAATCCATGGCTTTCACTGTTCCGCTAACGATGTGAAGTCTTCCAACACCATGAGAAGACTTGCAACCCCATACCATCACTTTTGTCGGGTACTTTACTTTAGGCTTCAGACACTGAGGGCTGAATTCCTCATGAGTGCGTCGTCTTACATAGGCACTACTTTGGTTGCCAGAAATACAAAACTGACTCCTCGTCACTAAATATTACCTTTTCCCAGTCTTTAATAGTCCATAATGAACGTTCCCTTGCCCGCGTCAATCGCCTCTTGCGTTGAAATTCAGTCAGTAATGGTTTTGGGCGCGCTTTACAGCCTCGTAACCCAATTTCCAGCAGTCTTCCTCTAACAGTTCTTGGGCTCACACTCACATTTGATGTCAAAGTCCATTGTTTCAAAATTTGCGAGGAATTAAGCTTTCTGTTTGAAAGTGAAATTCTGTGCAATAACCTGTCTTCACGTAAAGATGTTTTTCTTGGTCGTCCTGATCGCCCCCTGTCCGCAATAAAATTTGTTTCAGAAAAACTTTTCAAAGTTCTCACAACAGTAAAAAGGCCACATGGTACTTTAGCAGCTTTAATATTTTCCTTCAACCATATTGTCAAAGATCTTCTTTTGAAATTGGTGCATTCCATGCCAAAAAGATGTAGAGCCGTAATTATCGCAAACGGCTGGCCCATAAAATATTGATTTTCTAACATGTGACAACAATGTAATTTTCAAAATGCTTATTAAATATACCGTATTTGTCAATTTTTGTGTTATTTTTCTTTGCATATTATGTTATTCTATATTGTTTTATTCTGCACATATTTCACATTATTGTGTTCAGGCAGCTTTACTACAAAAAATATTTTAGTCATTAAGAAACTAGTAGTAGATTTGAAATCAGCATAAAAAGTACAATAAAATCAATAACAATATTTAAGATAGTGCGATAATTTCACAACGAAAAATGAAGTCAAACACAAAAATAACGCTAAAAATTGAGTGTGTTCAGGACTTTTTGCCACCACTGTATATATATATATATATATATATATATAATATGTTTGCAGTCGACTCTTGATAATTCGAACTATACAATACGCTTTGGCACACTCAATATTTCGAAGTAAAATTTGTAGCTGACCAGACTATAACAAGCAATAATTCGAAGTTACCTTATAAAACTCACGGCAGTTCGAGCACTTATTATCTAGAGTCCTGTTACAAACAGGCTGGAGCTTACATGTTTTGTGTAGTATTGTCTCTGCGTGTCTCCTCTGTAAAGTAGACCCTTTGATGATCATCTGTTTGCCACCTCTTCTTTGTGTTTCACGATTCCACAGGCGAAAAGACACTTTTATTGCTTTCCTTCTTCAAGTGCGTGACAGTTTTATCCACGCTCTTTCAACTAACAGTCCTCTTGGAGAATTTAGGGTCTTTAAAAATTGTTTTATTATAAAACTCCTCCTCGAAGAAGACGTGATTATGTAAATTAAGATTGCTGCATAAAGTCTAGGCATTCAATTTAGAGAGATATATGATAGATTGATAGCGGAGCAGTGATTCATCAAATTGAATGTGAATCGCGGATGTTTAATGTTTGATAAGGTGACGATTGGCCACTGGAGATTGAATTTAAATTAAATTGCGAAGAAATCAGAGATATTGAGTTAAGTAAGTGTATTAAACCTTAAAGTATTCGCATATCTCGCGTACCTCGTAAATTGTTTTCATAGTTATTAATTGGATGCATCTCTTATCCTTGATCGATTGAATTTGAATTGTGGTTAATATTGTGAATAAATTAGATTGTTTTTGAAGTATGGCTAGTCTTCCTTCCTATTATTTAAATAAGAAATATAAATTTTTTCATATTTGCTATTTGAACATTGATTATTAGTAACTGCAAATTTTTGATTTGTGTTGATATTTTAATTTTATATTTTTGGTATTTTTATTTTGTACTTCAAAATTTTTAAGAATTTTTTAAAATTTTAATTTTTATATGATCCTCAGATCGGGATTTAAAATGGTAAATAAGGATCAACCCAATTTAGCTGTAAATAGTAATACTAATCAAAAATTTCCGGTGAACCCTTTTTAATTGCATTTGACCCTGAAAATGGAATGAGAATAGAAGCGTGGTTAGAGTACTTTAATAATGCATGCAAAATTAGTAATAAAGACACTGATTGGAAAATGCTTAATATCTCTAAATACCTTAAAGGTTCTGCTCTAACCCATTATATTAATTCTTACCTTAATAGTTCTAATTTTGATGATGTGTGTAATATCCTTGTTGAAAATTTCTTAAAACCTAACGTAGTAAATTTATCAGATTTCTCCCAACACCAGCTAAGAAATAATTTAGACCAATATTTTCACCAGAAACTAAATTGTGGTAGACAATTAGGTCTATTTCCCCAACTCATTTTGGAAGGACACACTGATGGAAAAAAAAATGCCCACCAATATTAAACAATTAATGATCATTAACCCTCCCACCTCACCTACAGAATGGCTCATGGTAGCTACCCGCCTAATGAAAACAGAAGCAACTAAACCAGAACCAAATAGTTATAGACCAAAACAAAATGCTTACAGACCTCCAAATAACTCTTTTAGACCTAATTTTCATAATTTTAACAGAATGCGTCCCCAACATCTCCCAAATCATCAGGCTCACAATTTTGTCAATCGAGGATTTAGACCCAACCGTCACACACATTTTCAAAATGGAATGCCACCAACACCATGTAGTTTTTGTACTCGACAAGGCATTCTCAATGCTTACCATTGGAAGCAGCAATGTCCATTTAATCAAACTGAATTAAGACAAACCCCATTTACTTGTGACTCATCGTTGGCTACTAACACTGCTTCTCAGAGATCGGGGAACCCTGATAGTAATCAACAAATCCCAAACCCGGACAACTGAGACAAACTTCTACTGAGGCCCCTGTGGCCCAGTATACTGACAATTACAAGTGTCCGGACACGTCTCACCATTGCCAAGCCTAGCTAACTTGGACAATTTACCTTTTACAGGAAAAAATAATGTAAATATTGTTATTGACACTGGATCCACTTTATCTTTAATTTCTGCAGATATTGTAAATAAACTTAAACTAACAAAACAAAGAACTAGGTCTATACATATTAATCAAGCCCATGGCAATTTTCAATTAAACCAACTATGCAAAACTTTTCTAAGAATAGGACAAATTGAACGAAATGTAAATCTGTATGTTATTAATAATAGTTTACCTTATATTATCCTAGGACTACCAGAGTGTAGCCAATACAAATTTATGATTAATTGTGAATATAACCAATTGCTACAAAATGGACAAATTATTGTAAATAATTCTAGCAAAATCAACAAACAAATGTCTTTACACATACAGGAAAATGTAAACAAACCTAAACCTAATCAGGAAGATTTAGTCAATACCTCAGAGGAAATTTTTTCACCTCTGATTGTTAAGGAACTATCTCCTAACCTGGTGCAACTTATTTCAGAATACTCCCATGTTTTTTTTCAAAAAATAAATATGATGTTGGTAAAATAAGAATGGAACCCCCTAGAATTAATTTAACATCAGATCTCCCAATTTCTCAGAGAGCATACAGAACATCAGCTACTTCAGAAGCTGAGATTAATAAACAAATTCAAAATTTACTAGCTGCAGGTTTAATTAAGGAATCAAGTAGTTGTTATTCTTCCCCTGTTTCTTTGGCTTATAAAAGAGATGAAAAACAAAAAACAAGACTATGCATTGACTACAGAAAACTGAATGCAATTTGTAAAACAGATGCAGAACCCTTACCTCGAATAGACTCCCTGCTAGATAAATTAAATAATGCTAAAAAAATTTCTACTCTTGACCTTGCAAGTGGTTACTGGCACATTCCTCTTCACGATAAAGATAAAGAAAAATTAGCTTTTTTCACAACTGAAGGTTTATATGAATTTCAAGTTCTCCCTTTTGGTTTTCGAAATGCCCCTGCAATTTTTAATCGCATTATTCGTAAAATTCTAACTAAACATAAATGTTCAAATTTTGCTTGTCACTATTTTGATGATATAGTTATTTTTTCAAATTCTTTAGAGGACCACTATGCTCATTTAAAAAAAGTATTCAAAATTTGTGAGGAGGAAAACATTAAACTAAAATTTTCAAAATGTGTTTTTGCAAAAAATAAAATAAATTTTTTAGGCTATAAAATTAAAGAAGGTTGCATTACACCAGATAATCAAAATATTGAAACTATTAAAAAATTACAGCCCCCTAAAAATGTAAAAGAACTTCAAAGTTTTCTTGGTTCTGTAAATGTTTATAACAAATTCATTGATTCGTATGCTAAAATTAGAGAACCTTTAAATCAACTCTTAAAGAAAGATAAGCAATGGAATTAGACTGCTGAATGTCAAACAGCCTTTGAATTGTTAAAAAATAAATTAGCAATTAAACCTGTATTACAATTATATGATCCTAAATTACCTCTTCATGTGTTCTGTGATGCTTCTCAAAGTGCAATTGGCGCAGTTTTAAAACAGCCAGATATATATATATATATATATATAATTCAGGTACTCTTCATCCAATATCTTATCATTCCAGAACTTTAAGTGACTATGAAAAAAATTATTGTATCACAGAATTGGAATGTTTGGCCATAGTAGATGCTCTTGATAAGTTTTATTATTATTTACATGGTAAAAAATTCATAATCCACACTGATCATGCTGCTCTTGTTTGGCTTAAAAATGTGAAAAATTTAAGGGGTAGGTTATTTCGTTGGTCTTTAAAATTAAGCATGCTTGTTTATGAAGTAAAATATTTAAAAGGGACTAATAATGTTGAGGCTGACATGTTATTGAGACATGCTATTGCTCAATATATCCAACACTCTGTACATCTACTTGAATTAGATGAGATAAAAACATATAAAAATTTAGACAATGTAAATGATCCTAAATATAAGAAAGTTGATGATGTCATTGTCCTTAAAAAAAAATCTGTTTAAAATTGTTGTTCAGTGTTCATGACTTTTCAGTTGTGATACTGTTAGTTACCTAAGCCCATTTACCATGGCAAGGTCATATGACATCGGATGGGAAAAATCGGTTTCTATCTGTCCTGAGGCCAAAAACCGCATAAAAAGTGTTCATGAAATCTGTTTTTTAATGGTCCTGAGGCAAAAAGCTTTCACCAAATCGGTTTTTAATTGTCCTGAGGCCAAAAACCGCATAAAAAGCGTCAATAAAATCGGTTTTTAAATTTCGCGAGACTGGCGCAAAACATGTTCAATATGCTGTCCACCGTTGTCTGCAACAAGTTTAAATCGGGAAACAGGATATTCCACAACTAATCGAAATGTCACTAGGATCAAGTTCAAAATGTGTTGCGCAATGCGTGACTTCATTTCAGCTGAGTGTGGAATCAGAGCACTGAACACAACATCTTTCAAATAGCCCTGCAGCCAGAAGTCACACGGATTAAGATCATGTGATCGAGGTGGCCAGGGTGTAGATAATTTGTGGCTGATAACTGTAGCATTTCCGAAATGCCCTTTCAGCAGCTGCTTCAATGAATTTTCTATGTGGGGAAGAGCACCATCTTCCATAAAAATAATTCCATCCACACAACACGCTGCTGAAGATCTGGAATGACGTGGTTGCGCAAACGACACTTATAGTGCTGACCAGTGACGGCAATAGTAGCAGGGCCAAAAGCACTCGTATCATAGAAAAAGTATGGCCTTATGATAAATGATAACGTAAACCCGCACCACAGAGTGACCTTTTCAGGATAAAGTGGTATTGGTACTTGTACAATTGCGAGTGGTTTCTCTGTTGCCCATATGGACATCGCCTGGCCACAAAATTTTCCACGATCATTCATTATGTACTTCCAGGCGAGTAAGAAATTATAAAGCAAAAGCCTCTCTTGCTGGCAGTCAGAAGGAAGTAACTCCTGCACATGGTTTATTTTATATGGATAGCAATGTTTCGTAGAATTGAATGCACCGAATGTTTCGTAGAATTGTGCTCACTGGCCTGTCCAGTGTTCGGGCAATTTTTCGAAGACTGGACAGGCCTGCATGGTTGCAAACCACCGTTCGACTCCTACTGCACTGCTGTGGCCACTTCTACAACTGCCGTCGAATAAAAACTTTTCCTCCCTCTACCAGATTGTGCATGAAAAGAACCTGCCTCTTCGAATTTTTGAATTATTTTCTAGGCAGTCATCGGAACAACGCCTTTTTTCATATCCTTGAGTGTCCGGAACTTCTGCAGAGCTATTGGGGTGCACAATCATTATTCTTTTAAAAAAGCTTTACAAGCAGAGCTCGGTCCTTCAATGCCACAGTCATGGCGAAATTCTCAGACGTGAAATGAGGAAAAGTCGTGTATCCAGCGTTTTTATAGCAATTGAAATGAGTCGGGAGCATGACAGGTATTTTCATTTACATATTCTAATGCTTACAGCTCTATCTGTTGATAAAATTTGGAACTATTTTTTTTTTTTTTTTTTTTTGTTACGCTGTAATCTTTCTCCCTTCTTCAATAATATTTCGTTTAAATTTGTAGTCATTCTGATCAGTGGCTCTCTTTTTATAGTTTTGAAACTGTAACTTTAATTATAATCACCTGGTATATATATACATATATTTTGATTGGGTGTTTCTGAATTCTTGATACAAACTTTAATGTAGATATAGAACATTGTGTAAAAATCGCTTATTGTATGGGAATTTATGGGTGTAAGTGACGTGATGAGGCGCAAACAAGTGAAATAAAAGAAACGAGAAATTGAGTTATCGGTTTTTTGCGTTGCTGGTAAGGGTAACTAGATGTCGATGCCGTTCAACATGATGCATCTCAGTAGGGGAAATTGCCATTCACAATTGTACTGACTTCTACGATGGAAGACTTTACGTATGCCGAAAATACAGACACGCATTCGTGTACGGCAATGCAAATGGTAACGGCAGAGCTGCGCTACGAATGTATCACGCGCAGTTTCCTGATCAACGAATGCCGCATCACAGAATTTTTCAGCGGTTATATCGTAATCTTCGTGAAACACGTTCGTTCCACTTTACCAGACATGATTCCGGTCGACGAAGAGCTAGCTGTACGCAGTCCAAGATTGGAAGAAAGTATTTTGAACGTTGTGGTGATAGACCAGTCAGGTACAAAAGCTGTTGCTCATCACGTAAGTGTCAGTCATCAGACCGTTTGTAGATTGTTAAACGGAATTCGCTTACACTTCTTTCATTTTCAACGAGTACAAGCTTTGAATCCTACAGACTATCTTCTTCGACTGCAAGTGAGTGGTACAGCAATGTGCGCTTCAGCTGGACTTCATAGTTCACGGGCTGAACATATATGAATTGTTATTGTAAGCATTACACTTGTCAGCGACACTTTCAATAAACTTTTTTTGTGTTTCCCTTCGTCTCTTATATTTGTGTTTATGCTTCACCGCGTCATTTAAGCCCATACATTCCTATACAATTAATGATTGTTACCATGTCCTGCACCTACCCTTAAAGTTTGTACCATGAATTTCAGGACTACCCTGTATATATATATATATATATATATATATATATATATATATATATATTAACTTGTTCCATCATATTTTTTTAAATCTTGTTCTTCAGATTTGTTAGGATTATTGGTGCACCTAAAATGGGTCAAGAATTACGCATTTTGAATGGAAATGGGTTTGATTTAAGAAAGCCGGGACGTTCTCAATAACGCAAAACAAGCAAAATTTCGATTTTAAACAACGGAACATTATTTTTAAAAACAAAAAAAAAACTCCATAAATAAAAAAAATTGTATCACACAATATATGTACTTTTATAATGTACTGTATCATAAAATTTTTAAATGTATATTATATTTTTAGAAATACAGAGTTTGATAAAGTACACTCCAAAAGGAGCTTTCGTATACGTGGTGTTGATTAGTTACCTGTATTTTTCCTTTTATAACATATAAAACTACAAAACATGCTGCTTTAGATCAAAAATTGTACCTTTATTTAATTGCTCTAGTTTTTTTATATATTTCTTTGCTTAGAATTTTTTTTTAAAAAAAAAGTTTTAATCTTGACTTTTTGATAAAAATGGTGATTTTTTCTTAGAAATTAGACAGTAAAAATAAAAATCCTAACATTTCATAAATTAAACTAGTAGCATCAAAAGCATCATTACTGTACGAAAGCTCTTACCTAGTTTCATTAAAATATAATTAATAGATTTTTCTACGGATGTACCTAAAAACTAGGAAAACTCATTTTGAGTAATATAAAAAAAAAAAAAAACTAAATATAAAATGGTAAAGCTACCTAAAATTTTATATTCAAAACATTCCAGAACCGTATCCATCTTGCATGAGCACTTCTAAAGCATTTTTTTCCCTTTTATTTTGACTTTCAATAATCCTGGACTCTTTGCTGGCTTTTTGAGAACCGTCCTCTCGCCTACAAAAATTCTAACTTAATAAATTTTTCGAAGGCCTTCACAAGTGTTATAATCCCCGGATTTATTTTTAGTTTTCTTAATACTTCTGTTCTTTCATATGTATGTGAATCTTCATTAAAGCATGTCACTGCGTCCATTACACCAATTTGAAATTTTTGTTCACAAATTGCTTTTTGGAATTTGATTCTCTTACACAGTTATTGAAGCTTTCATTTGGGTTCTGTGTAAGGTAATGTAAAATTTTTAGTAAAAGTTATTTTGCCTTTAAGTCTCTAAATAAATGTTTTTAATATTATGCATATGTTTTTAATCTTAAAAAGAACTGGTTCTGGGAGTTGGGTTTGCGAGTGTACTTTTCTCCAGATACCAAGACTTTTGTTGTAACCGCACCAGCATTTTAAAACTGAAATTTTTTTTATTTGGTCACTAAGCTTTAAACCTATACGTGTTATACATATTTGGCATTTTCATTTCAATTCATTCTGCTTCTAGTTACCGTAGGTTCCACACGCGGATTCTCTGTCCTCGTCCGTGCCCCTTTTTTCAGTCAAGCATTACCCGAATTCTATCTCCATCTCTTTTAATCGAGCTGGTATATGGTTTTTTGGTGATTTTACGGCCTGGTTCCTGTTCTACATTTCTACAGTGCTTCTTCGTCTGCGATATTTTTGTGATTCTTCGATTTTTTCGGAGTTTTCACATTCTTGTGATACTGTGTTCGTGTTCCACGTGCACTTCTTGTCTTTTGACAACCATATTGGATTACTCTTTTGGATATGTCCGCTACCAGGACAGATGTAGCGTCGGCAGAGGTAAGTAATTTATTTACTACTGAGCCTTTTTGTTTTGACGCCGTTAGAGCAGAGATACGGTTTAATTCATGCAAAACGAGTGACGATTGCGAGGAGTTGTGCGATTCCCTTGAGGAAATTATTCGCACCCTCCAACTCTATGACACAGACACGCCTGAGAGTCTTAGGGCTATTAATGAGGTCCAATGGACAGCATATAGATGCTCTAGGAAAGCCAACGATCTTATGTATCGTGAATTCAGTGATCGATTCGTTAAGCTCGAGCAGCTTAACGAACTACTTGCTGCTTCGGTTACTAAGCCTAACCATGTTCCCACTGCTACTTCGGCTCCTAAGCCTAAACATGTTCCCACTGCTGCAGCGGCTCGTAAGCCTAAACAACGCAGAAAACTTGAGCGTGCGACCGTTTCACCCACGTCGGGCGGTCGAGGGAAGAAATCACGTTCGGAGCAGTCGCTCCCCCCACCCATTTCCACTCTTTCAGAAAGCGAAAACTCGCTTATGGAAGAATCTGACTTTTCCGACGATAGCTCGGAGAAACACGTGACACAGAAGGACGTCACCCCCGCAGCCATTTCTGGCTTGCCGGGCTCAGCCGAAATCGGCGACGCTCCTTCAAAGTTAGATGAGGGTGAATTCACCTTAGTCACCAACAAGAAACGAGTTGCCTCTATTGTCATCGACGCCGGCAATAACTCAACCGAGCTACTCGAACAATTAGGTAAACACACTGGTCAGCCACTCGAGGGGCGTTTCGAAAACGGGAAGCTCCGCATTTTCCCAAAGACAATCATTGAGCATAGACAGCTCCAATCTTATATAGCGGAACATAAGTTGCGGTCGCACACTTTTGAGATGGACCACAATAAACAGCTTAAATGCGTGATCAGAGGGTTACCCACTGATTTTAATCACGACGAACTCATTCAGGAACTCCGTGGCTTCGGGTTTAATCCCAGCCACGTCACCTTGTTGAAAAACAAGAAAACCCAAGCAAACATGCCACTTTTTCTGGTAACCCTCCCTAGGTGCCCGGTTAACACGGGCATTTTCAATATCACACACGTTGGTTCTTTTAGAGTTAAGCCTGAGCCTCTAAATCAATCTAAAATGCCTCCTCAGTGCTATCGATGCCAGGAGTTTTTCCACCACTCTAGGTTTTGTAATAGAGCACCTAGATGTCTTAAATGTTCAGGGGGTCATCTCACCTCTGAATGTAAAAAGTCCATTAAAACCCCAGCTAAATGTGCAAATTGCAGTGGTCCTCACCCTGCAAATTATTCAGGATGCCCCAAAAACCCCCATAACAACACAAACAACAAGAAGAAGCAACAGGTACCACATGTCCGACAGGTGAATACCGGCGCACGCGCCCAGAACACCACACCACCACAACAACTGTACTCAGGTGCAGTTAAGAAGAACACACAACATGATTCTATTGACACAGCAAGTTTGATGTCTCAGATGGCACAAATGATGCTTCAGTGGGGACAAATGCTGTCCATACTGCAAACTAAAATCTAAATCTTAAAACTCACACTCTCAGGTTTTTCTTGTAGTCTTTTTACTTTTTGCACTTAATTTCTACATTTTTCACTAATTTTTACATTACAACATCAATTGCTCTTCTGCGTCAGAACTGACTCAGTGGTGAACTCACTGCCCGCCCGCTCATATTGGTTGCCTCCTCTTTTTTTGCTAGGTGATCGTTTTTCTTCCTTGCGCTTCCTCCAGATTTCTCCCCGGTTCGTCCGCCTTGCGCGGCCACCTCGGAGCCAGTTCCTCTGCCCCCCACGCCGGGGGTTACTTGATTTTTTATTTTTCTTACATGGATTTTCTATTCTTCTCACACTGGGTAAAAGCGCTACTTGCTGTAGACCCGTAAATTCTAATTTTAGTATACATATTTGGAATCAGCATTAAATCTACTTTTTTTAAAGATCAATATTGAAAAATCGATTTTTTGAAGGTTAAGAACGTCTTGGTTTTCTTAAGTTTAATTACTTCGACTTTTTAAAGCTAGTTGAGGAATGTGTGATAATTTTGAACACGTTACTACCGTAAAGCTCGCAATTTAAGGTGAAAGGCTTCCGTTGTTTAACATCTTACATGACATCTAGATGGATTTTGTGAAATTTTTGGCACACATATTTTTCTAAAGATTCCCTAAATGGGCAATAAATTTAACTCCCCGGTACTCATTTCAACAAAATTCTCCCCTCAGCGAAAGGAGACACTCCCTGACTGACGGGGGGGGGCAAAATCGTAAAACTGGTAAAGAAAACTAGTTCTTTTTTCTTTTTCAGGAGGGAGGGGGTAAAACAGCAGTGAATCTTGTCCGTGGAAGAGTTCTTATTTCTGGTCAAACTTTTTCGGCTCATGGAACCCTTAAAACTGTAAGATGTTTTCCACAGTGTTGGATAAAACGACATGTAGACCCCCTAGGCAGTCCAGTTCTCGGGGCCCTGTAGCCTAATAATCTTATTACACAACATTTTAACAATATATTTCATTGCACAAATAAAATAACAAATAATCAGCAAATTAAAAAAAATATGTAACTAAACAATAATTATTTATTCGAATCTGTAATAAAAACCAATTCTTGCAGCAAAAAATAGCTAAATATTTGGGGTTTTATTTTTTTATTTTTGGGGCCTATAGGCAATTACCTACTCCACCTAATAAGTAATTCGGCACTGGTTTTCGGGAAATCCCATTCCACACACTTAGAAGAATATATCTTAAAATAATATTTAAGGTATATAGATAAACATATATATTCTTGATGTTATAGGAAAAGACTTTTAAAATTTTTATTTCTTATTAAAAAAATTCATGATGTAATGTTAATGTTATTTATTCATTGATAATATTAATTTTTGATCCAAATGTCACCTGCGTATGCATTATATTTAGTATTCTCAATTTTTACACAAACTGTCGGCCTTTGGAAATAATGTATAGTAGCATTTTATATTCCGCGTTTAATTCGTTTTTATATTTTGTTTTTGTAGCCACTCGCGTTGAGAAATATTTTTCACTTACTAAATGCATTTTTGTGAATGGCATTAAAATGTTCACAGCTATGTGAGAAATTCTGCGTATTTTGCAAGAATTGGCAACCTAAAATTTTGGTGTTCTCGCTTAAATTTAAATTTTTGCATTGAATCTGTTGATATGTCGATAAATTGTTCCATCTTCTTCATTATAAGTGTTCCCCCCCCCACACACAAATGTAAAAGGTTTCAAAACATTATACTAACTAGTATAAAATTACTTTGTGGAACTTGGGATAGCAAACAATAGTATATTCACAATCTAATAGATAAAGAAAAAAGTTTTAAATTCATTTATTATAATACAATAAAAGTTTAAAAAGTTTTTCACAACAAAGTTAAGTTATGCATAAATAAAATTTTTAATTTTAATGTATGAGATCATCTTTAGATAATTGTGATTATACGAATTTCATGAGAACTTGAATCCGTTTTGCATACACATTTATAGTTTTTCTTTCCGATTTTTTTTTAATTGTGACTCGTGGAATCCCCAGGTTCTCTGGAACACAGTTTGAAGATTAATGCTCTAGATAATTGATGTAGAGAACGAAACTGTGTGTGTTTAATTTTTTCTGAATAAATTATTTTCAAACGAAGAATAGGTGGATTTAAAGCAGTGAAAAATTTAATTTCACGTTTTAATCTGCTGTATTAAATGAACAAACAATATGATACAATTTTACTTTCATGTGATAGAAAAGGGGTTGGCAACCTATTTCACACGCGGCACAATTCTCAGTGGCACTCAGCACTACTCAACAAATGTGTTAGTTTTCGAGAGGATGGAAGTTGATAAATTTGTAATGAATCTTATTTGAAATAGATCTCCAAAATTATGGACAATTATGAAATGTCGAAAAAATCGGAAAGATAACTCCAAAGATAAATTTACAGCTGTTTTGTAAATTATTGAACGTCATTTCTGGAGAGATTTAATTGTTTCAAAAGAGAAAATTGTATGCATTCTGCTCTCCGCTTTTGGTTCCACTTATCTAAGTAAAAACTCTTTCCTCATAAGAAAAATATTTCGAGTCCACATAGAAAATCAACAAAGAATTGTCTCAATTTTCTTCTTAGACAAATTCTTATCTACAAAATATAATTAAATATTTTTCAAACAAAATACGCAAATAATAGCCTCATTACATTACTTTTTATTATAAATAGCAGTATCAATAATATCATGTGTATCTGAAAAATATTTAACAATTTTTAAATAAAGAAAGTACAAACAAAAGAAAAATATTACAATTTTTTTCCCCAGCGTTTCTCAGTACAAATTCTGAAATATATCAACGTTGATAAAAGCGTATTGTAACTGCCGCTTACGTCATTACTTGGGGTATAACCAAAAGTAATTAATAGAATCTCGGGGTAAATTAATATATTTAATGGCATAAGATAGCACAGTTACAAAGAACAGACAATTACAAGACAAACATTTAGAGAAAATAAGTAAAGTCTACATAGTCCAGGATTGGACAACGAAAATGGGGAACACACACTTGTCCAGATCCAAACTCTCTCTGACGATACTACAGTGTTTCGTACAGTCACACTTCCGGTCCAAGACAATACTGTAATAGCGGCACCTACATTTCGGTCTTGGACCTATACCGTGCGTTACAGACTCCCCCTCTGGTTCCGTTGACGTCTCGGCTCGGAAACAGGAGGTACTCTTTTTTTGGGGGGGGGCGTCCTCTTTTCCTCAGAGGAGCTTCTTCTAAGACCAGGGTGGTCCATACACTTTTCCTACGACAGGAATCTTTGATTGCCAGGGTGGCACTTCTTCTGAGACCAGGGTGGTCCATAAACGTTTCCTATAACAGGATTCTTTGATTGCCAGGGTGGCACTTCTTCCTAGACCAGGGTGGTCTATAAACTTTTCCTGTAACATGATTTTTTTGATTGCCAGGGCGGCACTTCTTCTGAGACCAGGGTGGTCTATACACTTTTCTATAACATGAGTCTTTGATTGCCGGGGCGGCACTTCTTTCATGACCAGGGTGGTCTATACTTTTTCTATGGAAGTCGTTGCTATTGGATGGGGGCCCTCTCCCTGGTTGGAAACATGATTCAAATTTTTCCACATTGAATCAATTACAAATTTAAACCTTGATTTTTAAATTTTATATATAAACAGACCAAAATTAAATTTGACAAAATATTACTAACAGAATAATAGTACAGTATTATGCCACAAAAAATAATATCTCACTTTCTTACAATATA
Organism: Trichonephila clavata; assembly: GCA_019973975.1. Taxonomy (NCBI): domain Eukaryota; kingdom Metazoa; phylum Arthropoda; class Arachnida; order Araneae; family Nephilidae; genus Trichonephila; species Trichonephila clavata. The sequence goes on along the minus strand of BMAO01035747.1, from coordinate 321,709 downwards.
CAGTTCAAAAAATTTCATGAATCACAAAAAGGAAAAATAAAAATATTTTCGTTTTTTATCATTTTTAATACATAATCAAAGTAAAAACTTTTTCCAAGTTTTAGCCAAGAAAAAAATACATATCATAAAAATGATCAGAAAACACTTAGGAAATATTATAGTTAAACAATACTGATGTATCTGAAAATTTCTTTACATATAAAAAAATACTCTATACTATAATGCACACTTGATGAATGACAATAAAATTCTCTGCAGTTAACATGAAATGCATTTATAAAACAGTTCAAATACGTTTAAATAGAAATACCGTTCATAATTTAATTCATTCACTCTGAAGTTATCAATAGTACAAACTTGTTTACACTTAGTAGAAGTACTTGAAAATATTTTCCAAAAATTTTAAATAAAAACAGAAATGTAAATACTTTATCAATAACATACAAGGTTTCAAATGTTATATAGTAATACTTCGTAATCAATCATATACTTTCAAAAGAATTATTTTTATGTTAGACATAAAAAGAACAGAAAAAAAAATTATTATAAGAATTGCAATAATTTCTTGATAACAAAACCATATACGTGTTATTAGCATAAAATTCTTAATTAGGAAGAAAATATGCTCCCATAAATAATTAACCTTCAAATAGCTTTAATCAGATCAACCGATAGAATGAAAATTTCGTTTTCAAAAGATTAGGAAAACTGACAAATGAATATCAACTTTAAATTCAATTATGTTATTTTCCTGTAACACACAATATATACTACGAATAATAATAATAATCTTATACACACACACAATAACAGAGCCTGGTAATTTAGAATAACAACACTTATCTGTTAACAGGTTTTCTGGATGAAAATATTCATTCGCAGGGTGCGAATCCTCTTATTGTCGGGATGACAAACACTTCCACCCCTAAGGCTGTGGGGGGAAAAAGCGAGAGAGAGCCGGGGTCGGGTCGACGTTTAGGCGCCAATTGTAACTGCCGCTTACGTCATTACTTGGGGTATAACCAAAAGTAATTAATAGAATCTCGGGGTAAATTAATATATTTAATGGCATAAGATAGCACAATTACAAAGAACAGACAATTACAAGACAAACATTTAGAGAAAATAAGTAAAGTCTACATAGTCCAGGATTGGACAACGAAAATGGGGAACACACGCTTGTCCAGATCCAAACTCTCTCTGACGATACTACAGTGTTTCGTACAGTCACACTTCCGGTCCAAGACAATACTGTAATAGCGGCACCTACATTTCGGTCTTGGACCTATACCGTGCGTTACAGTATAGTAATAGACATGATATATTTTATGTTACATATACATATAGATTAAAATACACTTTTTAAATCACATACAGTTATTGATTTTAGTATACAATAACATAAATTTAACATTTATACCGTTGGATAAACATACGATTATTTAATTTTTACCCATATTTGGCAACAAAATAATAGTATTGTTTTATGTAGTGGATCACTGGATGTTAATACAGATTTTTCAAATATTTATTCATTAATTAGCAATTAATTAATTAAATTAATTACCTGTTTTCGACACCAACTTAGATTTGCCTCCATTATTGTAATAATGTAACTGCTAAAATAAAATGACAAAAGTTGGCGTCGAAAACCAGTTTTTCAGCCAAACTAGCCGAACCGGGTGTGCATTGTTACAACAATTCAGACAAATCATGCTTTTTTCAATTCTTACTATTAGTCCACTCTCTCCCTATACATATATCTATATATATCTTGTTAAAATTTTCAATCGTTAATAAAATACTTTCTATTTATTCATTCAAAGTAGAAATTGACTTAAAATTTTTTTTATATTGCTTGTTTCCCTTGAAAATGAAAGTAATCAAACAGGAAATTGCGCTCAAACTTATCGGACGAAAACCTGCAACATCAATTACGATGCACAAATAAATGCATTGAGATCTATTTGCAAAAACTCAGTGAAAGAGTTGAGAAACAAATATCTCACTAATCTAATAAATTTAAATCATATTATTTGATTCATTGCATTTTCATTATTATATTATTTATGTTTGTATACATATAAAAATAATGAAAACAATAATAATTCGTTCTGTTTTAAATTTTTACTCCAATAAATGCTTGTAATGAATCCAAATCTATCATAGAGATATATATTTTTATATGTGGCTCGCGGAATTGTAATGTTTTTCCTAAGTGACCCGCAAGGTCATTTGGGTTGGCCACCCCTGTCCTACGCAAAACCCCATCAGAAGACTTTTCAAGTATCACCAAGGCTCCCTTCCTCCCTCACACTCTGCAGTTTCTTCCACACTTTGCTGTTTTATTACCCCAGAGCAATAAAAGTTTCTACCCCCCCCCCTTTTTTTTGTACCTTTCTCTTCTTTCCTAGAGACTTCGCACCAATGTTTGTCCTTTAACTAATGAAAACACCGTTTACATATTTAGAAAATTATTTTTTTTAAAGTAAGCGTTTTTAAAAGTTTATTCAGTGGATTATCATTTTGTGAATACTTTATTTTCTAATTTAAAAATAAACTAGACCGAATCAATATTTTAACTATAGTACTAAAAAAATTTTATAAAAATTTCACTACTTAAAAATTTTATTACATATTTTACTAAAATGGATATATTCCGAATTAACTTTAATTCTGACTTTGATGTGTGTAAAATGTATTGCACAAAGAAACCGCAGCATCTATTATATTAAAAATTTAGTCAGACTTGACCAGGGAATTGAAAATGTTCAATGATAGAAAATACCAGTCAGTGTCGGTTTATCCATTGGGCACTTGGGGCGGGCGCCCTGGGCCCGCCTTAAACAGGTTTTCTAGTTATAAATTTCGCTTCTCCAGAGTCAAGAGTACCTGTGGATCTTCTGCTCCCAGGTATCGAAATGAGCTTAAACAGGCACTGCAGACAGTAATTTTCAATAGAAAAAAAAGCAAATTTAAAGATACAGCGACTTCAAAATCGCGATATTGCCATATTTATTCGAATCTAAGACGCGCCTTTTTATTCCGATGTTAATGCTACTAAAAATTCGTTGCAAGACGGAAAAATTCATCGGATAGAAAAATTGAACAAGATACTATCGGTTAGAAAATATATAGGTTTTCGTTTATTTTTTAAAGTTTTTAATACTGGTAAAATAAAATAATTGTTCATTTCTTATTAATTCACCTTTTTTTATTTCGTAAAATGAGTGAGGGAACATTAACGTCGCACTGAGGGCTTTTGGCGACGGACTTCGTAATTTTGAACCATGGTCAAGTGACGAGAACGACACTTGAGCTAGTATCCCCTCACCTAACTACCACATCACACCAACGGGAGAGCATTTAAGCTTTCGACAGATTTACAAATAGAACTACAAACAGAGTACAAATAGAATTTTAAATTTTGATGATGAAATTAGCTTTTTATAAAAGATACTTGTAGTTATACAAACTTCAATCCATTTTACATATACATTTATAATCTCCTTTTCGATTGTTTATTGTGACTTGGGTAACCTTGAGAGCTCCAGGGTTCCGTGGAACACAGTTTGACGACCACTGCACTATATGAATGCTGAGGAGAACGAAACAGGAGAAAAGGTAGATATACAGTAGTGAAAAATTAAGTTTCATGTTTCAATCTGTTGTATTAAAAATGGACTAACAGTATGAAGCAATTTTACTCTTATCGAATAAATATAGTACCATAGAAAATTATATGGTTTTTTTTTTCAGAATTAAGCTGGCATATAATTTACAAATAAATTTTCATAATTTGCTATGAATTCCATGTAAAAATAAATTCCATGTAATTGGTGAGTATGGTGTCTTTTGGGAAGAATTTTGTTTTTATTCTTTTATCCCCTTCTCTCTCACACACACACGCGCAAAATAATATTCCTAACATGATTCAAAAATTTCCAATCTTATTAGTTTTGGAAGATGCATAACAATCATCGATCAAAAAAAGTATCAAAATAGTAATAAACGTTGGTTTCTTTTTTCACTGAAATATAAAACATTTCTTGTCGAATAATTCTTATTTATTCACCGATTCTACAAAGTAGAAAGTAAACTTCTTTTATATGCATTTTATCTGCTCCTTTTTCTAAAAAAATAATAAGTATGTGTGTGTGTGTGAAAGGACTATTGTTTCAAATACAGAATCGAAAATTTTTTCTACGTTAAATAATGTTTGTTCTTACATGTTCTAATAATATGCACTTATATATAATTTATAAAAAGCAATAAAATATTCGTGTGTTAAAACGAAGTAGTAATCCTAAAGGGAAAGTTTATCAATTGTAATTAAATTATTATAAATTAAATTATAATTCATAAGATTATGCTGGATTCCATTTGGATTTGCTTTTTCAGTATTGAGGTGGGGGGGGGGGAGTGATTTCTCTTTTCTAAATAATAAATTTTCTTAATTTGTTTCAATGATTGTTAAAAATAACATCTACTGTCTCTTCATACCATTTCCTTCTTCGATGGTGTGGGGTAAAGAGGACGTGGTTAGAGCGGACACATAATATTTCGTGGCTAGAGCCATCACCTTCTAGAGATTGGACACATCCCCCCTCTTAGAACAGATAAAGGGTGCAAATAAATAAGTAAATAAATGCTTTTAAAAATCACAAATATGATTTAAAACGGTATTTTAAATGGCAAATATCTTTCACGTGTGCTAACGTTTTTTTTTTCTTTTTACGGAAGTTTTCTGTTTTTTTCACGATTTACAAGAATAAATACATTTTTTATTTATATTAAATTGTTAAGATATTATAGTGCGAATGCGTTTTAAATATAGCGAAGTGTATTAAAAATAAGAACTTTCAGAGAAATATTTAAAAATTAATAGTAAATAACAGTATAATGAAGGGTCGAAACTGTGTACAACCGATGACACGTGACTGATTAGGGAAACAACGCAATAGGTACAAGAATATCCACTCTTCCAATCCAGCTTCCCAGAGCAGACAGTGTTTCCACTGTCGTCCGCTCTGACCACGTAACCTTTCCTTCATACTGAGGGGGAATGTCCAATCTGGGGTCAAAGGCTATCTTTGATCAGCAAACCCCTCTCTTTTCAACTAGACATATATTGCCTTTCAGCATTGTTCAAAGACTTGAATACTGCCTATCATAGGATGTTTACAAGCTCTATAACTTTAAGTTTTAATTTTTTTTTAAATTAGTGTTCTTAGAAGTTTATTCAACAGGTTATCTTTTTGTGAATGCTTTATTTTCTAATTTGAAAATAAACTAGTAATAAAAATAAATCTCTTAACTATAGTACTAAAAGAAAAACACATATGAGCAGCCAATATCTGTTCATACGGTAATGTCTCACATATTTCTCTTTTTTTTTCATAAATAAGTTACATAAAAATTTACTAAAACATTTTATGATTTATTTAACTAAAATGGATATATATTTTGAATTAACTTTAATTCTAAATTTGATATGTTTAAAATGTATTCAGCAAAGAAATCACATAGCGACTATTATATTAAAAATTTTGTCAAGAACATCAGGTTATTGAAAATATTCAATGATAGAAAATGCCAGACAGTAATTTTTAACAGAAAAAAAACTTAAATCACGATATTGCCATATTTATTCGAATCTAAGCCGCACTCCCCCTCCCCCGATACTTATGCTACTAAAAATCGGGTGCAGCTTACGCTCGTATTCACCGCTAACCTGACTCAGCGATGAAACCTAGAGTCAAGTAACCGGCAGTCAAGTTAAAACTAACCTTAGGTTAGAACTTCAATTCAAGGCTCTTTTTCGACCTCAGGTTACAAACACTATAATAAAATTTATTCAGTTGTCATAGGTGAGGATTTGAGAAATCGAAGGTAGTATATATATAAGTCAAATTTTTTGACACAACTGGACTGTATTAAAATGTTTTGTGACTCACAATTTTTTTTCTCGAGAAAAGTATAACAAGAAGACAGGTGTACTTTCATCCCAGTCTGCTTCATAATGTCCTGTGTAAAATGCAAACATTTCTTTTTAAATTAATATTTTTGCAGTATATTCTTAACAATTTTAAGTATTCAACATTTATATGAAAACTTTTGAAATTATTTCACATTTTACTCTTCGATATTTTAGAATTATGTTCAGTATGTTAGAATCGAAGTCGGAAAAATTCATCGGAGGGGAAAATTGAACACAAGATACTGTCGGATAGAAAACAATCACAGGTTCTCGTTTATTTTAAAAAAGTTTTTATAATACTGGTAAAATAAATTAATTATTTTCATTTCTTATTAATTCACCTTTATCATTTTTTTATTTCGTAAAATGAGTGAGTGAATATTAATGTCGCACTGATCAGTTACTGAGGGGCTTTTGGTGACGGACCTCGTAATTTTGAACCATGGTCAAATGACGAGGACAACACCTGAAATGGCATCCCGTCTCCTACCCCACCAACGGGAGGACGTTTGAGCTCTCGACAGATTTAACGTACATCGCTTTGTAGCCGCGGTAGCCGAGTTCTCTAGGTATCGGATCGTGGCTGGCATGTCACGGGTTCGAGCCCAGTATTACTAAATACCCGCCGTGTAGGGGAGCGATGCATTTTAAATCTGTCGAGAGCTCAAACGCTCTCCCGTTGGTGTTAGGACCTCCCTCTTAGTTAGGAGAGGAGGAAACTCAGGTGTCGTCCTCGTCACTTGACCATGGCTCAAAATTATGAGGTCCGTCGCCAAAAACCATTCGCGTAGCTGAACAGTGTGACGTTATTATTCACTCACTCGTGCATCGCTTCCCTACACGGCAGGTCTTGAGCGGTACTAGGCTCGAACTCATGAAACGCCAGCCAAGAGTCCGTTACCTTGACCTCTAAGCTACCGCGGCCACATTTTATTTCGTAAATTTATCATATGTCGATAACATATTTAACACTATTTTTAGTTTTCTTTCCACAAAAACGGGCTGAGAATTTAGGGTACGGCTTAGAATTGGAGAAAATTAATTAAAAAAATAAGTTTCTGCTAATTTAATTAAAAAACAAGATTTGGTTAATGATTGTTCCAATGGTTTAATGGTAAAATTGCACGTTAAATATAAAATCTGTTCGATGAAAAAAAAATTTTTTTGTTAGTTAAAAATAATAATAATAATTGCATTACAATAATTAGATTAAAATTTTAAATTGTGAGCTTCAGAGTAGTAATTTGTGTTCTCTAGTCAATTCACAGCTTTCTGTGTCAAGTATAAAATAATTACACTTTCAATTTTTCATTCAGTCGCTTCACAGAATTTAAATATTTTTATATACATTTCATTAATAACAGGCAAAAAAAAATCTAAGCAGCTTAATTATAAATTATCTATATAATTTAAAGCACACATGCAGGAAATATTGAAAACATTCCTAAATGGGAAAGTTCATCAGGTTTGAGATGTTAAATCTCTTGTGTACATCATAAATCTCCTTTATTGTCCACACTATTTGTCACAACTTGCTGGTTACCATAATTTCAGCCGACGACTATATTTCAGAAAGCTATCGCCAAAATTAAGTATTCGTAGCCAAGAAAAATTCGTGTTACAAAACGATGGTGGCGCCATCCCTTTGAGATAGTCCTAACTGCGCCAAAAATAATTCAGAATGAACTTAAAATTTAAAATAGTTCATTAATAAAAGCATAAAACTTAATTCTGGCTACACTAGTCAAAAGAGGGAAGCATGCTTTCTAATATACTATTTAATTCTACTCGAAAAAATCAATTTTTTTCTATTATAATGTGCTTCGCGTTTTCACTTCCTATACTTTAACATAGAAAACTCAAATTTCATTTTGCAATAATGCTGAAAACTGCGTATTTTTTTCAAAAATCAAAATTCAAAGAACACTATCCTCTAAACAATAATTTTTTTATACCAATCGAAATTTTTATTACTATTGGAGCTTTTTACTGTCGGCAAATGTGCTTCCCGTTTGATCCCTATCCTTTAACATTGACCGAAAACAGTCTTAAACCATTAGATTACGAGACTCATCGTTGTTGAAAAAGTTGCAATATATAGTTTTATTAGAAATAAAAAATTTTCTAACAATAAAAAGAAGGAAATACTTGCTATTTAGTTGACAAAGAAATTTTTGAAAAGCAAAATGAGCATAAAAATTATTTTTAACATTAAAATTTTTACGATGCATTTAATTTAAACGTACATAAACTGTCTTTATTGATTTCAAACTGTAAGAATGAAGTTAAACATTTATTCTTAGTTCTCTGATAATCAAACAGTTGTTTTAAAGATATCATTTTACTATCACTGATCCATGAAAGTGTCACACAATGGGCTATTTTTATTTTCCTCTCTTACTGTCATAAAATGTTTCGAAGACGCTTGTTTCGAGTAGTTGAATGAGTTTGATGAATTAAAGCTTAAACGTATAAAACTGATTTACAGTAAGACTAAACTTTATCCCATACAAGAAAATTGGAAGAAATTATTTGTGGTATAAATGTGGTGTAAAGGCTATATCCTGCTAATGAAAAATGAAAATCCAGTCTGTAAAGTGATTGAAGTCAAACAGAAAGTATTTTCTACACAAAACCATATATGGTTTTGTGTAAAAAAAACTCTTTTTGTTAGACTCCAATCACTTTACAGACTGGATTTGTTTCAGTAAAAGAATTTCATGTAGGACTTTTATATATATAATTATTATGCTTTTTTAAATTAAAGAGAAACTAATTCCGAGTTCTGTTTAATTTTTTTTCAATACCATTCTTTTTTACGCCGTATTCAATTTGCTTCTTAGGATTATTATTTTATTTTATTTTTGATTTAACTATTATTTTAACCGATAACTTTAGGAGTGAGTGAGTGATTGTGTTGTTTTATGGCGCAAGAATATACTTTTGGAATTATTATTTTTGAAGTTTACGTATAAACCTATTATAGTACAAACTTTACGTGTTTTGGAATATTTTAATAATTTTTGTTCCAAGTCTTACAACGTCCTATAACTAGATTCAATAAAATTTTATTGAAGCAGTAAATGATTCTCAATCGTGATTTTCATTCCATTATTTTACTATAAAAATATGTGTTCTGACATACAAAGAAATTTAACTTAGGATTAGTGAAACTATATCTATATTCTTCGAGATCTCTTGGGAAAAAATTGAAAATAAAAGAATTGTTGGACCAAATTATTATTTTTAATAAGTATCCAGTTAAGTGGAATACAAATGCAATAGACGATGAGCAAATATTTCTTTCAGTGTGGGAAAATAAATATTTCTGTGGGAAGAGATCAATAAATTTCTTCATGAGATTATTCTCTGAAATATCTCTTCATCCACTTGGCATCAATTCGTGTAATAGAAGCAAAAAGATTCCGACTATTTAAAGCGAAGAAAATATTAGTGCGAATGACTTGACCAATGTATAAGGGCTTAAGAAGGGAGTGAGTAGACTGAAAGATAATGATGCGATGACATGATAAAAATCTTTGTCCTTTCTGAATAAAAAATAAATACTATTTTTGTAAAAAATGCCAAATATTTCATTTAACGCTCTTGTTTGGAGTCTTTATGTATTTAATATATATTGCATGTAACATTTTTGTGCGTTGTATATGCATGAGTTATTTGCTGATGCATGATGCATTTGGGAATATGTTTCTTTGTATTAAAAGGAAAGCTGTCAATGGCTTTTTATAGCTTCAGTTTTAATGTTTATATATTGCTTTTTTTCTTCAGCAAACTGGAAACTTTTCCTTCTGATTCCAAACTGTCAAAAGAAAAAATCTGTGTGGTATGTATTTTCCATAAATTTGTAAAACTTGGAATGATGAGTCCAATTCCAATTGTTGATTTTTTAGTACAAAATTGTGATTTTTTTTAACTGCAGGCATCGGACACTTGTACCCTTGAGAGAACCGACAAATTAATCGATGACCGAAAGGGGAATAATAATGTTAAGTATTCTCAGCGGAGTATGCGTAGAGGCTCTGGGGCTGGTATGTAGTTTTATTTTCATTCTTTTGTAAATAACAATGTTGCTGTTTACGACGAGTTATTATTGTTCAAGAGTTTATTGGGAAGAATTCGTTCAAGTAAGATTTAGAACTAATTATACTCCGGTATGCAAAAGTTAAGAAATAAACACATTTTTGCTCAATTTTTAAAAGCTACTCAAGCAATTCAAGTGAAAATTGATGTAAAAATACATAAAAGTATTATTAAAAAGTTGAGAAAAATGATAGTCGTACTTCCTCATCATAATGGTTTATGCTCATGAAATCATTTTAGTATAAAAAATGACGTAGCAAAAGGGGACTAATGGAGGGTAGGGTTTAATGTGGCGTATGGTCGCCCCTGACAAAAATGAAACTTTCACAACGAAATCTCATGCTGATTACGACACTGTTTATGAGGTTTTAAGGCAATAAATGCCACTCCTTCACGAAGGCTTTTTTGGCTCCGAGAAAGTTCTGCGAGGATACTTTGTCAAGAGCATCCCAGAAATGCTATATGATGTTCAGGTCTGGTGATCGGGTTGACCATCCTCTTAATACCCTCTATCTCAGTGCATTTGTCGAACAGCCACGCCTTATGTGGATAAGCGTTAGCATCCATGTGAATGAACTGGGTGCTAACTATCCATCTTCTCTGAAAGGTCTCACTCAGAGGTCTATGATCACATCCCTATACCCCAGAGCAGTCAAAGATGTGCTGGTCTGACCGCTCGTCTAACATCTCACACTGTCCCAGACCATAACACCACCATGTCTATAGTCATCTACTTGTATGATGTTTGAGGCACGATTCTAGGTTCTCTCTCTAAGTATACACGACGGGAATCAGTGTTCAAACTGACTAATCAGTGAAGAAAGTGCAGTCGTGTCAAGAGCACTCTCGCGTTCAATGATGAAGCTGTCTGTACCATATCAGGTGGGTGACCCGGAGTGAGTGGATGCAAACCATAAGTCTCCTGGTATAAGGTTTTACCTCATTAAGCCTTCCGTAAATGGTATTGAAATAATTCCGTATATAATACCTTGAAACTGAAGTACGAGGAGCAACGGTAGTTGAGTCCGCCCACTGTGTCTTACAGTTAAAATCAAGTATTGATCATTCGGCTCAGGGTAGCATTTGTGCGCAATGTTTTGTGCCAACCTAGAAATCATATTTCAGGACCATCATGTTATTTCCCCTTGGGATTGGTCTGCTTCCAATTTTTCATCTACATCATAATTCATCATCCGCACATGTCATTGTATGGAAAATAATTGGAAGAAACATGAGCATTTAGAGGTACTCGTATATTCCGTATTTTGTGTTGGTTTCAAATCACAACAGTTAATATGAGGTTATATTTTAGCATCGAACACTTTTTACTTTCAAAATATTGAATAAATTAATTAAATTGTAAAAAAAAGGATTGATTAGACACATTCAAGTTTGGAAGGTAATTAACGTCTATTTCCTTGGTAGCATAAACTAATATTTCTATTCATATCAGTTTCTGAAAGAACATTTTTTACCTTTCTATAGAATATTTGACGTATAGTATTTATTTTTTAAAGTGTTAATTCTACACGATTCTTATGTTAGACTGAGCTTTGCTAAACATGTTTTAATTCTTCAAGTTTTCATTCCTGTTCATGAATGACTCGAAAATTCCCATTGATAATGCACATTATCTGAAACAAATATATTTGATTCCTTGTTTTTTCTTCCGTTAAATATATTTTTCATTTCTTCAGTAACATTGTTTTGTTTCATAGGCTCTCCGAACTCACAGTTAAGTATACCTAGATATCCAGCCTTTGATTTTAGTGAACAAGAAGATGTGAATTCGATGTTTCCTTCTCCATCTGTAAGTTTTCGAATTTTTTTTCTCAGTTACTTCAGTTGCTAACCATGAAGCGCATGTGTTGATTGTATTTCATTTTATTTTTAAGGAACCTGAAGCCAACCGTAATAATAAAATCGATTCCTTTCAAGAGGTGCCAAAACTGGAAGCGATAGCTGATGCAGATGCAACTCAAAATTCTGTACATCTGAAAGATGTATGTATTTATTTTAAAACAGAATACGTTGCGGAAAAAAACAATTAGGGGTTTAAAAGTAAATTTGGGTTTTTTTTTGTAACTACGTACTTCGTAATATGTCAGATTTTGAATATACAGTTGAACCTCTATTTAAAGAGGTCGTTAAATCCCGAAAACGCTCGTTATGTGGAAAATTCGTTAAAAAAAAGTTTAGAGAAAATTGTAAAAAGTTCTTGGGTTCCAGGAAAAATTTAGATGGAGATCCATCTGCAGTTTAAAATTATTTTTTCTAATAAAATATTCAGTATTAAATTCACTCAAAAAATGGCAAAACACAGATTAATGCTCCGGTATCTCACACGTGTATGGAGGTCCTGTGGAAACAAATTGAATCCATCCCCTTGAATGCAGGACAAGAATGAATGTCAGAGGGCATAATTATGAGTAATTCCATTTATAGACATTCGTAGACCTACAGGGGATCGAAGTTACTCTGACTAAACAAACCATATGGAATCTTTCACCAACCAGTTATTCGCAGAACTATCTTAAAGCAAGATAAGGTCGTAGTTGTTGGGAAATTTACTTTAACTTTTTCTTGTCAGCCGGCTGGGTGGCGTGGTTGGTTTGTCGCTGGCTTTCTACACCCAAGGTTGCGGGTTCGACCCCGGCCCAAGTCGGTGGATCAAATCTTTTTTGATCCATTTCTCAAGGGGAAATAAATCCCCTTGTAAATGTAGCTATATCACTCTCTGAAAGTGATGTAGCATCATTATTAATCATTGAAATATCGTAAAATTAAAAAAAATTTCGTATATTAGATTTATGAGCTACTTAGATTTAAATTTTAACAATATATATTTTCAATAATAAAATAGGATTAGTCTAATGTAAAATGTCATTATACATTAAAATGGAAACTTATTAAATAATGTAATTGCTGATAATCATTCCTTTTAGGAGAGGAATGAATTCAACTGGTCAAATTAGATTAATAGTAAATGAATAATTGTGTGGCAGTCCAAGTAGTCATCATACAATTTACAGATGTTGCAACACTTAAAAATTAATGTTCCATTCCATGTTATGCATGTTAGAGAAAATTAAAATGATGATTGAGCTTTGCATAAGCCAAGTTTGTTAACTCGACAAGCTATGGCTTCCACTTAATAAATCATAATTTAGATTGAATATAGAAAAAGCGCTTATTGTCTTTCAGACTAGCTATAAAAAGAGAAATTCAAGCAAATCTAAAACTCTAATGCCGGAGCATATGGAAAATTCTGAAACAGAATCTACAAAAGGAAGTTTTGAATATGAAGTTCCTGACTTACCAACATCTGCAGATGCAACTTCGATAGCTGTACCTGATATAGCATTTCCTAGCTTACCTAATACATTTCTAGCAAAATTGGGGGTACACAAAGATAGTCCCTTACCGTAAGCATATATTTATTATTATCATAAATTTTGTATTGATGATATTATATATGTACTGTATTTATATATAAGTGATAAACATTTGAACTGCTTTCCCAATGCTCAAAATTCTTTCATTTTTCTTTGAGCTTTTCATTAATGTCCCAAACAGAAAATAATTTACTATTTTTTTCCCCCTCTTATTACAGTTCTATTTTTGGGTTTAAGGAAAAGTTCTTTCGCTTTTTACTAAATGAAACCATACATTTTTATTCACTTTTTATTTAAAATTTAATCTTAACTCTAATGTTATTTGTTAGTTACAACTGTCTGCCAGCGTTCTGACAGCTTATCTTACCCCCTGGAAAAGAAATCCCCTGTTTTGGAGACAAAGTATTCTTATACTGCCGTTTCGACACTCTCCAAATTTATATATTTATTTCCATCAAGAAAGTTTTGTAGAGACCTGAACAGATGATAGTCAAATGGTGCAATATGAGGAGTATATGCTGGCTGAAGTAAAGCTTCTCCCAACCCAGCTTTGAAATTTTTTACACGGTGTTTCTTACTATGTATAGTCTAGCGTTGTCATGATGAAGAATCATGCCTTTCCTGTTGGCCAAAGAGGGACGTTTATGTTGAATTTCTTTATTCAAAACATCAAGTGGCGAATAGTAACTGCCCTTTCGTTTTCTTTCAGCAACTCTTAATGTGCACTATACCCTTGCTGTCTCGCCAGTAATAATCTTCTTCTGAAGCACGCTCCCTTCGTAAACGTATGATTTTTTTTTCTGACCTCATGTTTTTACATTTTCCACTTTTCATCTCCAGTAACCAGGTGGTCTAAAGACGGTTCCCTTTTGTGAGGAGCAAGATTTGTAGAACATATCGAAATTCTGGTTATAATATTTTTTTCGCTTAGTTTGTGTTGCACCCAGACAGAGAGTTTGGACACAAAACCAAGCCTTTTAATGTAATCCAAAGCAGTATTCCGTTGAATTCGAAGCTTGAAGCCCATTTCTGTGAAAGTTAACGGGGAATTTGTCCTGATCATGCTGCGTAGTACTTCGCCTCTGACATCTGATTTCCCCTCAGGGGGGTCACCTTCTTTAGGTGAGTACGGGTGTCACAATCCCGAGGTGCCCTAGTGATCTTTTCCTTTACCCAAGGGGTTTACTGTCTTTGGTAAACACGGGATTCACAACCCCGGGGTACCCTAGTGATCTTTCTCTATTTTCGACCCTCTTTCTTGTCATATAATTCTTTCATTCATTTCCCGTCTAGACTACAGACCAATTTTTTTCGAAATGTACATGTATACAAGTATTCATTTTTTCTATTAGATATATCCTTATTCGTTATTAATAACATATTTTTGTATTCATTTTGATTGAGTTTAATTAGTTTAATTTAATTTTTAATTTGTTCGACTTTTGATTTCAATAATCGTATTATTACTTATTTTTTGACTAACACTGTTGGTTATCCGACCCGCACGTTTGCCGTGTGCGGCGTCCCGTAAGGAGGAAAATGGTGTCCTGGGGATACCTTTTGCGTACCCTTTGGCCCACGCTTCGCTGTAGACGGGTGGCAGGAATGAGCCCGCTCCTGTCAATCGGCTGGTGATAAGTCTTTTCGGAGACATTGCTGTAGGGTTAGTGCTGCAGACAAGGGGTGGCGGGTTTACCCGTTGGATCCTCGCCCTGATGCTGTAGCACTATATATTCTGGGTGTACTCCAGGTAAGCGCCGTGCCTGGTTTTTGCCAGATGACCGGCACACTGCCTCCCTTGTTGGACTCCGTGGTGGGTGGAGCCACACCAGAATGAATACCATCTCTCTTTCATAGATCCTGAAATTTCGTGCCCGGGTAAAGGCCTCGTTTTACCCAACCTTAACCTTGATCAAGTTGCTAAACAAGTAAGATTTTTGTTAATATCCTTGGAAAACAATGAAATGTCCAAAAAGTCACCATTTGCAATTCATAAGGCACTAATAGGAATAGGTGGCGAACCTAAATCAGTAAAACGCTTACGATCCGGTGATTTATTAATTGAAACATGTTCTGCTTTACAAACGAAGTCTTTTTTACTTGCCAAATCTTTTCTTGACTCTACCGTAAGAATAAGTCCTCACAAATCTCTAAATACTTCTCGTGGTGTCATTTCTGAACCTGACTTGTTGAACACTCCTGATACAGAAATCCTTGATGGATTTTCTGATCAGGGCGTGATTCAGGTCAGGAGAATTACAATCAAAAAAGATGCTACAATTATCCCTACAAAACATATAATTTTAACTTTCAACAGCCCCTCTCTACCCAAAACTATTAAAGCTGGTTATTTAAATTGTGAAATCCGTCCATATATTCCGAATCCTCTGCGCTGTTTCAAGTGTCAGAGGTTCGGACATTCACAAACTTCCTGCCGCGGCCAACTTACTTGCTCTAGGTGTGCATCTGTTGGACATGCTTCCACAGATTGCTCTCTAGAACCTAAATGTATTAATTGCTCTCAACCCCATACAGCTGATTCCAAACTATGCCCCAAATGGAAAACCGAAAAACAAATTCAGACAATCAAAACGAATAATAACATATCTTACCCAGAAGCCCGAAAATTAATAGTTTCACAAACATCACAAACTTACGCCCAGGCTACCAAATCCTCTACTATAAACAGTTCCACACAGACAGACGAAGATATAACAAAAATAACATGTCCACCCTTAAATTTACTACAGCCAATTTCATCCCTCCCAAAACCAACTATACCAACATCCACCCCTGCTGTTTTCACATCGTCTTCAGCCCAGGCACACCTCTTACCTTCTACCTCTTCAATAGCCACTACAGTGTCAGAAACTCAGCCACCGACTCCTATTTCTAATTCAGTACTTACCACCACCAATATGTTCACCCCCATTAAATCATCCTCAATCACATACGCTTCCACATCAATATCTTGTACTCAACCCCCTTCTGCATCTACAACACAGGATTCAAAACAAAATTCAAAATCTCGAGCAAGAAAAAAAAAATTATTAAAAAAAATAAACGATGCAAAAATAGAAATAAAAATGGCACCACACAAACCACGGAAAAGTACACCCCAACAGGATACCTCGGATGAAGAAATGATAGAATATAATCAGGATGAATTGGTTCTACCGAAATATTACCATATTGATACTCCGTATTCTCACATTACTACACCTACTCGATATAAAACTGGCACAAAGTAATTGTTCTCTCTTTTACAATTTACATTACCAGCAAATGGCTGAATTTTTTTTTTTTAATATAGATTTTTACTGTTGAATTTTTCTGCTTTAACCTTTCTTGACTTTGTGGCAGGGTTCGTCCCCCACCAAAATGTATGTTCCTGTATTTTTTTAATTGAATTTTAATATTTTAATTTTACTTTGTACTCTTGAAACAGTGTTCTTGTCGGCATTTTTAGATATTTTAGAACGTTTTGAATATTTTAACGAACGTTTGGCGCAGTATAGCCGGCCTCGGCTCTTGTGCCAATAAACCCTACAATCACTCACTCACTCACTGACATCTGATTTTCAAAGAAAAATCACCCAAACAAAATTTTACTAGCCATCCTTGGCATGTTCGAGCTGTTGCTGCTTCCTCTCCAAACACGCGTCACACAAGTTTCTTTTACCTCCATCGCGTTATTCCCTTTCTGGAACTCAAACAATATACAATGCACTTTTTCTTCACTCATGTTGACAGTTTTACAAACTTAAAAAAACTGACTAAAATGTGAAAAAATGTCTATAAATCATCAATAGTATACTAATCTAATTGTTCAAACCGGTTTCATTTGGATCTGAATTCTTGCTAAGGATCGACAGTGCATAAAAGTGTTGGTGTTCAAAAACGACAGAACTTTCCCTTATACCCAATAATTCTTTCTAAGCTCTTTTTGAAAATAGTGCACTGTTTGTTATTTTGAAGAAACATTTGATATGATTGTATGATTGCAAGTACCATTATAGATATTTCAGTTCAAACTAAATTATGCATATATTCATATGAAGTATATATATATATATATATATATATATATATAAAGTAGTGCTTTGCTTACCTGCAAACATTAATTTTTCTAAAAGGCTGTAAATTTCCATTTTTCTCAAGTAATTAATTAAAATGTTTTTTCTCTTTGAATTCGGAATATAAGGCTTGGAAATTCACCTTACTTCCTTTCAAATTCCTTCCACTTCATCAGTAAAATGGTTGAATGATTTTTTTTTTAAATTCAACTGACTGTTTAAGCATATTAACATTCACAATCACCTTTAGAAAATCAATATATTGTTTTTATTTTCATCAATTATATTTTAATCAAGATGTTTTTTGGCAAGTAATATACAGGGTATTCCGATACTCAACGTCAAACGAGTACGGGGTGAAATGTCGGGGTCATATTACCTCTGGAATAAAATAAACTTAGCTCTATTACTTGGTTAAGCAATGATTAGGATATTTTTGAAAATGTAGAAAATTGACAACCTCCACTACTTCATTAGGTACTGTGGCCACAAATTTCGCAATTTTATAGTAATTTTTTCACAAACATCCTTTTACATAGCCATACTATTAATCGCCGTCACAAGCTGAATAAAAATTTTGCTGGTTTAGTCAAAATTAAAGTTGGGTTGTGTGTGTCAGGGTTTGAGAAAAAGATGTTACCTAACTCTGACTCTCCATGAAAAGAAAAATATTTTACACAACCCGAGGCAAGTTTGCGAAATGATGGCCCATTTAGTTAACCTTCCCAAATGGTACTACAGTTCTTCTTTTCTATCCATAACAATCAAGTGAGTGAGTAAATGTTGTGTTTTATGGTACAAGAGCCAGTTTTAGCAGTGCTGTGCCAAACATTTGTTAAAAATTTAAGATTAAAAATGTGTTCATGTAAAAATGTGTGCAAAAAAATAGTTGTATATATTGTTACGAATTTTGTATAAAATAGAGTAAATAATTTGTATTTGGATGCGTAATGCATTTATATTACTCTATGTTATATTTATTTAAGCTAAAATTGTAATATATTCGCAAGCAACACCGTCTCTTACGTGATAATGGTGATTCAATGAGAACTTGGCAAAATCTTGGCGATAGAGCCAAGTTGGCATCATTTTTGGCGACCAGGTTGGCGAGCATGTTCGCGATTGTTTTTGGTAAGTTGGGACCCTCTGGTTTCTTCTAGAAATTTGTGGAGAAATCCACTAATTTCAAGACCTATGACACTAGCGGGTCTTTCTCGAAAGTTCGACGAGGCCTATAAACAGAGATGCTCTCCGAAAATCAGTCAGCCTTGTTTCGATCAGCGATTAGTGAGTATTGTTTTGACTCGTGATTAGCGACTGGCCTTGACCGTGATTACCGATTACCTCGGCTATGATTGTGAATAATCTTTTAAATACTTGTATTTTAGACACTGACTTTTAAAGAGATGTTGTGCCTACATTTGTGTTGCCGGCAAAAACTTCAAACATTTAATTCATTAAAGTATTGCAAAAAATGTTTACCATCTTATTTTTAAATGCATAGCTTAATTGGAGTTACACACTTAAGTTTTTGAAATTAATTAATTTTGTTAAAAAAGAGAATTGTCAATAATTGTTATGAATACATAAACAGCAAGTTCTGCAATCGTAACTAAACGTGCCATCTTTTGAGAAACTTGCCTGGTTTTCTTTGGTAAAAGCTTTCTTTTTTTTATGGAGTTAGGTTACATCATTATCTCAAAACCTAATTGAAACAAACTTCGTTAATTTTAACTAAACAACTTGTGACTGTGATTAATATCCCGGCTATGTAAGATGACGTTCTCGTGAATTATACCCTCCCCTAAGATCTCCCCGTCTACCGTTAAATGTTTCTGGACGTGTAGGCGCATTTGAATAATGAAAAGACATATTTGCAAATCACTATATGTATTGATGCTTAATAATCACAGGAGGATCTAATATCACAATTCAAATTTAAGAGAAATAAAACACAGTGGAGTATGAGAAGGAGTTACTACTAGCGGAACTACGGAATCGCGACTGAATCCACGAAAGATCAAACACATACAATTACAGCTAAAACACGTACACGTATTCACAAATTTCTAAATCACTAACCTTATCCTTGTAACATCGGCGGTTAAGTCGAGATGATGAATTCTTTACTGGTTGAATAGGATAGTAGACAAGGATCCCCACACGGTAATACGGAATCTTTTCTAATTTCAATCTACTGCTCTCCAGCGTAGCTTGTCACGTTACTGCTATCCAATACTGTCAACAACTGCGTGTTGATCTATCGATGCTTCAATTCATTTGACTTCACTTTACTTTTTTCGTTAACTCGCTAAACCCGAACTTATATAATATATCTCATTTGCATAAATCACGCTTTAGCTCACGGTGGAGATTGGTTGAAATAAATAAAACTTGAAAGAAATATTGAGGAGGTTAGTGGAAACCGTATAGATCCGTCACAACCCCTTCCAAGAAAAAAGCGTGATTTATTGAAGGTCTAAACAAACTGAAAGAACTCACGTAACCCGCCTAACAGCTGAAAAACTCTGAACCTGCATAAAAGTTTAACTCTCTAACTCCAGAATTTTTAATTAAACTAACAGACAGAAATGACTACTCAAAAGGGCACTCCACTCCATTTTATTTATCTTTCACATATATTCCCTGCAGTGCATCCCATTCGGGCGAAGATCAGGGGAAAACCTTGCCATAAGGAAAAAACCCTGATCATGCACTTTACTTTACTAATACATAAAAAAATTTTACATCTTCACCAGAAAATTTCTTCGATACATCTCATCAAAAGATTCAGGGACTGCTGCCCTGAAAGGAAACTATATCAATTTCTTACTAAAATATGACATTAAATGCACAGAACCTTATATTGACACAAATATGGCATACATTATATCAATTATATATATAGTTTCATATCAAAATAACCTTCATCTGATTTCATTTTCAAAAATTCCCAATCAATCGCGCTGCGCTATTAATGTTGTTAGTAATCCTAATTACGCCGCGTCCCCAAAACCAGATACTACTTATACATCTTAATAATTACACACAAAAATATATACATTTTTCACATACAATATATTACAACAAACAATACAAGTAATCTCACATATAAAGCCACGTCTTTAATGTGTAGCAAAACAAATGCAATCCAACAAATGTTTTTCCACAATTTGGAAAAAATATAAAATACAAAAGTTCATTTTTCAATCAATATGAAAACGCACACAACGCAGTGACAACTTTTGTACATTTTTTAAATTTTACAAAGCAAAAAAATTAGACTAGCCCACATGGAAAATACTCTGAACTGTGTCTGTCAGAGGGAAAATAAACAAATTAGAATTATACAACCTGGCTAATCTTTAGATCCAATCTGCATAGGCTTTGTCTCCAACCTCGGTCTCTGTACTGGATGACCTTGTCCTAGGTCTGTCCTCTCTCCGCTCCCACCTTCTGGGTCTCCTTCTCCTTTATTGAGTCTGCTGTAGTTGATATGCTCCTGCTGGGGCGTTCTTTCCTCCTACGGGATTCCGATTATGGCTGCTGTCCACTCGACGTCGGCTCCGGAGGTTGTAAGGGCAGTTTCGTTCCTGCTGGACTTAACGGGACCTGTTGTATCTGGACTTTCTACTTTCTTCTCTGCGGGATGGTCCTGGAATTGTTTTTCCCTCCGATTGCCTCTCATATTCTACCTTTCTGCAGCACTTTCTTGATGGACGAGACGGCATGGACGAGGACATCTTCCTTTTGTCTCTGGATGCTGGTGCCTCTGGTCTCTTCTTCCTTTGTTGCATCTCAACCTCGTCTAGCAAAATTATTACTCGAACCCTGGGTTTCTCTGCAGCTATGACGTTCCTCATACCGATCGACCAACTCTAACAACTGTACCTTCGTCGTGGGGTTTCGAACCACTAAATAGTCCATAATCTGGGGTTCGAGTCGCATTACTATGTTATTGACCAATTTTGCATCATCATAATTCAAACCTAAAGATGGATTTTTAATAACTTATATATAAAATCTGATGGGGTCTGTCCTTTCTGCTGCTTGGATGAAAAAAACGGAGCCTCTAACTCCGACTTAATCCTTACCACTGGAAATCTATCTGACAACTTCTTTTTAAGCGACGCGAAGGCAGTCGCTTCTTCGTTCACACACGCAAATCCTATGACCTCAAACCAGTCTAATGCTCTCCCAATTAAATGACCCTTTAAATATGCACACGACAGATTCGCCGGTATCTCATAATAAGCTATATTATCATCAATATTATCAAGAAACTCCGCTACATTCTCTCGACCTGAAAAGAATAATTCCGGCAGAACCCTAAAACCAGCACTCGCTCTTAAATCCGGTATTTCAGTTGGGCGCCAGTGTCGTGAATTATACCCTCCCCTAAGATTATCATCTCCCCGTCTACCGTTAAATGTTTCTGGACGTGTAGGCGGATTTGAATAATGAAAAGAAATATTTGCAAATCACTATATTTATTGATGCTTAATAATCACAGCAGGATCTAATATCACAATTCAAATTTAAGAGAAATAAAACACAGTGGAGTATGAGAAGGAGTTACTACTAGCGGAACTACGGAATCGCGACTGAATCCACGAAAGATCAAACACGTACAATTACAGCTAAAACACGTACACGTATTCACAAATTTCTAAATCACTAACCTTATCCTTGTAACATCGGCGGTTCCGTCGTGGTGATGAATTCTTTACTGGTTGAATAGGATAGTAAACAAGGACCCCCACACGGTCATACGGAATCTTTTCTAATTTCAATCTACTGCTCTTCGGCGTAGCTTGTCACGTTACTGCTATCCAATACTGTCAACAACTGCGTGTTGATCTATCGGTGCTTCAATTCATTTGACTTCACTTTACTTTTTTCGTTAACTCGCTAAACCCGAACTTATATAATGTATCTCATTTGCATAAATCACGCTTTGGATCCCGGTGGAGATTGGTTGAAATAAATAAAACTTTAAAGAAATATTGAGGAGGTTAGTGGAAACCTTATAGATCCGTCACAACGTTAGTGAACAAATCACTAATATTGTGAACTTTGAGGTCACAGTACCCTTGATGATGTGATGGTTGATGTCAATTTTCCACATTTTCGAAATGATCCTACTTATCGCTTAACCAACTGATAGGGAATCCCCCCCCCTAGAACCGATATCATCTCCCCTTCCACCCGCGCTAGCTTAACGTTAAGTTTCTTGACACAGCGTATAATTCAGTTATGTCATGGAATATCTAGAATACCTCCACTTAACTAAGCAAAGCGCGTGTATATAGTGGGCAGAAAATGAATAATTTTTTATTTATCTAGTTTGTCCATGAAACAACTAGATATTCTAATTGGAATATAAATACATGTGATGAACCTTTAAAATGAAAAATAAACAATTTGGCATAAAACAAGTCCGTTGTTTTCTAAAGTAAATAGTTAAAACTCTCGAAAAATACATCTAATGTTACGGATAGATTAATTTATAAACGGCGAAGAAAAATAGAATATATATTAGAATATATATATATATATATACTAACTTGTATACCCGTTCTTCACATGGGTGAATTGAAAAATAAAACAATAGAAATAGAACAAGTAAATTGCAAATTAAACAAAAACAAAAAATGTTTTTTCTTTAGTTTTTTACTCAACGTAAAATCAGATTTGTCAAATTTGAAATCTGTAGGTCTGATAGTTGAAAAAAAAGGGATTTTTTAAAATCTATAACGCCCCAGTAACACCCATGTAGGTTGACTTTTAAAAACCCCCTTCTTATCAGATCTCTGCTCAGCAGAAGTTATGTGTTTTTTTTTTCTAAATTTGAAGTTTATAGGTTTAGCTATTCATAAAAGGGAATTCTTTTTTATATAAAACGCCTTTGCAACTCCTTTCGAACGTCAATTTTCACAAAATCCTCTCTTAGAGAATCTCTATTCTATGGAAAAAAAAATGCCAGCTAAATTTCAAGTTTAGGTTTAATAGTTCGAAAACGGAATTCTCTTTTATCTATAACACCTTTTTAAACCATCGCAATCCCCCTTGGTTCTCGATTTTCGCAGAGCCATTTATTAGCGGATCTTTACTCCATAAAAGGAACATACCTACCAAATTTCAAGTCTGTTGGTCCAGTTGTTCAAAAACGAGAATATTTTTCCTCAAAGTCAATTAAGACCTCGCACCACCCCTTGGGGTCGATTTTCGCAAAACCCGTTCTTAGAGGATCTCTATTCCATAAAAGGAGTTGGCCTATCAAATTTTAAATCTGTACGTCTAATATTTCAAAAACGGAAATATTTTTAACACCCCTTAATCCCCTGCAGTGCCCCTTGGGGGTCGATTTTCGCAAAACCCATTTGTAACGGATCTGTACTCCATGAAGGAAATCTGCTTGATAAATTTCAAAACTGTACGCCTAATAGTTTAAAAATGGAAATAATTTTAACGCACCTTACTCCCTCGTAACGCTACTTGGTGGTTGATTTTCACTAAAACCATATTGTAGTGGATATATTCTCAATATAAGGAATCTGCTATTACCAAATTGCAAGACTGTACATCTAATAGTTTTAAAATGGAAATATTTATCTAAACACCCTTAATCCCCCACAACGCCACTTAAGCATCTATTGAAACATAGTTTCACTAACTCAGAAACCTTCACGGGAATGCGTCCAACCATTCCATAAAGCTTCATCGCAATCAGATGAATGGTTTAGGAAGGCAAAAGAGACATACACACACACACACACATACACACACATATATATATATATATATATATATATATACACGGTGGTCACCAAAATTGTGGACACTTTTTAGAATTGTTATGTTTTTTAAGTGTATATGCTTATAGAAAATGTTCTGTTTCACAAAATGCAAAGTCATATATGTATATCATTTTAAAGACAAATTAAAACTAAATTCAATACAAAAAACAAAATTCAAATATTTACATCACAAAAAAAGTTATGCAGCAATAACTATCGATGTACATTAGATACTGATCATAGTAGTGATTTATCAGTGCTTAGTAGGGTAGCCTTTATTTTATATTGCAGATTCGCATCGATATTTCATTAAGCTGAAAATAGTTTTAAGCTCTTCCTTCATTATTATATGATGCCAGGAAACAATTATATCCTCAATCAGTTCCTTTTTATTTCATGGGTACTTCATCTTCGATAGAATCGAGGTCTAGACTATTTCCTGGCCAGGACAATAACTCAATAATCTTAGAACGATACTAGTCTTCTTAATACTTTACTGTGTGAAAAGGAACAGAATCTTGCAGAAAAATAAATGAAGCATTGTTTATAAATAGATCCCTGATGGAAGGTAGAACTTTGGGTTGCAGAACGGTGTCAATGTATTTTCTAACATTCCATGGATGATATGAAGGCGACCAATACTACTGCTGGTATGCATGACCAAATCATACAACTGTGTGAATACTTCAGAGTTGTCTGGATCCAGTCAAGATATGTAGCATTTCTCCTACTCTACGCCTTACATATTTTTGGCCATCACTACCGAATAACGATATTTTAGTTTCATTATTCTTGTGACCACTAATCATTTGTCCAAGTAATGTGTTCATTGGACCTCTGTAGACTTTTTTAGCGCTGCTGTAAATTAATATAAGGCTTTTCTAGCGAAATTCTACCTCTTAATCTAACATATGCTGATCTTCTCCTGGTTGTTTTTTAATTGACCGAAACACCAGCATCATTCGAATAACTTCTGATGAATGTTGATGACATTCTTTTATCTTGGAAACAAAGTATTTTTTTCCTTCCTTCATCAACAAATGGGGTGTACCTTTTTCGGCCTTTTCTTGCTTTGTTTTTTATTAAATTTGTTGCCTCCTGCTGTCTTAAACAAAACTTTCAGTCTCCAGATTTAGCCACTGAACCACCCAACTGTCTTCCAATTTTAACTCAGAAAAGACCACTTTCTCATCACATATCTCTTTCTAGTTGTCCTTTCTACTCTTTTACTTCATGTCAATGCTTCTTGATTAAATATCATTGTTGTCCTGGCCAGGGAACTGTCCCAACCTCTCTCCTATCGAAAACTTGTGGCATCGTTTCAAAACTCTTCTCCAAATGAGGCATTCTCATGAAATAAAAATGAACTAATTGATTATATAATTGTTTCCTGGAATCATGTAATAACGAAGGAAGAGCTTAAAACTATTCCCAGCACATTAAAACATCAATGTGAAGCTGTAATAAAAAATAAAGGCAACCCGACTAAGCACTGATAACTCTGTGCTATCATCAGTATCTAATGTATATCGATAATTATTGCAGCATTTCTTTTTTTTCCTTTGCAAATATTTGAATTTTGTTTTTTGTATTGAATTTAGCATTAAATTCTCTTTAAAATAACTTACAAGACTCTGAATTTTGAACAACGTAACATTTTCTGTTAGCATACAAACTTAAAAAACATAATTTTAAAAGGTGTCCACAATTTTGGCCACCACTGTATATATATATACTAGCCGTTACCCGACCGCTTCGCTGGGTATTTCATGATTATTTATACATTTTTATTGCTTATATGTATGCATAAATTATTGATATCTAAGTCTAAGATTAAGAATTCGTTTGTATTGAAAAATATACTTATACCTGTAACTGTCGCCTCTTGAAAAAAAGAGGGGGGGGGGCAGAACTCATCTAATTTGTATTTTCTAAAAATCTCTAAAATTGAAGTATAGAATGATGTTTGCCCCTTCGTAACCCTATAACCAAGTGGATTCCCGCAAAACCAATTTTCGCTGGATCTCTACTCTGTAAAATGAACATGCAAGACAAATTTTAAGTCTAAATCTAACAGGAAAAAATCCCGTAATCCCGTTGAGAGTCGTTTTCCAAAATAACTGTTCTTAGTGGATTTCAATTCAACAAAAGAAAAATGCAAACCAAAATTCATTATTATAGTCCTTGTAGTTCGAAAAAGGAATTTTTTTGTCAGTATATATATATATATATATATATATCTTTATGTATAAAAATTACGTGTCAAAGTGTTTGACCGCGATGGACTCCAAAACTACTCAACCAATCAAACATAATTTTGCATACTATGTGTCATTTCGTCCAACTTTAAGCATTGGATAGTTTTTATTTCAATTAATGATGCCATAATTTTTTTATTGCCGGAAATGTGAAGAATCCGGAAAACACATTGCCAGATTCCCGTAAGGCAATAATCGCAAAATGTGACAATGCTCATGTGTCTGTGGAAGAAGATATTGCAAACGAAAATTAAGTGCCTAGCGTATTTTGGGGTGTGGAATCCGATTTTAGAGTCAGTTTCGAAAAATAATTGTAACTTTGCCAGATAAAGCCAGCCGACCGTATTTTAGACACACCATAACAGGGGCTTACATTAAAAGCCTTGAATCGTGAAAACTTGGACCCTGGCGTACTTCAAAATGGATAATCCGAATCTGATATCCAATCTGAGTAATAACTAACTTTGCCGGATAATTCAGAACGATCATTTATTAAGCAAAGCGTGGCAGGAACTTACCCTTAATGTCTTGGTGCGGGAAAAGTGCGTTTCTATTGTAATTCGGGATGGTGAACGAGAGTTTGAAATCGACTTTTAGAAATTCCTGTAACTTTGCCAGATAATGCCGGACGACACTAATGTCCCTTACAGGGACTGAATTTGCCGGTTCAGGGGCACAAAAGTAATCTCCAAGCGTATATAGGGGCGGGAAACGATAATTTGAAATCATATTTCAGAAACTCCACTAAACTTGCCGGATATTGTCTGAATTAGGAGAAAAAGCATACGATTCGAGTCCCGCGTCCGAATTTTCATTCTCTCTAGCGACTGAACTTGCTCGCGCTGGAGCATCAAAAGTCAGCTCCGTGTGCATTTCGGAGTGTGGAATGAGAATCTGAAATTGAATTTTAGGAGTTTCGATAACTTTTCCAGATAATGCCTGTCGACCGTATTTTAGACACACCGTAGCAGGGGCTTACCTTAAAAGCCTTTATCGGGAAAACTTGGTGCCTGGTGTATTTCAAAACGGATAATCTGAATCTGAGAAATAACAGTAACTTTGCCTGATAATTCAGGATGACCGTCTTTTACGCACACCGGGGAGGGAGCTCATCTTTAAATTCTTGAAGCGGTAAAAGTGTATTCCTGGTGTAATTTGAGATGGTTTAAGCGAGCCTGAAATCGAAATGTAGAAATTCCTATTTTTTTGCCAGATAATGCCGGGGGATCGGAATATTCTCGGACTGGACAGCAGTACCAGCCTAACTTGCCGACGTTGAGACGCAAAAAGTGGGTCTCAATTGTATTTCGGAACTGCCGATCCGAATATTCTCAATCCAATTCAAGATAATCTCATACCTACGTCAAATAATGCCAGACGAAAGTATTTTGTAAGAACTGTGGAAGGGGCTTGCTTTAAAATTCTTGGGGAGAGAGAAATGCTTTCCTGGTATTTTTCTGGATGAGAAACAAGAATAATCTGAAATCGGACTTTAGAAACTCCCATAACTTTGCCGGATAATGTGGGCTGGCCGTAATGTCCTCCTTCAGAGGCTGAACTTACACGAGCAGGGGCGTCGTAAGTGGGCACCGAGTGCTTCTCGGGGTGGGAACGAGAATCGGGATACGGATTTAAAAAGCTTCCGTAAATTTTCTGGATATTGCTGGAATGAGGTCAAATGGCTTTGCGTTCGAGTTCCACACACACACACACACACACACATCTCCGGATTTTCATTCCCTATAGCAACTAAACTTTCAGGTGCTGTCTTGCTAAAATATGATTGCAATAGGAAATTGCGTCTCCGGGCATTGTTGTCACTTTGTTAGATGGCGGAAAAACTGCACATTCCACATCAGCTGCCATTGGACATTCATAAAATACAAGATGCAATGTGTACCGTTGAAAAAAAGAGGGTATTGGCTACAGTAAGTATTGCAAATGAATTCAATCATGATCAGGGATAAGTGTATCATGACCCATAAACATTCACTCAAAGCATTACATAGAGCTTTGCAAGATTTAAATGGCAACGAGAGAATATTCGGTGTTGCTGTTGTACTACTCTGTCTGGTGATTTCCGACAGACATTAACAGCCATTACAGGCTATTCTTTTGCTCACGAGATTAACGCCTGTTTAAAACAATCGTTTTTATGGCGAAACGTGGAAACGACTGACCATAAACACGCAAGTACATTAGCAAGATGATCAATCTGAGCAAATATTTCCTAACCAATTACTGAATATTGGAAACGGAGAAGTAGAACTTCCTCCCAATACATAATGCATGAAATAACCAGACTATTTCTGTTATGTTCTTTAGGCAAAAAGGAACTGATTGAAAGTGCATGTCCGGATAAACTGTATAATTATCTAGATAATTATTGCTTCTGTAATCGTGTTACTTAATCAGAAAAAATTTTGAAATTGTGATGAAATAAACTTCCAGGCACCGGGGATTTGCCAGTTGATCCAATGCCTTTTAAACCAATCGACACTATTGTTGATGAAAACAAAACCGTAAATTTTCCAACCGAGTTTTTTAATTCTCTAGATGTATCAGGAATGCCACCACATAATCTTCGGTTGGTTCCCTGGTTATTATCTGCGTAATTTAAATTCACCTAGATAATACAACGGTGCACGTTTGATCATCAAAAGAATTATACCGGGAACTTCTTGAAGCAAACATTTTGACTGTAAAGCTTAAACGAAAATTCGGTTCTTCTATTACGGAATCTGTTGCCACGTATTCCATTGATACCGTCAGAATCTCTAATACCATTCAAAAGGCTTCAATTCCCGATTCGTTTAGCTTTCGCGATAACTCTAAATGAACCTGATACCCGAACAATATTCATTTGATACTTGGACTTAGAAAATCCATGTTTCTAGAATGGACAACTAGATGTTACATGCTCACGTGTGCGGAAACCGTTGAATCTATTTGAGTTAGCAAAATACGGGTTATCGAAAAATATTGTGCATCGATTAGTGATTAGTTGTATAAAATTATTTGTTGTTATACTTTAAAATGATAAAAATAATTTTTTTTAAAAAATTGCAAAAATCAACGTTATTTACCACATTTATAAAATTATATCTTCATATGTTGTTACTTAACGACTTCGTTAGTAATTCATACATTATACTACACTCAAATAGGAGATGAATGAAATGCAAAAATAAAATATTTTGTTGTTTTATACTTTATTTCAACCCTCCAAAATTATAAACGAAGATTATTTGACTGCATTGAATATAGCTTAGGACAATATTGAGCTAACGTATTGAAACGAAGCCACAGCAACGCATGGACGGGTCAGCTAGTATAATTTATAAACAGGAATTTATACATTTCAGAAAATTACAATCGCTTATTAGAAACAATAAAGGAAACCATCAGTAGGACAAAGAAAAAACAAATAACTTTCATATCAAAATTTTCAAAGCTAATAGTATAATTAAGCAAAAAAAAAAAAAAAACTAGAAAAATACAGTTTTACCAAAATTCTTTAAAATGAGAAATAAAAACAAAATATATTATATATTATTGCTTTTTCTTATATGTGTTCTTTTATGTCCTAAACTATTTTTATTGTCCATGCATAGCTAGGAAAACATTTCTCAAGCAATCTTTTTTCGCACTCGAGGCGTTTTTTTTGTTGTGCTTTTCTGACATACATGAGGTATTTCATCATCATCTTTGCTTGCAGAAATTTCGATTTTGCCACAAACATCTACTGGTAAAACAGACTGAAAAGTATCTCATTGATATCTTCCTCGTCAGTCAAACACCCACTTTCTTCTAGGGGAAACTGACAAATATCAATAGGTTCTTCATCATCTGATTGTGTGTAAAAATATTCCAAAGCCTCTTCTACAGTCTGGAATGGCTTTGTATGCGACATCTTATCAGCGTAATGGATATTCACAATAACAAAACACAAAATAATATTAGACCTTATTACGTGATGTTCCTCTCCAAATAAGACATACGCTACATCTAACTATCAACAAACGCACGTGGTAGTTTTGCTGCAGCTGAGAAATTCACTTGAGATTGTCCAGAAACGGTTGAAAGGAGGGGGGAGGGAGGGGAGTTGAGATAGGGAGCCGAAACGAAAGTCAAGTATTAAACACATTTTCTTCCGACACACACTATAAATTCTTAGCTTTCAGAAAGCTTTTCCCTCTCTTCTGTGAACTATAAACATAACAGCTGTATTGTGTGAAAAAGTATATATACCTTTACACGCGTCAATGTTCCATTTTTGGAACATTGAAATTTCAAAACCGGTAGTAAAAAAAATAACGATATTTTTTATGACATCTTGCAGTCTATAGTTAAAATGATCATTTTTAATTACTTTTAACAAATAATAAAAAATATTTTTTAAATTTTGAATTTTATATGAAATTTTGAATTTTGCCCGATCAAAAGTAGAAAAAATGCGTAATTTAGAGTTTATTCTCAGAGAGACTATTTACTTTAGCAACAGTACTTCAATATCAAAAAATTAATCAACATTTTTTGTCTTCAAAGTAATTTTTACGGAACAATATGAATAAAATTGAATTTTTCAGGAAATTTCACAATTGATGTTCTAGTATTGGAACATTGGCGTGTAAAAGGTTAATAGAGTTAAAAAGATCTTCAAAATCTAAACTATATACTGAAGATATCTTTTATCTTTAATTTTTCACTGAGTTCTTTACTATTTTTAAGTATGGCTGACGATTAAAGATTATTTATTGTATCTTGTAATATTTCATGGAGAATTTTGCCTGATTTGCTGAGAGATATATGTTAAAACCATTAGTAACTGTTCTAAACTTGACTGAGTCTTTATGAAATTTAGGAGTAAGAAACACATGTGGAAGTTTAAAATTATTATTAATTTGTATTTTTAATTATTTATGAAAAGCCAAAATTCGATTATTTATTTCTCTATCAGAAATTGATGACTTAATAAAAGCTGTATTATTATCAAAATGTTTGTGTAAATCAAAAGTATCAAAAGTTCATTTGTAAAAACTATAATAGTATTTACATATGAACGCAAAATTTCCTGGCACTTCATCAACATATATAAACTATAATAAATTTATTTTGCAATTTTTTTAATCTGATTTTTAATATCATTAAAATATATTTTATTATCTGTACTAAAATTAGATTTATTAACCTGTTGTGTAGTATTACATTTGAATTCTGTGAATGCCTCTAAAGACATACTATATTTAATAGCAATTTTGTAAATGAATTGTTCAGCAACGTTATATAATTGATTTTTTATAATTTTATTATTATTGGATATCATTAGTCTAAACCCAGTACCTTTATTCATTATATTTCTTAGATTATTGTCTTTTACAATATTGAGATCCCCAGCAATAACATTCTGGTAATGTTTATCTATGAATTCTTTAAATTCATTTCAATTATATTTTAAGTTTTCCATCCTTATAGGCACTTTATAGTTAAAAATTGATCTACCTATTTTTTTACTATATTTAAAAGCCTTTTTTTTTTTTTAATGGGGGAAATTCGCGACTGACTGGCACCAAGCGAGTAATCACGTGACAAATTGGGCAACAATTCCACGTGCTTTTCAATACCGTGGTAGAATTCAATACGCAAGTTGTTGACATTCTTTAGCTTTAATTTATCTAATTAAAATATATGATATCATTGTATTTTATGCATTATTCTAGTGTATATATTTGTTAGGAAAAACTCTCAACAACTCTTTGATATAATTTTTGCTGTATTCTGATTTATTTATCTAATTAAGGTATCCGTCTGCTTCAAATAGTGTTAGCTGGTATATTTATTTAGGTTGGATCCTAGCACTTGGTACACAGCTAATAGTTATTTTAATTCTTAATTAATTTAGTAGTTATTAATTATATATTTTTGCGCAAGAATGGCTTACAGTATATAGGATCAATACAACTTTTTTTAAAAAACTTGAAACTGTTTGACTATCGAATAACAATTGTATCGTTTCATTAAAAAGAACTCACTATTATTATCAAATAGAGTCAGTTAAGTGTATATAATATAAAAAAATGTCTGTTTATAATTTTAATTCATAATTCAAAGTCAAGAGAAAATATTTATTCTGAAGTAAAACAATTTGATGATAATTTGTGAAAGTAATGTTTACAAAAATTAAATAAATTTTTCTTTGATTTTTACATTTCACAAATTATTGATTTCTAAATAATTAATAATTATTATTTACTGTTAAAAATTGATGTTATTTCTTTCTTTAAATTAAAATAAAATATTCTTAAGGGGAATGATACCATCGCAAAAGGCAACAATTTTTAGAAATGATCAAATTTAATTTGATGATTTGTTGTTATTTTTTTTTTATTGAAGTACATTTTAAACTTGCAAAAACGTTTGTTTCTTGAAGCCTGTGTATATAGATTATTAGGTAATATGAAAGTTTTAGATAAATGTAGATAATTATTTTTTGGTGAAAGTGTATTTTTTTCCATCGCCTTTTCTCCCCCCCCCCTCCCTTTTGTACATAAAATATTAGAGTTGATATGGTATTTATCCTGTCATGAAAACGAATTTTTTTAACACTATATTTACATCAAGTTTGCCTACCTACACTTAAAATTCGAATGAATATTTTATTTTACTGTGGAACAGTTACTGGATGAAAATGAATTTTTTATTTTTACACTGCATTGCATATATATGTATGTGTTTTACAATATTATGGAGCATTTAAAGATATTTGAAATGTTTCTAATAAAATAACATTCTCCATCTTTGACTGTCTGATTTACTTAGTAATTGTTCTTTAAAAATGTTTGGAATTTTTTTTAGAAATGATTGTCTAAAGTAATAAAAGAAAATACTATTTCATTTTTTAGTTAAAGCAATGATTCATATTAACATATAATTTTCAGGATATATTCATTGTAATGTGATTATCCATTATTATGAGTTATTTAATTAAATATAAAGTACATAACCAGGGCTAATAATTAACTAAATGATTATAATGAGTTATTTCTACATGTATTAACTGTTATAATTCTTTTCTCTAAGTTGCAGTCACTATAGCAAGTGCTCTTTAAGCACATTAAAATTAATAAAGAGTTACCTTCAGCCATGCATGTGTACAGAATGCTTAAAAACCTTGTTATATTAAGTATCGAAAAAAAATTGCAAAAAATTGTAACTTTCCTGAAAGAAAAAAAAAACATGCATTTAATGAACATGTGTTTGTAATTTTACTCGTTAGTACAATGCTTTGCAGAACTGAATAGTTTTCTATTGGAAATTGCACTTTTATATCAGGGATACTAAATATAATGCATGGGTATGCGACACTTGGATCAAAAATTAATGTTATTAATGCTAGTATGAACTATATTAAAAGTTTGCATTACAATTTTTTATGACAAATTGAATACATTTTTTTAATTGTCTTTGTATAAAGTGCCTTTAATACGTTGATCTACTTTTTAAAAATTATTATACAATTTTAAGGGAATGTTTCATCAGAAAATGTGCAATAATTATCAGAAATTCAATTTAATAACTTTAGTCTTAAATATATTTTTCTTCTTATTGAATTACATATAGTTTATAAAAAATAATAGTATGATTTATCTATAAACAGATTCTTGTGTTCGAATCTTAGATAATTAAACACTTAAGTACCTCTGTTATTACTCTGAAGATGCATAAAATAAGTAAAACTTAAGTTAATTAAACATTATATGTTATCAATATAACTTCATTTAAAATAAACAAAAATTTGCTTAAGTTAACTAACATATTTTACTTTTTTATGTATGATCTAAATATAATTTTATTTAAAATAAACAAAAATTTGCTTTGAAGTATTTACATGTTTGTGAAAGTCTACACCTCCAAAATCCTTTTAGAACAGGTTTCTTTTGTGAAGACAAAAATAGTGAGAATAAAGCTTGGTTTAAGCTGGCGTCGGTATTGAAAATATTCTTCAAAGTAATTGCATACATAATAAACAGGGAGGAGATAGTTTATAATCCTCACGTTTCAACATGCTTTCAAAATACTCATATTTTGCACTGGTATATGAAAAAAAGGGATTTTTTTCCTCAATCATATTTTCATTTATTGATTGAAAAACCATTTTAGCAAAATGAGACATTTTTAAAAGTACAATGTGAAACTGCGATAGCAAAATAGTCCTAGCGATGGTAGTAAACAAACGGCAGCGTAATCACGTGACACAGTTTTCACGTGATCGTGACGTCACATGAATTTAGTCCATTGTGATATTATGGATTGGGAAAGTTGACATGTTTTTTAAATATGCTAGAAAAATTAATAATATCATACGGTTTATTCATATATAATAATGTACAATATATTCTGTTTGATATGTATTAATTGCATTGTTTTTTATTTTAAGTTTATGCTTCAAATTTTGTGATTGTCTATTATAATATCTAAAGCATGACAGTATTTTATTTTATCTGAATTTAGTCTGTAATACATAATTCTGTCTTACTCAGTCCAAACATGAAAGATTTAAAGCGATATGTGTGTGTGTGTGTGTGGTACCATCTTCACAATTTTTTTTTGTTTTTAATATTTGATATTTGGTTTTAATTGTATTTTATAAAAAGTAATATTTAATAATAATTCATACAAAATTTTTTTAATTTGTTGCAAAATGTTTGTAAAATTTAAATTTTTTAGCTTTTTTAAGCATTTCTTAAATTCCTAAGGCTTTTTTAAATATCTCTCTTTTCTTTCAAAATTTTTTTTCCAAGTACCTTAAAGTATACTACATAAAACTGTGCATGGGTTTTTTTTCTGACTCTTTAATTTTTTATTAATTTTTTTATAGTTAAACTTCCAAAAATTCCCAAAAAAACATTAATTTTGATTTTGAAATTTTTTAGAAAAAGTACTAAACATGTTAAAGCTAATTCCATGCACAGTTTTACAAAACATACATTTCAGAACATGTATAAAAAATTTCAAACCCATACTTCAATTATCAAAAAAGCCTTAGGGTTTTGAATAACAGTATATGTACAAAAATTCAACATGGAGAAATTTGAGTTTCAAGTTTTCATTCCATGAATAGTATGATACAATATTCATCGAATAGTCTGACACTTTTATGAAATGTTAATTAGCTTATTTAAAACTACTTACCACAAAAAATTGCACAAATGTAGAACAATTAAACAGTATACTGCCATAATGAATATATAGAAAAAAACGTATGAAAGATAAATATTTCATAAAACTTAACCTTAATAATTATATAAAAAAATAAATATACACACTTCAGAGCTAATTCCATGCTCAGAGCTAATGCACAACATGTACAAAAGATGTTTATGCCTATATTTTTTATTACCATGATTTTAAAAGCATTCGCATGTTAAATATTGTACACGAATAATAGCAAAATCAAATAACAATTTATAGAAAATACATCAAAACCTAAGAACTGTATATGTGCATTTGTTTAAATAAATGTTTTAAAATATTTTAATAATAAAATTGTTAAATCTCGCACACATGGGATATATATATATATCACCAAAAACAAATACATAAAAATGAAAGGTTTTTCTATTCTTGCGAATAAGATTTTTAATTATCTGAGTTATCGAAATGAGATTTAGTATTTGTGCTTTGGAAGAATCCGTTTTGAAGTTTTAATTTCCTTCATAATAATCTCATAAAAAGCACGCACAACTTTTAAATCTTGACCAAATCCATTTGATCTTCCCCAGTAAATAATTCACAAACTAGAATTTCTGCATGAATTGCATAATGATTAAAAAATGATTTTTACTGCATATATAATGTCAATCTCATTGATGTGCATTAGAAAAATAATTAATTCATTTTTTATCAGGCTATTTTCTAGCAGATAATCTGAAATGTAGGCGTGGTAGTTGCTGTTTAGCATCAAACATTGCTCCATTACTTAATGAAAAATGCAGGTAAAGCTTTGAAATTTTGCAGACATATTTATAAAGATTCGGGGTATCAAATAAGCCAATAAAAACTTTTTCGACAGTGTAATAATTTTTAGGGTACCATATCGTCTTAAGGTATTTTATGTTAAAATTGTTCTCGAAAGTTTTACATACATCTATAATACTATTTGAAAGTATTTTTTTCTACTTAATCTTTTAGTTCTAGCCCTTCTAGTTTTTCTTTTATTAATCTTTTTAATCTCATTATTGTAAAATTAATCTTGAGAATTTTGTTTAATTGCATTGAGAATGTCTTTTCCTTGGTATAATACATTTAGTCCATAAGGATAAACTGTATTATAATATTTAATATAGAAATTTTCCCACCATAATCTTTCTTTAATATTAGGGACTACTTTAATAATATATTAAGTGCAACATTTTCAAATCACAACCGATTATGAGGTCATAATTTGTACAAGAATTTGGTACAACAGAAATAGTAACAGGAAAAATTTGATCTTCGATAGTAATTTCCGAATCAAAAGTTCCTATCACATTAATTCGCGAAAAACCAAAACCTGTTAATAATGTATTGGTTTGTTTCAGTGGCGGTGCATCTATATTTATGTAAGTAGAATTTCTTAATAGTGTTAAATTGTTGCCTGTGTCTATTAATCCGTTAAGTTTACGGCCAAAAACTGTTACGTCTTTACACATATTTATAGGAGAAGGCAATTCATGCACAGCATTTACACCAGAAGGTGGTGTAGAACTATTATTTAAAATAGTTCGTCGGCATTCAAATGATTTGTGACCATAAAGATTACACGAGAGGCATCTGGGACCACGTGAATGATTAGGACAAGATTTTGATAGGTGTCCTATATCATTACAATTAAAACAACGTTGGGGATTTTTAGCTGCGTCGGAAACGTTAAATTTTGTGGGTTTTCTTTGGAAGCTTTGTTGTTTAGAATCGCGTCCTCGGCTTTCATATGAATGATGAAAATTCGGTGAATTACTGTTATGTATTCCCATGTTTTTAATGACAGTTTTATAGGTACGTAATTTCTGCTTAAATTCGGAAAATGAGGTTGCACCATATAGA
Source organism: Trichonephila clavata (assembly GCA_019973975.1). Classification (NCBI taxonomy): domain Eukaryota; kingdom Metazoa; phylum Arthropoda; class Arachnida; order Araneae; family Nephilidae; genus Trichonephila; species Trichonephila clavata. Next base: position 284,017 of record BMAO01035747.1, on the reverse strand, counting down.
ATTATTTTATCTGAACGAGGCCCATCATTTCCATTAATGACGTACTGGATAATTGATGCTTCGTCAATTTTTGAATCACATCTATTTTCTAATTCACGCATGGAATTAAAATATTGCATTAAAGTCTCGGTTTTATACATTTTGCTTTTCTCTAATTCGCGGTGAATCTCTATGGAAGTAACTGAATCCGAAAATTCTTCAATTAAAGCTTGTTTAAATGACTCGTAGGTATTTAAATTTCTTTGTGAAAAAAGAAATGATTTAGCAGTTCCACATACTACACGTTTTGCGAAAATTAATTTTTGAGAGGAACTGATAACTGGGAATAAATCAAAATTTTCTTCAATATCGCGAAAGAAACTATTTACAGAATAAAAATCTTCACAAGAAAATTTTCTACTAGTCGCTGAAATATCGCGCAATAAAGTCCAAAACTGGGTATTCATCTCTGTAAAGGAAGCATCGTTTAAATGGGGAGGAAAAGTATTTTGTGTACAAAGAGATGAGACGTTTTGGTGTGCCGGCATGAAAGAATAACCTTGAACACTTGGTAGGGTTGCGTTGCTGCCCAGATGTTGAAAGGGGGAGTGTTGGTCCGTTCCCTGTGTTGAAAAATTCCTGTCTAACGAGAGGTGATCTTTTGATGTTCGTTTTTGAAACGTGGATTGATTCTCAGAAAAACCTACTTTCTCTCTTTCAGAAAAGGACGTCTCCGAATTATTTAATGTTAGTAGGAATTCATCTAAGTTCGTCAAAGCTTTAAATATACTATTGCATAAATTTTGCTCATTTGTTTCCACGTCTAAATGCAATAAATTAGCAACTGAGATGAAATCAGGCAATGAGAATTCGGTTAAAAATTTTCTTTGTGTTCTTCGACTCTAAACTCTTTAGGGAATGTGGAAAAATTTCTTATTTTATTTCGCGAAGAACGGTCAAATTCGGTGAATCCTAATATAGAATTTAATGTTTTTACAGCATGAGTTGTACCACATTTCAACGAATTGGCAATTATAGGAATATCACCTAATTTAATATTTTTACAGGACATCTTAATATAAAAAATTAATCACTTTGAAAATTTATAGACGGTGCAAGGTTGTAATCAAAATTTCCCAATCACACTCTGAGTTAAAACTACTAAATACAGTACTTTGAAAGCCAAAATAAACAAACACAAAATACGTTTAATTAAATTTTGCCTACTTGGGGTTGGGGAGCAGTCCGTAAACTAAATCCAGAATCAGTTGAGGCACTATATCAGGCATGTCAAACACGCGGCCCGCGGGCCACATGCCAATACATAGGTTGTGGCCCGCGGAGACATTTTACAAAATTTTAACTATCAATCTTTTAGGGTTGTTTTTTAAAAAAAAATGCAACACATTAACCTGTTATCTATTCTAGTTTTTAAGAAAAGCCTATTTAATTACAAAAATAGCCCTTAAATGAAAATTATTTTTAATATTTTTTATTAATCTTTTTTCATTTAATTTTACTATATTAAATGCCTTTTTAAAGGCATTTGTGAATATTATTTGTTACTGATCGCACTACGATTCATCGTGTATGCGACTTTTATTTTTCTTTATTTCTCCAATCAGCGAGAGACGAATAGCGTGACGTCAGAATCAGTTGAAGTTTTATTTTTAAAAATTTAAAAACCCCAAGATGACCAAGACAAAATGTAGTGCTTACTCAATCGTTTGTGAAGGAAAGTGGATTTTGGTTTTTATTTATATTAAGCCAAAAAGGTATTTAATAAAAAAATAATCAAACTTCAAGAACAGAGTAAGAAAAGATGAACTGAAGACGAACACCATAACTTTCAAGAAATTTGGGAACAGCGATATTTTTATGCTCAAAAAGAAGAATAAAATATTGTGCCTCACATCTAAAAACTGTAATTCAGTTGTTAAGGAATTTAATTTTTAAGGCACTAATTCACAAATCAAAAAACAAACTATGACAAAATGTGTTGCGAATCTTTGAGAAGACGAGTTGTCAGAATTGAAATAACTCTTAAAAAATGGGGGGGGGAATGTATTCACTAAATTTGTTGAGTGAGAATGAATACAAACTTTGCATTGTTCAGCTACTTGAGGGCCTTTGGCGACAGATCATGGTCAAGCGAAAATGATGACACTTGAGCTCCCACCCCTCTCTTAATTTCCATACCACACCAACGGGAGGCTCGACATATTAAACGCGTGTGCATCGACTTTAATGGTTCAAGACTTAAATTCATATTTATAATGACTTGAGTGCGTTACCTTGACCACTAGGCTACCGCAGCCACCTAAATTTGTTGAAGACAACTGTGCAGTAAAAACTAGTTACACATTATCGCTTTTTTAATCGTAAGCAGATCGAAACCATTTACTGAACAAGAATATATTAGGGAGTGCTTAATTAAAGCGGAGAAATAATCGTTGAATGCAATGGAAAAGTAATCTGTCTGTACTGTTTGAAGAAATCTTTATTTATGTTTTACTACACAGTTACACAAAATACATCTGGCGGCTCTCGCGCGCCCTCTTACGGAGAAAAATAAGAAGGCTTAAAAAAGGTTACAACATGCCGCCCACCTTGAAATATTATTTCAATATACATGAACAATATAAAGTTATTTTACATCAATACATGAATGAAAATTTAATATTTAAGTAAACATTCACAACAATGAAGTATATATTCATATTAAAATGAGCTACAAATAATAAAATTATAGATTTAAATTTTTTGGTAACAGACTTAATTTTGTTATATTTCTTTTAAATAAGCTATCTGATGTTTTGACAGTAACAACCCTGACTATATTATCTAAACCAGGATGTAATTGAACAATTCTACCCATTTTCCATTTAGTAGGGGGTAAATTGTCCTCTTTTATAAGGCACAAGTCATTCAATTGAAAATTTTTTGTTGGCAGAAGCCATTTTGGCTTTTGTTGCAATCGAGATAAATACTCTTTGTGGCAACGTTTCCAAAACTGTTGAACTAGTTTTTGAATTTGTTGCCATCTAGTAAGATAAGAATGACTTGAGTCAATGTAATTAGGTTCAGGAATACTTGTCAAAGGCCTTCCAATAATGAAATGACCAGGCGTTAAGGCTGATAGGTCGTTAGGGTCATTAGATATGGGTGTTAATGGTCTGGAATTAAGACAAGCCTCTATTTGAGTTAGAAACGTTTCAAACTCTTCATATGTTAATTTAGTTTCTCCAACAACGCGTTTTAAGTGATATTTAGTTGACTTTATTCCAGCTTCCCAGAGACCACCCATGTATGGTGCACCTGGAACATTTAGATGCCATTTAATACCATTATCAGTTAAAAATTTACTAACATTTTGATTATAATATTCTGATTTTGCAAGCGTCTCAAATTCCATGAGTTTGCGTTTTGCTCCAACAAAGTTGGAACCACAATCACTGTATATGTCACTGCGTTTTCCTCTGCGGGAAATAAACCTCTTCAGAGCTGCAATAAATGCATCTGCTGAAAGATCAGTCACCAATTCTAGATGAATAGCTCTAGTAGTGAAACAAACAAACAGAGCTATGTATGCTTTAAAGGATTTGGAACCTCTACCTTTAATGGTTTTAATTTGAAAAGGACCAGCATAATCTACTCCACAGCGCATAAAAGCAGGAGCAGGAGAAATGCCAGAAGATGGCAAATCGCTCATCATTTGATTAGTGATGGAAGCTTTTACTTTGCAACATTTTACACATTTTCTTATTAAGTGTCTGATGACATCTCTAGCACCTATTATCCAATATTGTTCTTGAATACAAGATTGCACAAGTTGTGTACCAGCATGCAAGAGAATTTCATGATAATGTATAATAATGAGATCTGTTAGAATATGCCTTTTTGGCAGTAGGATGGGATGTTTGTGGCCATATGCGAGATTTGCATGTCGCAAACGACCTCCTACTCTGAGAATGTTTGAATGATCTAAAAATGGATTAAGAGATAAAATTTTGCTTCTGCAAGATAGTGGTTGATTTCTTTTTAAAGCATTGATCTCATTATTAAATTCAATAGTTTGCACTAATTTAATTAATACATACATAGCATTGTTTAGTTCATTAGTTTTTAAAAACCCATTTGTTTTATCCTTTGAATTTTTACAATTATTGACAAATCTTAAACAATATGATATTTATTACACGTTTAAGTTTAGAAAGAGATGAGAATTTATGAAGTAAATCATTACCATCAGGCAAGTGATTTGGTACAATAATTGATTGTAATGTACAGTACCTTTCTTCTGGCACAGCATCATTCAATGTAGGAACAGAAGAGTCTGTCTGAAAAGGAAATGTTTCGTGTAAAAATTTGGGACCACACAACCATATAGAAGTGAGTAAAGTTGAAGATGATACACCACGGGTTGCAAGATCTGCAGGATTTGCGCTTCCACTGATATGATGCCACTGAGTAGCAGAAGACAACGTCTGGAGTTTCGCCACTCTGTTGGCTACGAACGTCTTCCATCGGCTGGCATGGGATCCTATCCAAGAAAGAACTATGGTGGAATCCGTATAAAATTGGGCTTGTGATATAGGGTAATTCAGAGCTTTACAAGTAAAGTCCATCAGTTTAACTAACAAAAGAGCTCCGCATAATTCTAGTCAAGGAAGTGAGACAGTTTTCAGTGGGGCAACTCTTGTCTTGGCTATTAGTTGAACGTTGATTTTTCCTGTATCTGATACAGAGCGACAGTAAATTGCAGCTGCATAAGCCCTTTCAGAAGCATCACTGAAGCCAAATAGATGAAACAGGTTGTCTGAATCGATTAACAAGAATCGTGGAATTTTGATGTCTTTGACAAATTGTACATCATTAGCAAGTTGTTCCCATTCAAGTTTAATGTCTGTAGGAACCCTTTCGTCCCATTTCAATTGTTGTTTCCACAGTCTTTGCATGATTGTTTTATACTGAATTGTGATGGGTGACAACCATCCAAGTGGATCGAATGTCTTAGCAATTGTAGAAAGTAATGTCCTTTTGGTTAAGGTGCCTTCAAAAGATAAAGGAAAGATTTTGAAGTAGAATACATCTGAAGCTGGATGCCACAGGATACCTAAGGTTTTTACTGGATCATCATTGTCTATATTCAAAGAAGTATTAGATAAACGCATATCTGAATCGATTGAATTTAAGAGTTCGCTGCAATTAGAAGCCCATTTTCTCAATACAAGTCCGGCACTGGACACCATTTGAGTCAACTGGTTTTGTAGTTCCAGAGCTTCAGAGAGTGAATTGGCTCCGGACATCAAATCATTAACGTAGAAGTCCTTAAGAGCTGCTTTAGAAGCAAGAGGAAAATTATTTGATTCGTTTAATGCCAACTGCTGTAAGCATTTTATTGCAAGGTACGGCGCTGATGCAGTGCCATAAGCAATCCTTGTCAACCTAAAGTCTTGTATTGGCTCAAAAGGTGAATTACGCCACACGATTCTCTGGAAATCTGAATCGTGTAGAGTTATTTGTCTATACATTTTTTCTATGTCCGCAGTTATGGCTATTTTGTGCATCCTGAAGCGTAGGAGTAATGTTGTTAAGTCAGTCTGTAGCTGTGGACCAACCATTAGTTTAGCGTTAAGAGAAACACCACTTGAGGACTTTGCAGATCCGTCAAATACCACGCGAAATTTGTCACCGTTTTTATTGGGTACTGGGTGATGCGGGAGATAAAAACTGGAACTGGGTGGAACGTCAATCTCGTTTTCTGGGATTAATTCCATGTGACCAAGTTTCAAGTAGTCATCCATGAATTAATGGTATTTTGATCAGAAAGAGATTGGTTTTTACTGAACCGGCGTTCGCTTTGCTGTAGACGATGCACGGCAATGTCTCTAGATGAACCAAGTTCATCACTAGAATCTCGGAATGGAAACTTGACTGCGAATCTACCTGTTGAGTCACGAGTATAAGTTCTTTTAAAATGATTTTCGCAAGCAATTTCTTCATTCGTAAAAGGTTTTGTTTCAGAGAGTTCCTCTAATTGCTAAAATTTGTCAAGTTGAAACTCTACTGCGTTGTAACTTGCATGATTTGATATGATTCTTTGGCAAAAAAGTTTTGTTTTTCCAAGAACCCAACCAAAAATGGTTTCAATTGCAGTTAAAGAATATCCTGGAACATTTAAATGCCTGTTGAGCATTATTTCTCCAAACACGTCTGCACCTAGCAGAATGTCTATTGAGCTTGGCTGAAGACAGTTGATATCCGCTAATTGTAAATTTTTGAATGTATTCAAAGCAGACGCATCGACTTGAAATTGAGGGAGGTCACAGGTGATTTGGGGTAAAATTAATGCATCTACAGTAATACTTGTATTTTTGTAAAACAGTGATGTTATTTCTAACTGAACTAAGCCTGAAACCCTTCCCACGTTTCGCGAACTTAAACCGTCTACATTTATGTTTACGCTAGTGCGCTTAAGTTGTAATAAATTTACACAACTCTCTCTAACAAATGAGCCTTGACTGGCTGAATCAATGAGTATTCTGCATTTTTGAAAAGCGCTATTAATGTCTTTAACATAAACGATTGCGGTAGGCAATAAAACAGCCTGAGCGGCAGGTACGGTTGCATTATTGCTACTTATCGGGGAATCTTCCGTGTGTATATCTGATACCGTGTTGGCAATAAAAGTTTTGTTATTATTTGGATTTTTTGAGCATAATATTGAATTATGTAATTTGGAACAAAATTTACAAACACCTGCACGGCATTTAGAAATGTGATGCGTTTTATTTTCTTTAAGACAGTTAAAACATAATTTGTATTTCTTAACAACATCCCATTTTTCTTTAATCGGAAGTTCTAAGAAACTATCGCATACAAATAATCCAAAATGTGAACCGCTATTGCAATGTACGCAAACATTCGAGACTATTTGTGAAGAGTAGGGAAATTTCTTATTTGTTTTGGTCATTTTACTTCCCCCCGCTTCAAAGGGAACAGATGTTTTTTCTTTCTGGCACTTGGCTAAAGAAGCGATTGCAGTCGCCCTACCTAAGACGAAAGATTTAAACTGGGTGGAGGAGGGATTTTTTTTGTTTGTTTGTTCGAGAGTCCAAACGCGTAGTGTTTCAGGGTCGAGTTTCCCCCTTAGCAAGAAAATTATAAGGGTGTCCCAATGCTCCACGGGTTGCTTTAGGATTTGCAGTGTGTCAATGCATTGTTGGGTAGTGTCTATTATTTTTCGCAATCCCGAAGCAGATTCTTGTTTTAAAACAGGCTGCGAAACTAATTTATTTAATGCTGCATTTATAATTTCTGCTTCATTCTCATAGCGTTCGGTTAATGCATTCCACGCCTTTTGATAATTACAGTTTGTTATTTGAATAGATTGTAATAAAGTGGCTGCTTCGCCTTTTACAGAAAGTTTAAGATATTGCAGTTTTTGACTATCGCTTAAAGTATTATTATTTCCTATACTCGCAAGAAATAAATCGCGAAACGAGATCCAGTCCATATAGTTTGAAGTGAATACTGGCAATTCTATGCGAGGAAGTTTTAAATTGTTTACATTAGTGTTAGCAATATTTTGGCATGCATTAGTATTATTATTATTCCTAACAAGTTTTTTCATTTCCTCTTTTAAAATAATTTTTAGCGTATCTAATTTAGAAAATAAATCATGCATTTCTATTTCATAACGGTTAAAATCTTCATCTGTACAAGTACTTAGAAGATTATCATTTAAATTATTTACTTCAGTATCTATTAAATTGACATCTTTTTCATAAACTTCAATAATGGATTCAGAATTTGCTTGATTTTGTAAATCATCAATTTTGGAAACTAAACGAGTTAGCTTACCTTTTACGATTTTCTTTTGCTTAAGAATGGCGTCCATGTTGTTTTGTGACCTTCCCAATATCGAAGTTCAATGCTTGCGATGATTATTGAACGAATTTCTTTTGATGCTTGATTATTTCGACAAATGTCGCAGACCGTTACACTTCATCAATAAAATGTTTTGACTTGAATGCTGGTGCTCGTCGGACCACTATGAATGCGATGGAAAAGTAATCTGTCTGTACTGTTTGAAGAAATCTTTATTTATGTTTTACTACACAGTTACACAAAATACATCTGGCGGCTCTCGCGCGCCCTCTTACGGAGAAAAATAAGAAGGCTTAAAAAAGGTTACAACAATCGTATTTACTCGAATCTAAGCCGCACTTTTCCCCCAATGTTAATGCTGTTTAAAGTAGGGGGGCGGCTTAGAATAGAAGAGGAAAAAATTTGGTGGATGGGGTATTTTGAGCAATTACGAGTTCATGTATGTAATTAAAAGTTTATAATAATGATAAAATATACCTAATTCTTCGCTTCTTATCAGTTCTAGTTTTAAATTTATTTTAATTTCGCAAAATTTGATATCGATAAACCATTTTCCACTATTTTTCCTTTTTTACAAAAATTGTTGAGAATTTCGGGTGGGGCTTAGATTCGAGAAAAAAAAACGGTATTATGTCTAGCACAAATAAAAAATTCTAAAAGTTTAAGTCGAAATTCTGTAACCAGTAGAGGCGATGAAATAGTCGAGATTTATAGTTGAGTCGAGTCATATATTATGCATAATACGTGTTTTTGATACACTTATAGAAATCTTGAGATAACGTGTTGCTTGGAAAGGTTGGTTAGTCTTACAACTGATAGTGCACCTACCTTAACCAGTATTACTAAAAGAGTTACAAGATTAAAAGAATCAAGAAAACAGCATGATAATAATAATTTTAAATATTTTCATTGTATTATTCCATAGCAAGTACTATTCTTGGGAGTGTACTTATATTTATTAGACATATTTTAAAATAGTCAGTAAAATTGTAAACTATATTCGAGCATGTAAACTTTAGTATCGTCGATTTGCTTCATTTCCGGGAGATATAGAATGGGAATATATCGGTCAACCATATTGTACGAAAGTTCAATGGATTTCTAGCCATAAAGTGTTAAAACGATCTTTTAAGTTGCTGGAGGAAATCATTATTTTCTTGGAAACAAAAAATTATGAATGTGCTGAATTAAAAGATGAGAAAAAAAGAAAGAAAAGGAAAAAAGGCTCAATTAAAAGATGAACTTGTAATATCAACTAAAAGACCCTGGCTTTCTCAGTTGATATTACAAGTTAACCTAACTTAAGCTTCCAAGGCAAAAATCCTTTTGTTGCAATGTTATTTGATATATTAACGCTTTCAAACAAAAATTATTACAGACAAATTATTACAAACAGAAAGATAAAACTTGTCTTACTTTGAAAGCTTTCAAAATCTATTGATTAAATCACTTAAATTAAAATTTACAGAATATTCCCACCTAATTAAATTGTTAGAAATAGAATTCGATCGAATATTTTTTGATTAAAAAATTTTTGAATTACAATTTTGTTTCTTAATTTTACCTCTATCTGCCGATATTGAAGTTGTCGATAAAAACTTACAAATGAAATTAATTGAAATCTATTGTGATTCTTTGATGAAGCAAAAATGTTTGAAGAAGTTAAGTACTCTCTCTCTCTAGATTTTTATACATATTCATCCGTATATTGGTTTCTTAAAATGTTATCATTTGTTACGCGTATAATGAATGGCTATGTTTGAAAGCATTTATTTATGCGAGAAACTTTTCTTCTTTTATGAAAAGTAATGAAAATTCAGAGAGATTAAGGATCAATATTTATCATCATTTTTAAAAAAATTACATCAACCCAACGTGTTTAACCTAATTTTGATGACTTACTTTGAGAAAAAAAAAAGATGTCAAATATCTTCTAAAAGTAGTATTAAATTGTATGTCGTATTATAATTTTTATTTTTGTATAAAAAGTATAAATTATGTATATTTTAAAAAAATAAACTAAAATATTAAACAATTATGTGTGTATAATATATAATGCATTGAATTTTTTATATAAAAAATTTAATCATTGTAAAATTCTTGTTTTATTAATTTTTTGAACATTGAAAAAACATGCGGCCCTCAACTTAATATAAAATAGCTCAAGTGGCCCGTGATATCAAATGAGTTTGACAGGCCTGCACTATATGAATCCAATAAAAAGAAAGTCTAACATGAACAAGTCGTTTTTATACTTTTAGCACTGTAGTGTCCATTGAAGAAAAAATATTTAAACGCGTCTTAAAAAAATTCTCGTGTAGAAGAGTAAGAGAATATTAACGTCGCACTGATTAGCAACACGAGGGCTTTTTGGCGACGGTCCGCGTAATTTTGAACCATGGTCAAGTGACGCGGACGACACCTGAGCTGGCACCCCCATCTCATAACTACCACACCAACGGGAGGACGTATGAGCTCTCGACAGATTTAACGTGCATCGCGCCCCTACACGGCGGATCTTTAGTGGTACTAGGATCGAACTCATGACACGCTAGCCATGATCCGATACCTAGACCACTCGGCCACCGCGGCTGTTCTCGTGTAGAAGAGATTTTCCTTAATATGAAGAGAAGGGTCAATCCCCCAAAATATGGGGAAATGACTACAACCTAATGATGATAATGTTTTATTTAACAAAATGAAGGATGAAATATTTAAAATATGTTAAACACCAAAGGAGAACGTCTTCATCCTACTTCTAGAGCTTAGCGTCTCTAACGTCCTTCTGCGTCATTTCCCGTGTGTCCTTCAGTCGGACTTTCCTGGCGGGGTGTGACGTCAGTGTGGACTACTCCACCCTAAGTAACAGGGGGAGGGATTGTGACATTGCGCATATCAACCCTACATATATATATATAAAATATACGTGTCACAGTGTTTGTCCGCAATGGACTCCGAAACTACTCAACCGATCATAATATAATTTTGCATACTGTGTGTCATTTCGTCGAACTTAAAACATAGGATGGTTTTTATTTCAATTTATTACGCCATAATTTTTTTATAGCCGGAAATGTGAAGAATCCGGAAAAAAACGTTGCCAGATTCCAGTAAGGGATGCTCATTCGGTACTCTCGACGTTATTTCTGAATTTCGTCAAGGTCATTCACTTTGCGTTAGCTTTCTGTTTGGAAGACGGGAAAGGTTGAGGTAGTTTTGAGTCTCGCTGCGTAGTAAAAAGGAGAATTCCCTCCATATAACGCATCACAACCGATAGTTTTTTTTTTTATTCTTAAAGATTGATTTATTGAAGCACAGTAGAATATAAGAAAAAAATATCATAAAAAAATATAAGGAAATATTCTTAAATATATTTTTATCACATAGTATTATTTTCTTTTTGAATTTCATACTGTGAAATGAATCAATATCGTTGCGCTTAAATAAAAATTATTTTTAAAACTTTTAGTATCAGTGATTTAAAAAATAAAAAGCCAAAAACTTTTTTGAACAAACTTTAATAAAACACTCAAAATACTTAATAATTAATAATTTTTCCCGTGTGTCGAAAATTTCAAAAAATCCTCACAATTTTACTTCAAGATTTATAATAGTAGTGAAGTTTTGTAATTTGAAAAATTTCTACTTTTCTGTCTTTTTTCAACATACAACTATTTTTAAAAAGGCCACATTTTCGTTTCCGGAACTAAAAAATTGCAACGAAAGAATTGAAAAGTGAGTGAGTGATTTATAAATTCGCACTGTTCGCCTATTCGAGAGTTTTTGGCGACGGACCTCGAAATTTTCAACCATGGTCAAGTGACGAGGACGACACCTGAGCTTTCACCCATCTCTCCTAATTACCACACCACACCAATGCAAGAACAGATTTCGAAAAAGGGAGTTTTAATGACACAGTTAAAGAAATCACTCACATCGCGCATACACACACATAAGTGATATCGTCCTGAGGGAAACAGGAAATTCCCATGCGGATTAAGTTATTCACTCGGTAAAAACCCGTGCAACGCCGGGCTAAGCGAAGAGGAAAGAAACAAAGAAGTAAAAGTAATTTCGAAAAATTATATTGGAAGTACTGATTTTGTGAAGAGAAGGGAAAATGTTAAATGAGAAAACCATTGATACGCACTCATGGGCCTTGCACTCACATCGTACGCTTCACACCCACACAAAAGTGCTGGCGTCAGAAAGAAAGGAGGAAATTAACATGGGGATTAAGTAATACCCTAGGTAAAAGCCCGTGCAACGCCGGGCCGGGTCAGCTAGTATATATATATATATATGTATCTTATTTTCAGAAACATATTTTTACTTTCATAATATTTTGTATTAATTACCTTTACAAGTACGAAACAAGATTTTTAAATCTATTTTAAAAATGCCTAACCGTTTTCTTTTTGTGTAAATTTGACATTCTTTTATTGAATAATTGTGAATAAAAAATAACATGCTTGTGTGATGGGACGGACTCACTACCTCAAATATACAGTGGTGGCCAAACTTGTGGACACTTTTTAAAATTGTTCTGTTTTTTAAGTTTGTATGCTTATAGAAAATATTGCATTGCATAAAATACCAAGTATTTTATATCACTTGAAAGATAATTTAATACTGAATTCATTACAAAAAAAATTCAAATATTTGCAACGCAAAAAAAGTTATGCTACAGTAACTATCGATATACATTAGATACTGATAATTGCAGTGATTTACTAGTGCTTAGTTGGGTAACCTTTACTTTTTATTACAGCTTCCTATGTATGTTTCATTGAGCTGAAAATAGTTTTAAACTCTTCCTTTGTTATCACATGATGCCAGGAAATAATTACATTCTGAATTAGTTCTTTTTTATTCCGTGGGTACCTCATTTGGACAAGAGTCTTCAAACGGTGCCACAAGTTTTCGATAGGATTGAGGTCAGGACTGTTTCCTGGCCTGAACAACAATGATATTCAGTCAAGAAGCAATGACATCAAATAAAAGAGTAGATTGTACACCTAGAAAGAGATGTGAGACGAGAAAGTGGTCTTTCCTTTGTTAAAATTGCAAGATAGGTGTGTGGTTCAGTAGCTACATCTGGAGACTGAAAGTTTTGATTAAGATATCAGGAGACAAATGTAATAAAAAAAAAAACCAAAAAAGGTACACCACATCTGTTACAGAGAGAAGTACAAAATTACTGTGTCTCCAAAACAGAATCAGCGGCCGTCAACAGTGATTTGAATGATGCTGGTGTTTCTGTCAGCTCAAAAACAATCAAGGGAAGATTATCAGATGTTCGATTAAGAAGTAGAATTCCTTGAAAAAAATCTTATCTCAATTTACAACGCGCAAAAAGACTACTGTGGTTATAGGAACACATTAATTGGACAAATGATTAGTGGTCACAAGTTATATAAAGGGATGAAACTAAGACATTACTATTCGGTAGTGATGGCCGAAAATATATAAGACGTAAAATAGGAGAAATGCTGAACCCTGAGTACATCCAGGAGACAGTGAAGTACCCACATATTTTTATGATTTGGTCAAACATATAAGCAGATGGTATTGGTCGTCTTCATGTCATTGATGGGACACTGAGTGTCAGAAAATACATTGTAACCATTCTAGAATCCAAACTTCTACCTTCCATCAGGGTTATGTTTACTAACAATGCTTCGTTTATATTTTTCATTAAGTTTCTGCTCCTTGCATCAAAGTAAAGTTATTGATAGACTGGTATCGTTCTAAATTCATTTGAGTTGTTGTCCTGGTCAGGAAACAGTCTTTACCTCAATCCTATCAAAAACTTGCGGTACCTTTTGAAGACTCTTGTCCGAATGAGGTACCCATGAAATAAAAAAAGAACTAATTGAGGATGTATTTGTTTCCTGACATCATGTAATAACAAAGGAAGAGCTTAAAACTATTTTCAGCTCAATAAAACATCAATGGGAAGCTGTAATAAAAAGTAAAGGTTACCCAACAAAGCACTAGTAACTCACTTCAATCATCAGTATCTAATATATATCGATAGTTACTGCAGCATAACTTTTTTGCGCTGCAAATATTTGAATATTGTTTTCTGTATTGAATTCAGTATTAAATTATCTTTAAAATGATATAAAACACTTGACATTTTGTGCAATGCAACACTTTCTACAGGCATACAAACTTGAAAAAAAATGACAATTTTAAAAAGTGTCCACAATTTTGGCCACCACTGTATATATATCATGTTTCTTTTTTTTCTTCTCGTTTTGTGATCCTAAACTGTTTTTCGACTAATAGTGTGTATTTAAAAGAAAAAAAAAAGGATTTTTTTTATTTATACTCTTTTTAAATGATGGCCATCCTTAAATAATCAGCACAAAGTGAATTTGAATTTTCCATTTGTCCGTTTAAAAATGATGAAATTTATAAACATTCTATGCTTTTTTTTTCAGGGTTGAAGCCTTTGATGAACATGATCTTGAGGTAACTGTTCCATTTTCAAACACTTTTTTCCTTCATAGATTCTTTATAGGTATGTGTGAGTTTTATACTTCATTTGCTTCTGTTTTATTTATTTAGAGTAAATTTATCGCATTATCGTTGGCTTTTAAAACGGATCGAGCTACATTGAATAAACGGCTCGAACTTCATAAACGGCAAAGAGATATGGCTGAAAAGAACGTTGAAAATGAGTTTCAATCAATGAGAGACCATTTATGTGTAAGTACCTAAAAACCCAAATTTCCGTCATTATTAATACGATTTTCAGTAAATGAATGAAGCTATTCGATTGTTTTCAACGGTAAATCAGTATGCTTCAATTGAATTTTAGCCATTATGGTTTGAATATTTAAATAATTAACATGTTCTTAAAAATTCTGTGATGAAAAATATTAATATAGAATCTTGTATTTAATTAAAAAGTCATTTTCTTTTGTTCAATTCAGATACTTCTTCACACATTTTTCAATTCTCATTCACAAATAGGTATAGTATCTAAGATTTCAGTTAAGTCTGTTTTCTCCTCAAGTAAGATAGTATAGAATTTATTTTAATTTTCTTTGTTTCGTTACAAATGATGATGTGATTTGTGAAAATTTAAAGTACACTAATCAGGAACAAATCATATTAAAGGAACAAAAATGGATTTGTATTCTGAATGTATTTGTCTTACAAGATATTGTAAAATTATATTAATTCTTCATTTTTGTTTTCAAAATTGTTAGGAATTAAGATTCTTAATGCAATTCGTTATAATTCACAAGAATTCTGAAATCAGAACTTATCACTTAAATCAATTAGGAGAACTGCACATTTACATTAAATGTATCATGGCAGGAGAAAATAAATAAATAAAAAAATAAGAAAAACTTGGCTCTTTTCTGAAGTAAAGTATTGAAAAATGGTTAGGGGTTATAAGAGGTTTTTTTTAAAAATTAGAATGAGAAAAAGAATGAAATCAACCAAGCTCGATTACATTTTAAGTTTCAAACCATGTGGCTTTAAGAAACATCTTCAAGTTTTTCAAAAAATTCGTTTTTTTTTTAATAAAACCAAGGTAGCACTTAATTTTCTTAAATTTATTAATTGAATATCGCTGAATTAAAATAAGTTTGCATTTGTATATCGTGAAATGAAATACAGCTGTTACTAGAAAAATTCAAGTCTTATAACGCTAATTAGTTTAACATTTTAACAAATTTTATTGCTTTAATTCAGGCATGTCAAACACGCGGCCCGCGGGCCACATGCCAGTGCATAGGTTGCGGCCCGCGAAGACATTTTACAAAATAATTACATTTTACTCAATCAGGATTTTTAAGGGTTTTTTTTTTATTTTGAACTTCATATTTCCGTTAAACTGTTTAAAATTTACATGAAAATTAAACCTGTTATCTACTCTAGTTTTTAAAAAAATCCTATTTAATTATAGAAATAGCCTTTAAATGCAAATTATTTTTAATATTTTATTAAGTTTTTTCTCATTTAATTTTATTATATAATAAATTATATTTTTATTAAATTCTAAAAGCATTTATGAAAATAATTTGTTATAGAGATCGCATTACGATTCATCGTGTGTGCAACTTTTATTTCTCTTTGAAGAGTCCAATCAGTAAGAGACGAATAGCGTGACGTCAGAAGCAGTTGAAGTATTATTTTTTTAAAATTTGAAAACCCTAAGATTGCCAAGACAAAATGTAGGGCTTACTTAATAGTTTGTGAATGAAAGTGGATTTTGGTTTTCATTCATATTAAACTAAAAAGTTACTTAATAAAAACATAATCAAACTTCAAGAACAGAGTAAAGAAATGTGAACTGACGATGAACATCGTAATTTTCAAGAAAAATGGGAACTGCACTACTTTTTTGCCCAAAGCAAGAATAAAATATTGTACCTGACATGTAAAAACTGTAATTCAGTTGCTAAGGAATACAATTTTAAAAGGCACTATGACACAAATCTAAAAACAAACTGTCACAAATATGTTGCGAAACTTTGTGAAGAGGAGTTGTTGGAATTGAACTTAACTCTTAAAAAAGGAAAGAAAATGTATTCACTATATTTGTTGAGAGAGGAAGTGAGAGTGTGAGAGCATTAACTTTGCACTGTTCAGCTACTCGAGGGTGTTTCGCGACGGATCATGGTTAAGTGACGAGGTCGGCACATGAACTGGCACCCCCTCTCCTAACTTTCACACCACACCAATTAACCTTGACATATTTAATGTCAGCTTCATTGGTACAAGGCTCAAACTCATATGACTCGAGTTCGTTACCTTGTGTGACTGCTAAGCTACCGCAGCCATCTAAATTTGTTGAGGACAATACAACTGCATTAAATTAATTATATATTATTACTTTTTTAATCGTAAGTACAGACGAAAACATTTACTAAAGAAGAATTTATTAGTGAATGCTTAATTAAAGCGGAGGAATTTCCATATTTACTCGAATCTTAGCCGAACTTTTTTTCCAATGTTAATGCTACTGAAAATCGGGCACGGCTTAGAATCGAAGAGAAAGAAATTTGATGGATAGGGTATTTAGAGCAATTACGGGGGTATGCATGTAATTAAAAGTTTATAATGCTGAAAAAATAAATAATTATTCCTTTCTCATTAGTTCTTATTTTAAATTTATCTTAATTTCGTAAAATTTGATATCGATAAACCCTTTTATACTATTTTTTATTTTTCACAAAAATTTGGGGGTGCAGCTTAGAATCAATGGCGGCTTAGATTCGCATAAAAAATGGTAAATCCAGCACAAATTCAAAAAAATTTGAAGTGTAAGTTTAAGTCGAAATTCTGTAACCATTAGAGGTGATGAAATAGTCGAGAATTATTGTCGAGAACTGTAGTCGAGAGAGAGTCGAGTCATGTATTATTATTCATAAAAGATATTTTTGATGCATTTAAAGATGTTTTGAGACAGAGTGTTCTTTGGGGGGGGGGAGTTGGTTTGTCTTGCAACTGACAGCGCACCTACCGTGACCAGTACTACTAAAGGAGCAGAGAGATTGAAAGAAACAAGCAAACAGCATGGTAACTTTAAAAATTTTCATTGTATTACTTCATATCAAGTACTGTTCTTGGGTATGAACTTTGATATATTAGACATGTTTTAAAGTAGTTAATAAAATTGTAACTATATTCAGCATGCAGACTTTAGCACCGTCGATTTGCTTCATTTCTGGAAGATATAGAATGTGAATTTATCGGTCAACCATATTATTCGAAAATTCAATGGATTTCGAGTTATAAAGTGTTAAAACAATTTTTTAATTTTTTGGATAAAATTATTATTTTTTTGGAAGCAAAGAAAAAATTATGAATGTGCTGAATTAAAAGATGAGAAAAGATAAAAGAAGAAAAAGATACTGAATTAAAAGGTGAGAAAAGATGAAAAAAGAAAAAGATTCTGAATTAAAAGATTAAGTATCAAATGAGAAAACTCCTGGCTTTCTTAGTTGATCTTACAAGTCAACTTAAGTTTCAAGGCAAAAATCTTTTAGTTACAACGCTATTTGATATTAACGCTTTCAAACAAAAATTATTACAAACATAAAGAGAAAACTTCTCTCTTTGAAAGCTTTCAAAATTCATTTATTAAATCACTTAAATTAGAATTTACAGAATATTCTAACCAAATTAAATTGTTAAAAATGGAATTTGACCTAATATTTTCTAAATTTTAAAAATTTTGAATTACAATTTAATTTTTAACTTCACATCTATCTATCGATATTGAAATTGTTAATGAAAACTAACAAATGGAATTAATTGGAATCTTTTGTGATTCTTTGCTGAAGCAAAAATGTTTGTAAGTTGAAACTCTAGATTCGTATGCATATTCATCTATAGATCGGTTTATTAAAATTTTATCATTTGTTACATGTATAATGAATGGCTATGATTGGAAGCATTTATTTATGTGAAAAACTTTAAAAATAACAAAACTTATGAAAGATCAAGATTAAATGATAAACATTTATCATTTTTTAAAAATTACATCAGCTCAATATGTTCAACCAAGTTTTGACGACTTGCGTTGAGAGAAAACAAATGATGTTAAATATCTAATAAAAGAAATATTAAATTGTATTTCATATTACAACTTTTATTTTTGTTTTTTAATAAAACAATATAAAACATGTATATTTTAAAAATAAAAGGAAATATTAAATGATTATGTATGTATAATATGTAATACATTGATTTTTATAAATAAGAATATAATCATTCTATAAATCTTGTTTAATTAATTTTTTAAACATTGAAAAAAAAAAACACGGCCCTCAGCTTAATATAAAATAGTTCATCTGGCCCGTGATATCAAATGAGTTTGACATGCCTGCTTTAATTCTATCAATAATGATACAGGAGTTTTATTTATGTAGTGAAACCTGTAAGTATTAACATAAATGAAATTTCTCCAGCAGCAGATTTAATTTTTTTCAAACAGAAAAAAAATGCAATTTATTAAACAGTATGCAACAGTTGTTTTTAAATTGCTAATTAAATGCAAATTTTCATTTATTGGTCTTAATCATAATCGAATTTCTTCATGTAAAACACAGATGCAATGAGTGTTTGGGGGATAATTCTTACTTTGGAATGCATTCCATCTTGGTTATCGGTCAAGGGGTGTGTCCGAAAAAATAAAATTGTGAACCACAAAACAATATCATTTATAACATAATCTTACAAGCAATGAAGGAATATCAAAGACTCTCTGATTATAAAAATATTTTTTTTTCAAAAATCAGATCTGAAAGTTGTTAATTTTTTTATTTAACGATATTTCTTGATATACAATTAGTTTTTGACCAAAGAAGAAAGAAAAATTATTTTTATTTTCTTTATTTTGAGGGGGAAAGTAAGCGCAGTTTTAATAACAACAATGGGTTTCATTTGAGATTTAAAATTAGAATCTTTTTGGAGGTAACTTTTGAGTGGCTTATAGTAATTGACTCGATTATATTGTTCCAATAAAAAACTTAATTTACATTTGAAGTAGGGTTTGCAATCCCGTGTCATGTTTTCAATCCCGGGATTAGGATTGGAACATTTATGAAAAATACATGCATATTAGCATAGTTGAAATTGCATAATAAAACTGAAAATATTATTAAAAATTATTAATTTTATTGAAACGAAAAAAATAATTCATCATGAAAAACAAATAAATATTATATAATGAAATTAAAGAAAAAAAATTTCATTTATTGCGTTTCTGTAAATGAGCTTTTAAAAAACACAGCTCGTCCAGCGTTTCATCGTTGAAACGGCTTCTTATTTTTGTTACAAATTGCCCTGCCGAAGAAAATGCACTTTGGGATTCTTTACTAGTACGTGTTATCGTCATTAAATAGGAGTATGTTCTTTTCAGGTAGTCACCACGCCTTCCTTCATTTTCAAAAAAGAGACATTTATTTTTGAATTTTTGATGAACAGTGTCTCAAATCTAATAGACTGCATTGGTGCATATACCTCTTTGATGAATTTATTTAGTTCTTTTGCTACACTTAATGGTTTTTGTATATAAATTGATCCAGTTATTGAATCAAAATGTGATCAATTTCAAGTGCTACCTCATTTGAAATTGCAGGAGCTGTTAGTAATGCAATAAGATTTGAAGTGTCTCAAGTCTTCCAAGCAGGTCCACTATTAATTAACGGCATTTAATTGAAGAGAGAACTGTGACAAAAATTTTTCTTCAGACGTTGCTTATATTATTGTGTAAGCATTGCAGTGAGTCACTTATATTTGTACGACGTTCTCCCATACGAGAAATGAGAGCTGTGTATATATATTTTTTACCTATAGAAGTTATAATTACACAGAAAAATTCTATAAACATATTTCATAAATAAAATACAAATTTAAAAAAAATTAGATTCTTAAAAAAGTTTTTATGATAAAAAATTTTTTAAATATAAATTTAGACAAAAATTAAATCCCGGAATTAGTTATTTTACTCCCGGGATTTCCGGATTGCAAAAAAAAAAACCCAGGTTCGGAATTCCGGGACTGAAAGCCCTACTAGATATCTTCTAAAAACTCTAATTGCCTCTGCCCATGTTAGCTAACACCGGTCAGCCTGAGGGTGGGAGAAATGTCCGTTTTTTGACCCCATTCGCGATGGGGAGAAAGTAACAGTAGCAAATAAGAGAAAACAAATCAAATTTCCTGGCTTAACATACCCCTTCCCCCCTTGAACCCTTCAAGTTTCAACGCGTAAGAAAGCTGACATTAAACGTATACAGTACAAAAAAAGTAAATAAGATACATTAAATGTAATACCAGATTCACAATACTTTGAAAAAAAATTTCAAAATATAATTCAGGCAAAAATTATATCTCGGGATTAGTTATTTTAATTTCGGGATTTGAAAAAACCACCGGGATCCCGGTGCTACAAACCCTAATTTGAAGTTGTTCGTATATAAACCAACATCATCATATTAAAAGATTATTTCTTATTCACCAGAACGTTGAGAAATATTTTTAAAATCTGAAGTTAATACAAATTATATATTTCGAATAAACGCCGTATTGTTTCTGTGAAAAAGTACAGCGATGCTTTGATTTTAGTGTCTAACATAGAAAAATATATATATATAGAAAGTAATGAAGGAAAAAAATGTTGAAGTTTTAATTTTAATGAGATTTTGTCTAATGTACACAATATTTGACAGGGAGGCTTGTTAAAAAATATGACTTTCCATTTCACAATTTTTTTTTTATCGCAATAGATGATGTCTGTATCTTTTGTTCGTTTCCTTTCATTAAATAGAATTCATTAGCTCTTGTCATCGAGTATACTGGCTCGAAGGGGGTTTCAACCCTCTCCCCGTTGATCAAAGCCATTTTATCGTTGAGATTACTCCTTAGGGTATTCGTCTACGTGTTTTTTATAGTGTAACTGTACTAGAGACCACACGGTGCAGGTTGTCTTTAGATTTTCTCTCTACTAGTTGCGTAAACAATTATTTGCAATGTAGTTCGAATGTTATTTCGGGGTGTCCAAATTAAATTGTAGGTAGTAAATAAATAATTTTAGCAATTAATGTTAAATTTGCAATATATACAGTTTAAAGAACTATGTCATTGTTTAATCACATTATATTTAATTGCAGTTTATTTTACCGTGGGTGATTTAATGATTTTGTGTTGAATCGCGGAATCTTTTCTTTCGCCATTTCTGTGCAACGTAATATTTGGTGTAACCCGCCAAAATTAAATGCAACGAGCACGTTGCCATATGATGTAGGGTTAAAGCCTTTGTACGTTTTTCCTGTTCAAACAATGCGTTGTTTTATTTTTAAAATTTCGTACTTACGTTTTACGTGTTTATTTTATTGTGTGTTTTAGGCTCTGAATTTAAAAGCTACTAGTTCTGATGTGCGAGATTTAATTTCGAAAATCCAGAATCATCTGGACATAGCTCAACAGGCCACTTCCAGAGTATCTGGTCGTTCAGAAACGTACGGTGCTGTCCAACAGGTATTTGTTTAACCATACATGTAACTAAAATCTGAAAAAATAATTCTGCTACATGGAATATTTTTCCTGAATTATTTGTTTCAAAGTTCGTTGAATCAAAATAGGACCTCTATTTCCCCCTATCACGTATAGTTCTTTTGCAGAATAAGAAGTTTGTGAAAATTAACCAGACAATAATTTAAAAAAATCACTATTGTATTACAATGAACTATATATATAAACATATTATTTCTTACAATTAATCAAACAATATTTGTGATATATAAATACAATTTTGTGTTTACTCTTTTTTTCTCATTAAACCTTTTCCTCTCTTTGATGTTGCTCCAAACTCACCTTCGCTTTCCAACTTAGATTTCTTGCTTGAACATTCAACAGTAATAAGCTAGCATATTGACGTACCATCTCCTTTGGTAGCTTCCTTCGATATCATGGACCTCCTGGTGAAATTTTTCACCCTGCCCATTACTGTTTCAGGAAAATAGTGAATATAGGAGGGATGACGAGCCTCATCAGAAAATTGTAAACTGGATTCGTGTTAGGGTGGTAGTGTGTCTTCGTCCTCCTACTCACGCAAGAAATCATCCCAACTCGAAAGAATGCTTTTGAGTCTTTGCTTTGCCTTGATTCCTAAGATTCAATTGGAATTAAGCAAAATAAACTTTCTTCACAAAAGTACTTATGTTTGATTATGGACTGTTCACATCGTGTATTCACCGCAAATAAAGCAAAAGTTTTCCGGAAAAATAACACAACCTCTTGGAGCCATTACCCAGATGGAAAAAAAAACACCCCACTCTAACGCAGTAACGTTTAAAACGCTAAGGTAGGTGGGAGCTGGACTAATCAATGAAAAGGACAGTCTTCCTCTTATCTCCTCCTCCAATAATGATGTTCTCTGCACGAAGCTGAGGTGGCTGTTTTGATCGTCGACATCAGTGGGATCAAAACAGCAGTTCTTGTAAGAAATCTTTCTGGAGACTATAACCCTAGAAATGTGGGTTTCTGTGATCGCATGAATTTCAGGAAGCAAGTTGTAACTAATTCTGTTGCATTCTTGTTATACCTTACTGGAATAGATATATGTCGATCTTTATTGGTCATTTTGACTCTTGCTTAGGCCTTCTATCTACGGCTAATCTCATTGCTTACGGTCAACTGCAGGTCATAAAAACGTTAATCCGTCACCTGCCTACATTACACACGCTTGTTTTAATGTTTAGTAACCTGAGTTCGAGACTGGGCTGCTTTTATGATTCATCATTTTATTCCATTATCCAAATGTTGATTACTAATTTGAACTGTTAGTTTCTGAATTTTTCCTAATGTTGGTGGTGTTGGGGAGGGAGACCACAAAATTTGGCAACAAGCCAAGTTCAAAATCTAACACCGCGCTTACAAAACATTTTCATTTAAATGCATAGTCCATACTCATGAGTACGCTTACATAATCAACACTAATAATGCGAAGGGACGTCTTAAGACTCTTTGAGGCTCTGGTCCCAGAAGAATATTAAGATTTTCTGAGGCCCTGCGCCCCTATGCAAAAGTACGCCCTACCTGAGATCTCTAAAGGTAGACAGTATATATCATGCATTGTTAAATTCTTGTTCAAATGGAAATTTGACACAAATGTGCACGGGAATAATATTTGACCATTAAAATTATCCGGATAGTGATCTTAATAAGAGAGTCAAAAGCGAAACGAGGTCCCCACCGAGGGTGAGGCGCTGGGCCTGAGCCCAGTTGGCCCATGACTTAAGACACCCCTTATAATGTGCATTTTTCTTTGGAAACATTAGTTTAACTTTTCGCTGTGTACTTCTCGAGAATTTTGACTAAATATGTGAATTCTCTTAATTTTTAAACTAGTATGTACAAGAATTTTATTCCAAGTATTTCCTTTCTTCTAATAAAAAATTATTTTATAAGCAACATGAAATTGGTACATTTTTAATCAGAGTGCAATCCTGTGTTAAATGAAATATTTATCAAAAATATTCATATTTTTTATAACAACTTATTAAATGTATCTTAAGATTAAAATTTTACGTATCAATTTTTTTATATTAATTCGTTACATATACTAAGTAATACAGATAATATCAGTACTTAAATCAATGAAAATTATATTTTGTGCAGTATATATATAATTTGAGAATTTTAATATTATATTCACATAAAATTTATTTTAGTGAAAATTAAAAGAATATGTTTGTCTCATTTGTAGATATTTAGGTACTTTTATATTGAATGATAAAAAAAAAAATAATAAAATAGGTACATCTAAATGTATTATTTTTAAAAATTGAAAATTTAATTTTCCAGAAATTCTTTGCAGTTTGTGCCAAATATGTATATGCACCTTTTATATTTTATCATGAAAGATTTATTGTGTTTTTTGCTGTGAATGCAGAAAAGTTAATTAAGTGAAATGTTGGTAATTGTAGAAAATTTCAAAATTGATATTCCTCCTTCTTTTGTTGAAAATCGGAACAGCTGAAGAATATTTAAAAATTAATTCAAAAAATGTAAAAGTAAAGAATGTATGATTTGTTATATAAACACATAATTCTAAAATCATACACTAAAAAATATTAAATGTGTTTGTAAAACATGTTATTAAAATAAACAATTGTTTTAAAAAGGAAAATTTAAGTAAATATTTTCCTCCCCTAAAATTTAGTTTTCGAAACTGGGTAAATAAATGCTGTGAAAATCGTTTAACACTAAACTGAGGAGACTGGAATATTTTTTCGTATTAAAGAATATTGCAAAAAGAAAAAAACATATATATTCAACCAAATTAAGTTTATTAGAGTACATTTTATTAATATAGATATGTATATGCAGGTATTTAATAAAAATCAATGAAACAAAAACATTTCAAACAACTTAGTGAAATTTAATACAAAACTTAGCAATACAAAAATTTTTGCAGATTTCCGTTTTCGTCTTCTGTTTTTGATCAACAGGCTTAAGAAGCTTTATCTTTATTTTAAACGAAATAACAGTTTGCTTTCACTCTGAGCTCTTTGCCATTGTGCTCGCATAAAAAAAAAGTTGTTCTAAAATAGAAAAAAACACGAATCCAACTCTCTGATTTTTACTGACACTGCGATGTACTTGTAGCCGAATTCCAAAGCCAATTAGTGAGAGATGAGATGTTTTGTGTGGCGTTTGTAAGGTAGAGTGTGAAAGTAGCTGAGAAAAAAAATGACTCGTGTCACAAGCTATTCCGAGCGTATTTCAAAGTCAAGTTTGATTCCTTTCTACGAAACATATGAAACCACCTATCTTTTATTTCCCACCCCCTCTTAAATCTCGCCTGCACAGCTGGTGTATTTTGCTCATTCACACAAAGGAAATCTTTTCGTGTTGAGCGCTTTTCGTTTTGTGTTAAGAAAAAATGCATGGAAATGCAAAGTAGTTTGGTGGGACCGTTGTATTATTTCATATTAAACAATATTTCATCTTTCGCATTCAACGTATTTCACTATATCTAATGAGCGAATATCCACTGATCATTCGTATTTTTTACATAAATAGGAAATAGTATATTTTACGAGATAGTAATTACATGAGGCATTTTTTAAAAAAAGATTTACTTGTATTTTTGCAGGAGGAACGTGTCAGTAGAGCGTTCGAAGTACTAGTATTGCATGTGGATCATTTAAAACGCTTATTTGATAAAGAACACAAGGAACTTGAAGATACACGACGCATGTTAACGGACACTAGAGTATTTAGGAAAGAAATTGCTTCCGATGCTGTGTCTGAAGATCAAAAAAAATATTCTAAAACATTTGGTTTACCTGTTGGTTCCATAAAATCGGTAGGTTTCTCTTAACAGTACTTGTTTTATATGTATATAAACCCCATTTTTATATAAATTATTTTATATATAAGCTGTCCTAAGTCAGCAATGTTTAGAATACTGTAGCATTCATATTTTTATATTTAACTCTATTATTTTTATTTTTTCATATATCCTTTCTAAAATCTATTGTGTGTTGTAATTTCAATTTCTAATGTAATTTTTTCAGTTTTGGTTAATGCTTATTCATCCTCTCTTGTAGAAAATTTTCTCTCTCTTTATATATATATACACACACATATATATAACTTTTTCTGTCATTTAATTTTAATGGAGAGTTTTTACTTTCTAATTATATTCAATAGTACTTAATATTTTCTCGACTTTGTTTTTTAATATAGTGTCCGTATAATTTTATTGTACAATCTTCATGATTTTAAATATTCTTATGTTTAGATATGGTAGTTTTTACAGAATTAATGTCAAATAAAATAATTCTCTTCCAAAAAAAAGAGTTCAAAAAATTTTTGGAACATTAAGTTTCAAGCTGTTTTTATGTCAAGTACTTATTAGTAATTTTAAATTCCTTTAAAATGTATATCATATTACATTAAATTTAATATATGTGTGAGATTTAAAAATGCTGAAAAGGCAATCTTTGTTTTACTAGTTTATTGTTTTAAATGAAACAATTGCTCCCATTAGTTATTTTTTTCCCATTAAATGTGATCAGTTTTCAGAGAAAGTGATTATGTTTAATTATGCTTTTTTTCCCTTTCTTTTTTCATTATTATAACTGCTATATCTCTTTTTGAATGTTTAAGTTTTTATTTGCAGTTTTTATTATTTTTTTTTTTGCTGCAAATTAGCTTTACTACTATATTCTTTGTTTTTTTCCAAAGGGCATTTTTTTCATTTATCTAATAAATTATACTTATATTTGTTTCATAATAACAGAAATTCTGTTATGAATAATCAGTTTTTTAAAACAAAAAATGTAGCATTCTGTGTGATTTTTTTTCTCGTTTATGAAAAATAAATTAAAAATGCACAATTTACATTGTTGTTCTGTCGTAAAAGTAAAATTCTTTATTTATATACTCTACTATTTTACTACTTTATTGAAATTTCATATATTAACACACATTTCACAGCTAAGAGTATTTGTTCTATTGTAAGTAAATTGTATACAAAGCAGTTCTCAACTTGATATGAATTTTGCTACTGAAGCATTTATCTTGAAATTTTGGTATTGCTCTTGAGTTTTGATATGTATAATAAAGTGAATGACTTCTAAATAAAACAATTATCATAGAAAGAAATATTTACTTTCTAAAGCGAATATTCAAGTGATTGAGTTATCTGACGATTTCTGCAATAATTTGTATGCACTTGCTTATATTTATTTTAAAACAGGCTCATTAAAGTTCGCATAGTTTGTCTGCCCAAGTAATGACTTCTACAACATGAATCTCTTTCAGGTAACTTTGCTTTTTCTAACATTTTCTGCTCATTTATTTCTTTATATATGTCCAATTAAATAATCTGGCATATGTTCACACATTAATATTCTGAATAATTTTAATTTTTTAAGACATCTATCCTCTCTTATTTTGATTCATTTAAATGTATGCTTGCCGAAATGAACTATTTTTAGAAAAAAGGCCTTTTAGCGTCTTATTTTTCTTATTGTCTTTGAAAGCATTAAGCTTCACTCTTTTTTTCTTCTTTCAAATGTGAATTAACCTTTCAAGCATGTGACTAAAAAAATTTTAAAAGTCGAGATTTCCTTGTTTAGGAAATCAGATGTTTCCTAATTAAATTTAATATTTTGTAGAAAACTTTTTTTTCATACTGAGAATTTGTCCCCTTTTGTATTAATTCTTCTTTTAAAGCTTGTTTCTATAAATTATGCATTTTTATAATTATTGATGTCTGCAATACTAGTCGAGAATCCAATTGTAATAAACAATATAAAGTACAATTTTTGAAAAATTAATGGACAACTTTAGTGTATCTGTCTTTTCATGGCAATCATTCCTAACCTATGTATTTAAAGAGATGGGATCATCTTCACATACATTTAGAGAGGGCAAATATTGCAATTTTTTTCATGATTTTTAAAGTGACAGCATTAAATAGAATATAAAAATTTTGTTTGAAAATTTAATTTATTAGGAATTATTTATAAGAAAAGATTCATGCGGTTAGACACTGAATGTTTTTTTGCAGCCGTGCTCGAAATTGTATTTATGTATACAAACTTAGGAATAGGGAATTTTGTCTGTGGCATAAAAAACTGGACGTTTTAGATACAGAGTGAGCATAGACCTGTAGAATTCATTGTAAATAATATTCAAGCAAATTTTATACAACAATATATATTCTCCATACATGTTTATTTTTTATTTCCCCACCCCCATACTACAACGCCCATGAGTGATACATCAGTCAACGGAACTTTTCATCTTCCTCAACTCTTTTTGAAAATTATAACTTCACTAAATCCTTTTGTATAATTAAGTCGTTTTCTTTAAAAGTGGTAAAAGTCCATTTTTGACAAATGATAGCATTGAATGCAATCTACTTTGAGCTTTTAATCTATAAACTATTCCCCAAAAAAAATCTTTCAAAATTTGCATCATTTTGTCAATATAAATTTACGTGTTACTGAAATTACAAATATAATTACTTTGAAAGTGGTGTAAGTCCAATTTCCGCCAAGACATAGTTTAAAAATTATACTACATAATTTCTCTTCTTCATTTTTTTATGTATTTCAACACTATTTGATGGCATAAAAATTTCCGTTCTTTCACAGAAATTTTGGTACTTCCTCGATATATTGCGGAGTGTTCAACTTAGTAGTGTTTGTTCAATTAACTTGAAGCAAGTGTTAATTACATAACAAGTGGGAATTTTATATTACATAATATTCAACATGGATAATGTCACCTTAGAATATAGGACAGTGATTCAGGTAGGTATTTATATGGGCTGGGAGGAAACTATTGCATGAAGGGTACCTAAGAAATTATTTCTCGTTTTTTGAAACATTTGGAGAATGTAACGACGCAACAACATGTAATAGCCTTCAGCGAGATGTGTGCTGGACAAAATTATAATTTAAAATTGGCTTTACTGGTGCTTAAAGATGCGCAGTTTTCCCAAAATACCATCAAAATTATAGATCATAAATTTTATTTTCCAAATGGTGCCAATTTTGGAACTATCCAGACGTCCATAAGAAAAAAAAATACTGTATACTACAGATTATTATACCATCATATAACAGTACCAAAAGCATAAAAAGTTTATATTACATGGAATGAAACGAGATGATTTTATTTCGATGAGACCACTAGGAGACGAAAAAATACTAATGATGAAGAGGTAAATTGTGCTTGAACATATGTTGGATAAGAGTTTTAAAAACACAAACCATATACAGTGCAGTATAAAACTTTGTTTGATGAAAACGTTGAGTTTAAAATACTAGATTTATCCCCCTGACTTGGATGACAATGAAAATATAATACTACTTTTTGTAAATTACATGATAGGCAAAACACGACATCGATAAAAGTCTTTCGTTATGTTGCAGGATATTATCCAGCTCTTTAGTTGCTTGGATATTTACAGGAGTTTAACTTTAGCCTGGTCGCAGGGCATCTTAGCAATAGGAGTTGTTTATGTTAGCACCGTACTCGGAGATGAATGAAGACGGAATGCCGGTTCCTCTGCCGACCGCTTACTTCACTTCGCGTCTCCTCCGTTTATCTTCGCTTCTTCGTTCGGGGATCTGTTGGTTTATTTCCCCTAATAATGTCCTCTCGCGAAAGAAACACTCCACAACCGCCACAGGTAGTTCCCCACCAGCGATAGCGAGATTTTTAGCCATACTTGGGGTTTAAACGTACTCTGTGGCCGGAACGGGTTGTGGTTTCTTGTCTACTAGAGCTTTCTCTCGGCTTTTCTTGCCCTGAGTCTGAAACTTCCTCTGGTAGAAGGGACACTTTTTTCTTCACGTTCACTTCTACTGGGATGTCCTCCAACTGTTTGGGGATGTAGGCAGGCTTCAGCCTATCAATGCTCTCTGAAACCTCTTTTCCATGCCTCAAGATCCGGAACACTTTTTCGGTACGGTCGAAAACTTTATAGGGACCTTCGTATGGAGGTTGTAGACCTTTTCTGAGGGAGTCCGTACGCAGAAAGACACGGCTGCATGTGGCCAAATCCTTGCTCACGAAGATTGTATGTTGACCGTGATGTCGGGGGCTAGAGACGCTGCATTGACTCCCTGAGTTTTCCCACAAAAGTAACAGGATCTGCGCTTGGTTTGGATGGGCAGAGAAATTTGCCTGGAAGTTTGATAGGGGCTCCATAAATCATCTCCGCAGTTGTGGCTTGTAGGTCCTCTTTCCAGGTGGCTCGAAATCCCATGAGTATGGTGGGCAATACTGTGGTCCACTGAGCCTTTCCGTGCGCCATTATAGCCACTGAAACCTCTCCACTTGGCCGTTTGCAGCTGGATGGTATGGGGTTGTGTGTTTCTTCTCTGTGCTAAGAACTTCGATAGATCATCAAATAGAGATGCCTCGAACTGCGTTCCTTGGTCTGTAATTAATCTGAGGGGAGGAACGAATCTGGAGATCCAACCAATGTAAAAAGCCTTGGCCACGGCCTCTGCTGAAATCTCTACCAGTGGAAAGGCCTCCGTCCACTTGGAGAATCGGTCCACACAGGTAAGGCAGTAGCGAAAACCTTCTGATGGAGGCAGGGGATCGAGGTCTATGTGTACATGCTCGAAACGAGAACTAAATAGCTCGAACTTTCCAATCTCACTTCTTGTATGCCGAAATACCTTTGCACGTTGGTACTGTAAGCATGTACGAGCCCATAACGCAACATCTTGTTTCTCATTGACGGCCACACGTATCTTTCAGCTACAATCTTCAGGGGCGCTCTCTCTGGGTGCGAGAAGTGTGGGCAGATTGTTGAAAATTTCTCGTCTGAACATCTGAGTGTGAGTGGAGGCTGTCCCACCGGTAAAGGCTGTAGCACTAAGGAAGTTGGACAAGAACCAGCTAAAATATCCTGTAATTGGGAATCTTTCTGCTGCTCCCTAGCCATCTTGTTGAAGTCGACCACATGTTGAGATGAATGCGCGATAAAGCGTCGTCCACCACATTCTCAGATCCCTTCAGGTACCGAATGTCAGTCGTGAATTGCCCAATTAGATCCAAATGTCGGAGCTGTCGGGGAGTGCATTTATCCTCCTTCTGCTTAAATGCATACACCAGAGGCTTGTGATCTGTAAAAAGGATGTGTGTGAAACTCCTTCCTTCCACCATATGCCGAAAGTATTTAATGGCCATGTAAGCTGTCAGTAGCTCTCTGTCATACGCACTGTATCTCCGCTACGCTGGAGAGAGAATTTTTGAGATGGCAAGAGGTTACCACCCTTTAGAAGTTTGCTGGTGGAGTGCGGCACCTACTGCTGTGTCTGATGCGTCCACCACAATGGCAAGTAATGCATACGCTCAGGGGTGGTATAAGACTGTGGCCTCTGCAAGATCTTTTTTGCACTTCTCAAATGCAGCAGTAGATTCTACAGACCATAAAATAGGTGTCCGGTCATTCGTTTTGGCTCCCTTTAAATAGTTGTTTAACACTGCTTGTGTTCTAGCAGTGTGCGGTATGAAACATCTATAAAAATTGCAAATTGCTAGGAAGCGACGAAGCTCGTTTACAGTCCCTGGTTTGGGAAAGCTCGTAATTGCTGCGACTTTCTCTGGTAATGGAGAAAAGCCTTCTGCAGTCACTACATGCCCCAGAAATTTCACTGAAGTTTCGTCGAGCACACTCTTGGAGGCATTCAGCACTACGCCATATTCCTCGAAACGTTGGAACACTTGTTTGAGACGGCTTAAGTGCTGATCTTCATCCTCAGATGCGACTAGTATATCATCAAAATACGGCACACAAAAGTCCATCCCTCTCAAAACATGATGGATGAAGCGGTGGAAAGTGGCCGCAGTGTTCGAAAGTCCAAAAGGCATGAAAAGAAACTCGAGCAGTCCAAAGGACGTTGTCATTGCAGTTTTTGGTATGTCCTCTTCCTGAACTGGAATCTGGTGGTATGCCTTTGCCAAATCCAGAGTTGAGAAAATTATTTTTGGTCTAAGACCTGCAAACAGTCTTGTATGTGAGGTACTGGATATCAATCAGGAATTGTTGCCTCGTTTAGTTTCCTGAAATGTCCACAAGTACGCCAATCTCCATTACTTTTAGGAACCAAGTGAAGTGGAGATGCCCAACAGCTGCTTGAGGATCTACAAATTCCGGTGTCCACAAGATACTGAAATTCTTGCTTTGCTGCTCTTAGCTTGTCCGGATGTAGTCGTCATGACTTGGAGAAAACTGGAGGTCCTCTTGTTACTATTGAGTTCTTCACCTCGTGCTTCAGCTTCCTGGGGGTTGAAACAGCTTCCACAAGAGAAGAGAACTCAGTGAGCAACCGATGAAATTTGGTGTTGCCATTGACTGCCTATATTGCAGAATTATTCCCTTGCTGCAACGTACCCTGCGTCTGCAATTTTGTCAGAGTCCACCAGGCGACACGACGAATGTCAACAAGCAACCCATAGTGGCTTAGGAAATATGCCCCTATTATTAGTTGCGAAACTGCTACAATAATGAATGGCAATTTAAACACTCTGTGAAGTCCGAGATCCAGGGTCACAAGTTGATGGCCGTAAGTCGAGATGACGGTCCCATTTGCTGCGAGAAGCAGGTGGAAGATGCTTTGATGCCGTGGTCAGAGAAATTACCGAGACATCAGCCCCAGTATCAATCAGATATTTTGACCGAGAAGTCCTATCTGAGAGATATAAGCGGTTCATCACCATTGCGCCGTCACTCGGTGGGTCGAGGGACGGCTGCTCTAGTTTTCCGTCTGGAAGGAACATGGTTTCCTGCACTTGGTAGAGCGTTCCTTGAAACGCCTGTGGTACCAACAATGATTGTGAGCTCCAGCTTCCCCGCTGTTTGAACGGCGACGGAAACGTCCTTTTGGTCCACGGGAGGTGGATCGCTCACGGGTGTCCAAGCGAGACAGGCGTGACGAAATCTTCATTGTTATGGTTTTTAGATCCTGATTCTCGGCGTCGATCACGTGAATCGAAGAGGTAGGGCCTGCAACTGCCATGATTCCATCAGCCATTTCGTCGAGTTGATCGTTAGAAATAGCCAAAATCTGCTGCACGTGGGTTGGCAAACACAGTATAAATAGAGACTTCAGCAGCTCCTTTACTTTACTTTACTTTACTTACTCGGGAGAATCAAGCCCACCCAAGGGGTTTCGAGCTGTGAATCGACCCTCCGAGATGTAACTTTATTAAAGAAGACAAAAAAGTGTACAAAGTGGTCCCGAAGGAGGGACCCTCCCCACAAAATTCTTGAGAAAAGGGGGGGGGGAATACAGATGGAAAGCTTTACAATTTTGTATAACATTGCAAATACAAAAAAAAAACCACACACACACACACACACACAAAACACAAACACCGACGCTGTCTAACTAATGAGACAGGAAAGACATGAAAAAAGTAATAAGAGAAGCGAGGAAACCCCTCCTGAATGGGAGTTCGAGAAAGGGGAAGAAAAAGATAGCGGAGGCCCAGACATTTTTTTTTTGTTATATTTTGGAAAGAGCAATAATGGCCGGTTCAGGAGCGGCAGCAGAGGGGGATCCTGGAAGACGTCCCAAAAGACGCAGGGGGGTGCCAAAGAGCTCCTCCGAAATTTTGCAATATGCATTGCTTCTCATCTCTAACAAAAGACGTGAAGGCTTGCGATCATCGAGCTGCATTCCCGAAATCAGGCCACGTGAACTCTGTTCTTCTGATTCAGCATATTGTGAGCATAGTCTAGTTCGGAGAGCAGAGTAGGGCTTAACTTCTGGAGGGTTTAAAATTATATCTCCAACTATTCCTAGTTCTTCTGGCTGTAACGTGGAAACCACGTGGTGGAATTTAGAGATCTCCGCCGTGATTCCTGCTAGTACAAACTGGCTCTCCATTTGGCTGAACCAAATCTCTGGATTCGCTCTCCAAAAAGGCGGCACCTTCACAGAGACACGTGCAATACTAGCGGTAGTTACGCTCTCTTCTTCCGACATCATGAGCAGAAATAATACACAAATATTTACCGCGAGGTGTAAAACTAGCACCAAAAAAACTTGTTCACCTTCAAAAAGTACTTTTCACCGTGTCAGGAAGCGGATGCAAGTGGATTACAAATTTGCGGTTTTAAAGTCCTGTGTCATCACTTTTGGTAAATTACATGATATGCAAAACACGGCATCGATAAAAGTCTTTCGGTATGTTGCAGGATATTATCCAGCTCTATAGTTGCTTTAATATTTACAAGAGTTTAACTTTAGCCTGGTCGCAGGGCATCTTTGCAATAGGAGTTGTTTATGTTAGCACCGTACTCGAAGACGAATGAAGACGGAATGCCGGTTCCTTTGCCGACCGCGTTCTTCACTTCGCGTCTCCTCCGTTTCTCATCGCTTCTTCGTTCGGGGCTCTGATGGTTTATTTTCCCTAATAATGTCCTCTCGCGACAGAAACACTCCACAACCGCCACACTACCACCTTCATATCATTAGGTCAAGCCTATCGGATCCAAAAAATTCAAAGATATGAGGATCTATTACTTTATATTCCTCCCATCCCTCATGAGAAGTTTCAAAAACTCTCTCATGTTGAAAAAATTGAAAATGGAACATATTAATACAAAGTTGTAATTACTTGAAGAAATGTTGAAATAAAGCCTTTTTTTAGACATATTTAATAAAAATTTCATAAACAATCCGGTTTGAAATCATATATTTAATATTTCATCAATGCATGATTTTCATATTTTGTTGGCTTTGAAAGTGAGGTAGGTATATTTAAGATCAACAAAAGTATATATTTCTTTTAACCAATACTTTAAAAACAATCATGTTATAATTTGATACTAAAGTGTGCATAAAATAAGCGTATTAACATATAGCAATATTTTTAAAACCATTCAAATACAGACCCTTAAACCTTTCCACTAATATGAAATAGTCTTAACCATTTTCACAAAGAAAACAGCTCAATTTTGTAATGCATCCAAGTCGATATAATATGTTACAGAAGTCTTTATAATAATTTTGTGTTATCGAAATTTTAAGACCTTACAATTATCACTCATAAATTTTAATAGCGAAAATTCATAAATGAGATAAAATATTCAATTGAGTACTATTTTTCTTTGCACACGTTAATTTAAAATCATATTTATTTGATTTTCTGTAATGAAAGCTCTATAGTGTACAGGTATATTCTCTCTGTGGGAATTCATGGAGTTGGCGGCAAAACATCATGAATGTTGCAAACTTTTTCAGGTTTAATAGGGCTCAATTATTTTGAAATTCTAGCTATCATCTCCCATTCAAGATTGTAACTTTAGTTTTTCCCAATATTCGCAAAAGTGTATTTAGTTTGAGTTATAGGATTAATTTATATAGAAAAAAAAAATTAATGCTTTGCTTTGGCTTTCAATACCATCACCATTCATAACAGACAGAATATTTATACTCTATTACACCTATCTTTTTAAAAAGTATTTTAATATTTAAGCATTCAAACATTTTTCTAATTTTTAAAACTTTAACTAAGCTTAATTCTCTCGAGGACGTAGGAAAAGTGATTATTTAGAAGATAAATTATTCAGCAATTTGCGATATTCTTTATCGCATCAAAAAATGTGTCTAATGTATAAGTGTCCTATCTTTTTAAGAAGAGTGCCACTATCTGAAAAAAATTATGCATGACACTTTTCTAAACTTTCTAACATATTAAATAGTATAAAGAGGTGGATGAAAGGTTATTTATATAGGCTGATTATGGGACTTTTTACGCAATAAGCACATTTTCATGTAGGTCATCAATGGGGTAATGAAGATTTAAAAAACAATATAATAAATAAAACAAAAGTTCAATCTTAGATTAAATTGGTAAAAACATATTTTTAAAGATTCAGTAATAGCTTAAAACGTTTAATTCCAAATAATTGTTAAATTGTTGGTACATAATTCGTTTGAATTTGTAGGGTTTTTTTTTTATCGAGTCATTTGTATGGATTAGTTCTTGAAGATTCTAACATTAGTGTTTTAGATGCATATCAGGTGAACAATATTTTGATGTTTTTTTGTTCATAACAGAAAATGTTTGTTCATAAACATTATATTGATCTAAACCTGCAACGATTTCTGACAGTCAAATCGTGCAAATTTGAAAAATTGCTTGTTGGTATAAGATTTCAAAATTTAACATAACTTGGATCATTCATATTTAAAATAAATTCAGTATTTTGCTATAGGTCAATGATTTCGATTGGGATTTCAGGTAGGTAACATTTAACGTCTGGCATAGAACTTGAAAAGGATTTGTGAAAAGAGCAGTATTTTTTTCCCTTGAAAATCATCAAATCCTAAGCTGAACGAATCCTGCAAAAATGATATTAAATGTAAAATCTGGTTAAGAGTTATTGACTTTAGCAGCTAATTCCTGCATTAATAGGAAATGTATTAATCTCCCCCCTCCCCCCCCCGAAAAAAATTAAGACAAAAGAGTAAAAGTTCGTTTACGAAATAAGATGTATGACCAATAGGGTAGGAAAATACGAAAATTTAAACTATTTAAATATCACATATGTAATGACGGTGAGAAAAACTAAATTCCATTGCCAATCTTCTGTCTTGAGAAACAAGCTTTCTCTGAGTAGCTTTCTTCCGGATATTTTAAAACGCACTTCCTCAAATTCCAAAATCGCGTTAGTGCACTTCCTTTGGAAAGTCAGTTCACACTACAATGAAGTAACTCGCCATCTTTTGGGGTTTCTTTTCTAGAATGAGGTCACTAGATTGTCTTCGATTCAGTGATTGAGCTCGTATTTTGTTGCTACAGAGCGGTATGGGATCAATAACAGAAGGCATGTTTAAGTCTTTGAAACAAAGGACTTCTCATTGGATAATATAATGACACTTTTTTTCCTAAATGATTTTCAAGCAATGTAACACAACTTTTTTTTATCTTGTCAGCCATAGAAGATGAAAGGCACTCTATCTGTACGAACACTAACTTTGTATACTGTATTTCATGAACTCAACTATTCTTTTAAGTTCTTTAAAAATGTCTTAACTTACAGTAAAGCTAGTTGGCGCAAATCAAGTTCTTCAACAATATCAAAATTATCGTTTCTGTAACGAACAAATATGCTTTACTGCACAGTCTGTGATGTGTCACAGCTTTCATCCATAGTTAGTGAAAAGTATTTTCAGTATTCTAGCTCAGAGACAATTTGTGTACCGACAATCAGTGTGATCAATATCATCTATATGACGAAAGACGTTTTCATCTATATGACGCAAGACAAAGCTGTTTTCTCAACCATATTTTTGACGTTTACATCACAGACATTTGGTAAATATTAAAAGGCTGGTTTTTTTAATGTATACTTTTCGTCAAAATAGGGGGATTTTTTCTAATGAACCAACAACAGAGAAAGTTCATAAACAGAAACCTTTACTTTCGTTTCCATTTCATCATTACTCTTCAGGAACAAGGATTGGCGGCCGATTAAAGATTTATTTGCTTTTTTATCGTTAAATTCCGTTTGAAAAGTAATCCAGCAGGATATTTGCTGTTAAAATCACTAAACAATTGCTTAAAATGTCGTTCTATAATAATTTTTTTCAGCATTGCTTCACAAGTGTTCTGATGCTTAAACAAAAATTGTTCTACCTAAGCAGTGAACAGTTTTAAAATAACAAATATAATAGTGGGGCTTTGTGGCTGCAACTCCTTTTATAGATCAACAGATTTTTAATTTTTAGCATAAAGATTCTTTCGCCTATGTTTTTGTAAAAATATAACGCTTCCCATAAAAGTAGTATATGAACGTTACTGATTATCAGTAGCATGTCAGTGGGGCTTTTACAGATTTTGACTGAAGTTATTGAAGATGACATTGCTTTTCTTTTCAAATTTTTCTTTGCAAAAGTGGAAATTATTGGATTTCAGATCCATAGAGCATCGTCAATTCTAGTCTAACGAAAGAAATTTTTGCACTAAATTCTCTCTAACAATTTCATTCTGTCCATTGAACTGTTTCAATAGTAATCCTTTCAAATCAATTCATAAAACGTTTCCCTCAAGGTTAGATAGGAAAATATCCTTCCAATTTTGGTTTCCTTTGTAAAATGGCTTTTTAGTTTATTTTGTTCACTAACTCCTTGCGATTAGATCTTGTTCAATTTCACTTAATAAGTATTAAAAAAGGATTAAGTGTGGGGGAATTGTGTAATGAAAATTTTTAAAAAAATTCAACTTTTTTTCTTTTAGCAAATGGGAACGGGAATAAAGAATTAAGGAGAAACGTCGTGATAAAAATTTATTTTCAAAACAAATTTTGTGAAATCATTTAAGCTATGGGGATTCCATTTGAAAAGGATTGTTATCTTTCTTTCGCTTTTTTAAAGCTATAAAATAAAGTAACAAATTTTCTTGTATTCTGAAACTTTTTACTAAAGAAAAATTGTATAAAAAGGTCTTGATTTGTTAAAATTGCTTTTCATATTATTTGAATTTCTGTAGCTTAATAAATGTCTGATATAGGATTTGCAATCCTGTGTCATATTTTCAATCACGGAATTTCGGGATTACATTATCCAAATCCCGAGATCTCGGGATTAGGATTGAGCTATTTATTAAAAATACTAACATATTAGCATAGTTGAAATTGGATAATAAATTTGAAAATATAATTAAAAATTGATTTAATATTATTTTAATGAAACAAATAAAAAATTAACTCATCATAAAAAACAAATAAAAATAGTACATAATAAAATTTTAAAAAAAAGCATTTCTTCATTTCTTGTGTTTCTGTAAATAAGCTTTTTAAAAAAACAGCTCCTCCAGCGTTTCTTCGTTGAAACGGCTTCTTATTTTTGTTACACATTGTCCTGTCGAAGAAAATTCACGTTCGGATTCTTTACGCGCGCGAGTAGGTATTATCGTTAATAAATAGAAGTATGTTCTTTTCAGATAGTTACCATGTCTCCCTCAATT
The DNA here is from genome assembly GCA_019973975.1 of Trichonephila clavata. Classification (NCBI taxonomy): domain Eukaryota; kingdom Metazoa; phylum Arthropoda; class Arachnida; order Araneae; family Nephilidae; genus Trichonephila; species Trichonephila clavata. Next base: position 245,146 of record BMAO01035747.1, on the reverse strand, counting down.
TTCAAAAAAGAGACATTTCTTTTTGAATCTTTGATGACAGTGTCTCAAATCTAATAGACTGCCATTGGTGCATGTACCTCTTTGATGAATTTATTTAGTTCTTCTGCTACACTTAATGGTTTGTACATATAAACTGATCCAGTTATTGAATCAGAAAGTGAATCAATTTCAAGTGATACCTCATTTAAAATTGAAGATCCAGTTGCATGAGCTGTTTGTAAAGCAATGGGATTTGAAGTGTCTCAAGTCTTCCAAGCAGGTCCACTATTAATTAACGGTATTTAATTGAAGAAGGAACTGTGACAAAATCTATTTGTTGAGATGTTGCTTATATTATTGTGTAAACATTGCGGTGAGTCACTTATGTCAGTACGACATTCTCCCATACAAGAAATGTGAAAGCTGTATATATATATATATATTTACTTATAGCTCACTTATAATCGCACAAAAAAATTCTACGTACATAATTCATAAAAAAATATAGTTTTTTGAAGAATTAAATTCTTAGAAAGTTTTTATGAGAAAATTTTCTTTAAATATAATTTACACAAATATTGCATCCCCTGGGATTTCGGAATTGGAAAAAAAACCGGGATCCCGGGGCTGAATATCCTACTAGATATCTTCCAAAAATTCTAATTGCCTCTGTCCAAGTTAACTGACACCGGACATCCTGAGGATGGGAGAAATGTCCGTTTTCTGATCCCACTCGTGATGGGGAGAATGTTACAGAAGAAAATAAGAGAAAATAAATGTCAAATTTCACGGTTTAACATACACACCTGCCTTGAACCCTTCAACACGTAAAAATACTGACATTAAACGTATACAGTACAAAAAAGTAAATATGATACATTAAATGTAATACCAGATTCACAATATTTTGAAAAAAAATTCAAAACATAATTCGGTCAAAAATTAAATCCCGGGATTACTTTTTCAATCCCGGGATTTCGGGATCCTGGGGTTGCAAACCTTAGTCTGATACAAGTCGGTTGAGATATATTTTTTATAGATTTCTTCTGAAATAAAATTTAAACTGATTCAATATATATACCAGTTCTTATTATATAATATATACATATTATGCTTACAAAAATAACTCTTAATTCATGTGTGTAAGAATCTGAGATGTCTTTCTACAAATTAAGATTTATCATAAATAAATATGCGTTGCTAATTTTTTCAGTGATCAAAGTCTGTAATACTTACGATTTTTTTTTATTTCTTGATTTTTTCAAAAAAAATATTTGAGCAATAGGAACTTAAAGCAATTCAATTTGAAGGTGAATGATTTATTTTTTAAATTTTATAGGTTGGAAGACGAAGAGCAAGTGTTTCTGATTTCCACCCTCGTTCCTTTTTAGAAAATTGTAAATCTCCTGGATTTAGTCAAAGTTGGACATCTGGCTTAAGCTTGCGAAAGGTGGTAAGCTGGTAACTTTTCATGTGTAGATTCATCAGACGGGCATTTGCTAAAAAAATAAACTTTCGTTCGTTTTTTACCTCCATTATTGCCCTACATAAAACCGATAGCTAGTTTTTTAAAAAAAAAATTCTCGTTTTGTATGCATTAAAAATATGTCTGATTCCGTTTGTTTAATAAGTATATACTATTTTCACCTTGATTTTAGACGATAAATATATTATAAATAAATGACGGCCATGTGTAAATGTATTAGCAGCCTCCTTCCTCTTTTTTTGTTTCTTCTTTTGCTTGGGAAAAGTTCATTGTAGGTACAATTTTCCTCTTGAAATTAGAGATTTGAACTAAGATTTCTGATAAAAAAGCGATCACAGATATACAAAATTCACTTTTTAACATACTAAAATTTGTTTGCCCAATCCATTATACTTAAGAATGTTTGATGCATATTATGTAATATCGTTTTGGACACAACTACGATGCTCTAATTAAGTACTGTATTGCATATTATATTTTGAGTCATAGAATTTTTCTATGTTGAAATAATCGATTAACTTGTTTAAAATGTATTGAAGGTGTATGCTCTTTACCAAAATCTGATTGCATATACATATTTTAATTAAAAGAAATGGAAATAATTATATAGATATTATGATGTGTAACTAAATATTTTAAAAATGCATATTTAAAAACCGGCTTTCTGGCTTTTAATATTAGTAAAGAATCAGTTTACTAACATTAAAGTGGATTTATTTAATCTTTATAATGCCTTACAATTTGTAAGAGCAACCATTTTATATGCGGCGCGATCACGAAAAAAATAGCAGTGCTGTAAATTTATATTTTGATTATTTAAAGGTGTATATGAGCAGTTGGACGCCTCGAGGCAGGGGAATATGTCACTCAATTTGAGGGATCACAAACTCAAAAATAGAAAGGGTATTCTGACCGAAAATCCAAATGAAGAGATGTTTCATCAATGAATTGGGTGCAGTTCTAGATTTATTTTGGTTGAATATTTAATTCTACGATGGAGACAACTTATGACCAGTGACACTCGCCAGGAACCTCAAGGTTTCCAGATTACTTGAGATAAAAAAGGGAGTTGTCAAAGCAATTTACAGAAATAATGACACAACATAATTAATAATAATTTCCCTCCCATTGAATTTGCAGATTGAATAGAAAATTATTTACTTAGTTGAGTACACACATGCCATATAAATTATCGAAACTAATACACTTACTACTAGTGTCCACTGATTCTCTATGTAGTTCCGAATTAAATAGCTTGACCTCACTGCTCGCATTCTGAACACAATCAATTGCCGCCATTTATTATTTTTTCATTCAAATTCCTTTTGGGTTAAATTAAATCAAAATCTTTGAATAATTAACTATAATTGTGTAAGATTAAAAATTTAAGTGGCAAAATTAAGGAGACATTTTCCGTTAAATATGACACAAAAGCGGTACTGCCAATTTATAATAAATATGTCATTTTTCCATAAGCTGAAATTTTGCCACAGTTTAACTTTTTCCCTTCTAGTACTTTCTTTTAGAAATGTATGGTCCCCTCATTGGTCAGTTTGATTCAACTTGCTTTTAAAAAGGAATTGCTGGTAAATGAGAGAGTGAATCTTATATCTATAAAGTATGAACATGTTTCAATATTAACTGTAATGAATAACTATCAGTTCATAGTTAACGTTCATATCAGTTAACGTTGACAGTTTATGGGAAACATTTGAATTGTATGTAAAACTTACAATAAATATTATACTTATTTAATAACTTATGAATAAATAATATACCAAGGGTCTTATTATCCATAATTAAAAAATAATTGCTTGAATATATTGAGGTTGAGAAAAAATAAGTAGTAGCAAAAATTACTCGTTGTTAAAGCTAAAATATTTAAAATTTCGTCCTTAGAGGCCGTCGAAGAATCTTACTTCAGGATGAATCCAAATTCGCTGAGACAATTTATAAGAAGTCAATAATATGGTAAATAACTGAAATCCCAATGTTCGTATCTCGCCTTTGATTATGAAAATGATTTTGAAATAACTGTTTTGAAAACAATTAACTTCCAGATTTATTAATAATCAACAGAACTAGAATTACCGCTTTTTGTTGAAAAATAAGGCCATTTGGGAAGTTCCCATGGATTTTTTCCCGAGGAACGCATTGACACGAAATATTTTAAATCTTATCAAAACGTATCGAGAAAGAATATATATATATATATATTACGAAATTTCCATTGGCTTTCAGGATACAATTCTTGTGAACTGAACTCGTCTGGAAAGTACAAAGAATTTGTCTTTCGAACATTCGTAAGTTTTGGTAAGACGTTGAAACTAGTTATCTTACGCAAATTTATAAAATACTTTAAATATGCAAGTTGCGAAATAAATATTTTGAAAGATGCGTGAATCTCTTATTTATTATATAAATGAATGAAATTATTTTTAGTTTCGGTTGTTAAATAATTTATACTTTTCAATGATATTTCCTATTGCTACATTATTATTTGAACAATTATGTTTTCAAATATGACAGTAAAAAAGGAGGAACTTCCAGAGAATTACAGCGTTGATCCAACGCTGTCCTAAACTCGTTGATTGCGATGATTCAAAGTGGCGCTTCAATCAGTTCTCAAGTGCTGTCGAGTTTTGCTAGAGTATTTTTTTGTGACGTAACTGTGTTTTATTTGTTCCTTTTCAACTTTTTTACATTCTATTTTTTTTTCTAATTCCTTTATTCAACTGCATAAAACTACCAAAAGAAGCCTAGAATAGGATAGTATGCATGGACAGAAAGTGAGTAATTATCTATTGCAAACACTTCATGAAAAACTTTTGCATTGTTTGTTATAAAATTTTTCACATAACAAAAATATTCTTTTAATAAACACTATACAAAACACAGTGTCAGATTTACATAGAAAAAAATGAAGCTTGTTCTTGATCTTAGTTGCGAAAAGCATATGCAAATAGTAAAAAGGAAGAAATCAGAAGACGTTATAATTGCTAAATTAAATTGTAAGTCTTAGAATCAAACTACAAGACAAGAATAGATTATATCTTAGTAGAAAGTATCAGTTTATTTGAAAAAAAATTAAAACTTATCTTCTCTCATTTAGAAAATAATAATTTAAGTTTATGTCTGTGCTTGTGAAAGAGCAGAGTAAACGTGCTGAGAATAATAGCTATTTGATCAAATGTATTGAAAAAAAATCAAAACATTGAGAGGGACTTTTTTTATTGAAAACAATGATAAAATCCCCGTGCACCACAAAGTATCACACAGGGCTCACAAAAGTAAAGCACACAATACAAAGGAATAAGGGAAAAAAAAATAAAGAAAAAAATAACCCCTTGAGGTTAGGAAGCATTACAAATATTCATAACAAACTCACTGAACTTTTTAAAAGTACTTCTGGTGGAAAGCAGTTGAGGAAGATTCGGAGGCCAATTTACATTAAGTCCCTTGAATGCCAGTCTTAGGATATTCCGTTCTCTTTCAAATTTGGAACACAGAAAGAGCACATGTTCTACATTTTCCTCACCACCAATATCACAATCACAGGAAGATGACGGAACTAAATTAAATTTGTTCAAGTAGCTTTTAAAGTTGCCATTAACAGTTAGAAATTGGGTTATTTTGTTATTAGTTTAAAAATGATGGCAGGACATTCTCTTATTAATGGTTGGAAAAAATTTCTTTGTTACGCTCCCATTATTTGATGTGAGATATTCTTGGTTCCAAGACTTCACCATTCTTTCCTTCATAATCTACTTGTAAAATGACTTAGGAATATTAACTGCAATGTCATTTTTGCGCTTGGTTGCAGCCTTGGCTAGCCAATCGGCCCGCTCATTTCCAAAGATGCCTGCGTGTCCGCGAACAAATGCAAAATCTATTGAGATGTTTTTATCTTTTAGGCTTTTAAGTTGCTTTTGGATCTCGACGATTATGTTGTTAGTTGAAGAAATACACTTGAGAGAATCCAAGGTGGAAAAAGAGTCTGTACAGATGAGATAGTCTGATACACTATTTTGTTCAGTGATCCATTTAATGGCGAAGTTTAAACATAAAAGTTCAGCTACAAAAACTGTGCATTCATCACGAATTCTAAATTGAAAGTGCTCGGATTCTACACCACTCCTGAACACAACAAAAGCGAAACCAACTCTGCCAGCAATTTTACTACCATCAGCATAGCAAATAACAGGGAAAATCATCAGTATTTTTCTCACTGTGCTTTTTAATATTGATGGAATTTCTCTCTGAAGGATGAGGGAGAAAAAATGGAGACATAGTGCAATCATAATTAGAGATGGAAGAAGCAGCGAGATTTTCCCTAAAAGCAATATTATGAAGAATAGCAATGTCGATTGGAGGGAATCCAGAAAAAGCAAAAACTGACTCGTAACTTATGGTACGATAGCCGCAAATGACCCGCAAGAGCATCCTTCTTTGTATACGTCGCAGATATTTAGAATTCATCTTCCTTTTAAGTGCCTCACCCCAAACTCTAGAACCATACATAATTAAAGGTTCGATTCCTTGCTTATAAATGAGCGAATGTACGTTGAAATTTATACCGAATGAGCTGCGTGCTATGCGATTTAGTCCACGCTGCAATTTGTCACATTTCTCTGATATGTAATTTAAGTGCTGCTTCCAAGAAAATTTAGCATCCAGAAGAACCCCAAGATATTCCATTTGTTTTACCATAGTCAAGGGAGTACCATCGAGATGAAGCTGAAATGCATCATAGCAAACGTTTCGTTTTTCAATAGCCATGACTCTGGTTTTAACAGGATTAAATATAGCTTGTACCCTGAGTTGCTCGAAAAGTAGGCCCACAATCTTCGTTGATAATAAATAAGTTGTTGGCAGAAATAAATTCACATAACTTATCTCCCTGTGCATCTGAATAGGGATTAAACCATAATACAGATTTGCTATTGGAGTCCATATTCCAAACCAGTCGAATGAGATTTTTGCAACTAAAAACTTGGCTGATCTTGTGAAGATCCGAGTCAATGTTTTTTGAAGGTTCAAAATAATAGGAGAAAAGAGTAAACGCAGTTGCGCCCGCGGTAACTTCTAAAGTGACCATATTGTAATCAGTATTTTTATAATCGAGAAAAGTTGAAAGATAACGTGAGCGAACAATAATGGCTGCCTTAATGATGTCAGAATTAAGATCATAAAAAAGTCTATAAGTACTGGGATAACCTGGGAGAGAACTCCTGTAGCTATGAGGCTCTTGAACTAGTGCACAATCAATGTTATCTGTTTCCATATTTAAAATGAGTTGCTGTGTCGCAGATTTAGACTTATGTAGGTTTAACTGAACACACTTAAGAACTTGTTTATCTGACCTAATTATAGTTAATTCTAGATTGGGTATTCTTCTTCGTAAAAATATGGCAAGGACAGCACTCAGAAAAAGGTTTATGATTAACATTAACATTTTTATGTACGTTTTTGTTTTGTAATTGAAACGGATGCAATTTATACAAGTCACTGCATCCCTATTTGAACAATCTTTCGCTTTATGTTCTCCAGAACAGTGAAAACAGGCTGTTGGTTTGTTGCATTCGTCAGCACGATGGTTATCGCCAAGACAGTTAAAACATATATTTATAATAAGAAAATCATCTACATCACATGCACTCCAGTTTATTTTCAATTTTCTTTGTCGTAGGATTGACTTACGAACTATGGGATTACGAACTTTCGATTACAACATGCCTTGTATGCTGAAATGTTTTCAAAGTAAAGCGAACTCTGCACTGCCCTATACTTTCATCATCTACAACAATTTCAGGATTTTGTTCAGAAATCACTTTCAAAAGATCTTCATTACTTACTTCATTTGGCACATTTTTTACAATTATGGCTGGATTTTTCCTTTTTAGTAGAGAAGCCTTTAATTCTGGTGATTTTCTTGAAGTTCTGTTAAAAGTCGATTTCGATCCTTTTCAGAAAAACATTTAACTAGTAGTTTGTGTTTCCTCTTATATTTTTTAAGTCACATACACCTAATTTAGACTCCGCTGTGTTTATTTTCGACTTAATAATTTTCCTTACATAGTCAGAAGAGCAATTATCTGAGACTACAACTAGACAATAATCGAAAGACTTTTCTTTTTCTATTGGAGCAACAGATGGCGCCACGACACTGGCGTAATTTGGGTTGCAATGGCTTCCTTCAAACTTTATTTACATGCTTCTAAAAATTAGCTGCCATTACTCTTTCAAAATTCTTATAAATAGAGGATTTCAACTCACCCAAGACTTGCCTGGCCTCTTCACGCACCTGATGGTTCATATCACATTTTGACAGAAGCGCAGATTCGTTAATCGCGCAATGTTTTTGAAGAGCATCAAACAACACGTCATCCTCAATCGCCACCATTTTGGCGCTCTCCGAGAGGGACATTTGAAATGCGTTTTTTATGATTTTGCTAAAAAAGTAAACTCCATTCTCGTTTTTATAAGCTCATTTTCACTTAGTGAACAAAACAAAAAGACGATGCCTAGTTATACGCAAATGATAGATTGATTTAAAAACAAATTCCTTCTTTAAATTAAAATTTGATTACTTTTCTCTGAATCACAAGATGCCTATGATGTAATTAATTTCTGGAGTTGATTACCGTGTAAACATTTTCCAGAGGTAAGAAAAATGAAAAAAATTGTAAATGTTGCTTTGAAATTGATTTAATGCAAAACAAGGTCATGAATTAAGGGATCAAATGTGATGAATTATCTGTTGGTCTTTGTGACTAATTTAACACCAAGCATTAAAAGACTATAGAAATCCAAACAGGGTCAAAAGTTTAATCAATGGTAAATTTGTTTATGTGCTGTAATACAGATACTGTTTTATATAGCCACAGTTAAAACCATTTTTAAAAGTTAATTATGTTCTTAAACATTCTTCTATTAAACGAGAACTTCTACTAAAGAAACTCACTGTCAACAGTATAAAACGTACGGGGGATACTTAAAAAATTGAAGATTGATGCTTCATTAAAAACTGGCGTAAATTATTTGAGTGTTTCTTTGCCTAAGAGAAGCATGTTCTATCCTATTTATAAACCATGAAGTAAAACGGTATAAAAAGTGCACGAGTTATCATCTATCAAAAATATCGCATTATATACAAAAGGATGGCCATCTATGATATGAGATGCAGAAGATTTCTTAATAGGCTTACTACTTAGTTAGCGGTTGAATCCAGTAAATGAAACTATTTATCGTCTCCAGGTTGCCGCCAAAGGACGCAGGCAGACGAGCCTATGAGAGGTTACGTACCGTAAAATCCGGCTTATAACGCGCACCCCCTTTTTTAGGAAGAAACCTGAAATGTACGAGCTCAATGCTTTTATGTTTTGAATTCATTTATTAGAAGTACAATTCCAGCTTTAGGAAAAAAAAATAGTATTTTTCTAGAACTACAACCTTTTAAATTCATATATATATATATATAATGGTGACAAAATTGTGGACACTTTTAAAAATTGTTATGTTTTTGAAGTTTGCATCCTTAAAGAGAATGTTACATTGCACAAAATGCAAAGTCTTTTATATCATTTTAAAGAGAATTTAATACTAAATTCAACGCAAAAAACAAAAACAAAATTCAAATATTTGCAAAACAATTTAAGTTATGCTGCAAAAACAATCGATATACATTAGATACTGATGATCGCAGTGAATCAGTGCTTGGTGGGTAGCATTTATTTTTTATTACAACTCTATATCGATGTTTCATTGAGTTAATAATAGTTTTAAGCTCTTCCTTCGTTATAACATGATGCCAGGAGACAATTATATCCTCAATTAGTTCCTTTTTATTTCATGGGTACTTCATTCGGTCAAGAGTTTTCAAATGGTGCTTCAAGTTATCGATAGCATTTTGGTCAGCACTGTTTCCTGACCACCCAGCTACTCAATCATCTTAGAACGATACCAGTCTTTCGATTACTTTACTGTGCGGCAAAGAGCAGAATCTTGCTGAAAAAAAATGAAACATTGTTGGTAAATAGATCCCTGATGGAAGGTTCTAGAAGGGTGTCAATGTACTTTTTGATATTTATTGTTCCATCGATGATATGATGGCGATCAATACCATCTGCTGATAAGCATAACCAAATCATAAAACTCTATGTGGGTACATCACAGTTGCGTAAATGCAGTCAGGAGGTAGCATTTCTCATGTTCTATGTCTTACATATTTTTGGCCATCTTTACCGAAAAATGTTATCTTTGTTTCATCCCTCTATATGACTTGTGACCATTACTCAGTTATCCTATTAATGTGTTCCTTTGACCACTATAGTCTTTTTAGTGCTGTTGTAAATTGAGATAAGGCTTTTTTCGTGGAATTCTACCTTTTAGTCTAATATCTGCTAATCTGCTCCTGGTTGTTTTTGAACTGACTGGAACACCAGCTTCATTCAAATAACTTTGATGCCTGTTGCTGACATTATTTTATCTTGAAGACGTAGTATTTTGTTCTTCTGTCATCAACAGATGTGGTGCACCTTTTTCGGATTTTTCTTTCTTTATTTTTTATTCAATTTATCTCCTGACATCTTAAACAAAACTCTCGATCTCCTGGTGTAGTCATTAAACCACCCAACTGGCTTGCAGTTTTAACATAGTAAAGACCACTTTCTCACCTCACATCTCTTTCTAGGTGTTCATTCTACTCTTTTATTTGATGTCATGGCTTTTTGACTAAATATCATTGTTGCCCTGGCCAGGAAGCAGTCCTGACCTAACTCCTATAAAAAACTTGAGACACCGTTTGAAAACTCTTGCCCAAAAGAGGTACTCATGAGATAAAAATGAAGTAATTGAGGATATAGTTGTTTACTGGCATCCTGTAATAACGATGGAAGACGTTGAAACTTTTTAGCTCAATGAAACATCGATGTGCAGTTGTAATAAAAAATAAAGTCTACCCCACTAAGCACTGATAATTCACTGCGATCATCAGTATCTAATGTATATCGATAGTTTTTGCATTGCAGATATTTGAATTTTGTCTTTTGTGTTGAATTTATTATTAAATTGGCTTTAAAATGCTATAAAATACTTGGAATCTTGTGCCATGTAACATTTTCTATAAGCATACAAACTTAAAAAATATAGCAATTTTAAAAAGTTTCCACAATTTTGGCCACCATTGTATATATGTATATATAAAGAATGCCATTTTTTAAATAAACAGTATTTTGATATCCATGTAGGTCTAATTTTTTTCTATTCTCATCATTTTTTTTAAAGCTCTCATTTCTAAGCCCGGCGTATAACGCGCACCCGTAAATTTCGATCATATTTTTTGTGTTTAAAGTATGCTTTGTACGCTGGATATTTTACGGTATTCATAATAGGAAGGGTACATGTTCATTGTATCTCCGCGAACAGATTCATCGGCTGTGACGAAGATGGTGGAAAGATAATGCACCATGTTCGATGGGTGCTAGTAGGAACGTCAGCAAGCTTTGAAGACTCTTCAGCCCATTTCTGTCAAGCCATTGCAACATATACTGGAATATCTTACATCAACCAGGACCATTATCTGCAAATAAGGAGTCACCAGCTTGCATTAATGGAGCCCATTAAGAAGACTATCATTGACCCAACAGCAACAATATTTCCATTAGCAATGGTGTTGGGCTAGTTCAATGTACATTTTGAAAGGGCGCAGAGTTGCGTTCTCCGAAGAGTTTCGCTTTTGTTTCAGTAATAACAGTAGCTGTGTATGAGTATGACATTTACATGGTTCACATTTCCATAAATTACCCAAAGAGTCCAAGCTTACCTGAAAAATCTTAGAATTGCTTGTCTGGTCCCCGAGAAAACTACTTCTCCAGCACCAAACTGCCGTTTGGTATTTATTAGCTTATCAAAAAATTATGAAATGATGTAATTGTACAAAAAATCAAGTTATATTAGAAAGCAAAAGATTTATGAATAGAGAAACATTAAGAAACTGATAAAAAGCCGGAAATATAAACCAAAATTCCATTAATTTATACCTTAAAATACAGCGGTCGCCAAACTTTTTGACCTCACGGACCAGTAAATTCAAAATTTAATCCTCTCGGACTACTAATAGGATTTTTTAAGTGTTAAATATATTTATAAAAAAATGTGGTTTGAGAACACATAAAATGTACCTAGTTAATAAGATGAACAAAAACTGGGTAAACAAAACAATTAAAAAATGGTTTAAGTTCAAACAAAATCAAACTTTTAGCATTATACATTCCTAGTGTGATTGATGTTCCTGATTCCTTGAAATAAGATTATGGATATTTGTATCCAATGTTGTTACTGCAAGGCGGAGAACTGCATTTATTTCAAGCTGAGATCAGCACCGTGTTTTGATGGCTGTGACAGACGAAAAGGCCTTTTTACACAAATAAGTTGTGGAGAATTGATTCAGAATTTTCATCGTCTGTTCACTAAGAAAAGGGTATTCTCTTTTTTATGGAAAGCCAAAACTGAGATCTTGATAAGGTTGAATGAAATTTAAATTTGAGAGTTTCATCGGACGATAGGTCGATAAGTCTTTCTTTTAGATGCATGCTTAAATTATTATCCTGAATTTTTGCTCCAAACCGATCTATTATCCACATATTACCATGTCTTGAATCTTCATTCTATGAGTAACAACGAGCAAAAGATTCTGTAAGTGACTCCCAGTGCTTTTTAACTAGGGTTATTACTTGCTGGTTAAAATCATTTTCCTTCATGTATCCATCAAAATTAGGAAACATTTGTTGATCGTTTTCAACCAACCGCGTTTGCTACAGTAATATTTTATTTTGAAGTGCATCCATTTTACTTCTCAGTGTAAACACGTCCTTAAGTTGTGTCCTTGCAAGGATATGCTTAGTTCATTTAACATGGAAAAAATATCTGCCAGGTATGCAAGCTTTGCTAGCCATTCATTGTTGGACAAGAATTTGTGCAATTTTGGATTATTTTGTGTTCCCGGAATATAATAATTTGACTTCTTCTCGCAAGGCGAAAAGTCGGGTCAGTATTTTGCCCCTCAAACAGCCATTCCACCTCAGCATGACGAAGATGAGTGTATTCGGAACATATTTCTTCACAAAATGTCTCAAATATTCGAGAACTGAGTGCTTTGTGTCGAATTTCCTTAATAATTTCAGTGACATTTGGCAATACTTCGTGTAGTTCTGGGTTTTTGAAGTGAAAACTTCTTTAGCCGCGTTGGGTAATTTTTGGCAGGGGAAAATCTCGTGCGTTTGCGTCACCGACATGCTTATAGTAGTATATCTGTAGCTATACAGCTGACGTATAGTGCTGTGTATATCTTGTAAGAGAAATTGAATGGATTTAGTGAAAAGTTCAATGTGTATATACTGTGCATTGTTGAAATAATGTTTTTGTTTGATTATTATTTGAATCGTTTAATTGTAGAATCATTGTACAGTACAATAGTGAGTACTAAATAAATATACTAATATTTTTAAGATAAAAAATAAATAACAGAAAATTATTTTAAATACTCGTATTTATTTTGGCGTTTGAAAATTTTATATTATTTAAAACTATTTTAAATCTTTGTATTTATTCTGGCGTTAGAAAATTTTGTATTATTTATTTTCTAATGTTTAACCTCTGCAATGCATCACACAATCCGGATAAGTATTTCACAGTGGTTTAGATGTTTTGTTACTACCGTGGTAAAACAGACTTCTAGTTGTTCAATATTTTTATTGTGGATTTTGAAATTAAAAATTACAAAACAATGCGCTACAAACGGTCACCAAAACTTTTCTAGAATTCATCTCCAACAAGAAAGGATTATCGATATTTTCATTCAACTGTCAAAGTTTGCATGCGCATACAGTTGACCTAAATAATGATTGTATCGTAAACAAGTCAAATGTTCTGCTTTTGTCAGAAATTCGTATGAAAAACGAAGAACCACTTGATATTCCGAATTTCAACTTTGTTGTAAATTATAAAAGACCCGAAGTTCCAGCAGCATGCGTAGTTATTTATCACAATACTCAAGATACTTCATTACTTCACATATGGACATACATACTAAATTCACTTAAAGCATTGGTGTTAATGTTTCTGATATCGACAAAATATGCGTTGCTCGTTGCGATTCCGAGAATGGACAATACGTATTAATGGTTGCCGTTTATTTTTTGCCTGAAAAATCTATGAGACAGATAAAAAAAATTTTTATTCGAAAATTAAATGATTTATACAACAGAAGGTTCTGAAACACTCGAAAAAAGATTTGACAAAAAATATGATAATGCACCGATGATTTTAAGTGGAGACTTCAATATTAACTTTGCAGATGATAAAAATCTACCACTAATTGAATTTCTAAATGAAACACTTAATTTAAATATATCCAATGATCGAAAACTCAGTACTACAAAACATAAAACGACGATCGATGCGGTTTTTACGCGATACTTAGACAAATTTGAATCAAACATTTTCCTTTCTTACTTTAGTTGCCATAAGCCTATTGTATCTTTTTTAGAACAAAATGAAATAATTGAAGGTACAAAAAGTCAAAGTATTGTTGAAATTAATGATGACAATGATGCAAACAATTAAAATAATGTTAAAAATCAAGTACATTGAAATTTAAGTAAATACAAATACTATCCATAAATAATATGATTGTATATTAATTGTTATTTCAATTGAATCGTATTTATATTTTGTTTTGATCTTGTACAGCGTAATATATTTGAATAATAAAAAGCCATATATAAACATGCATATAATTGTTGCTCGGAGTGTCAGTAGATATGAAAACCAGATTGATGTTGATAATTTTAATTCAAACATTATGAAATTTCAAATTTTAATACTAAGAGTTCTAAGCTTTCACTTCTATCGGCAGTCTCTATAACTGCCAATTTTTTTTCCACATCAAGTTGTTCTCGAAGTGTAATTTAGTGTGTAGATAAAATGTCTGGGTGACCATCTTTCTTCACCTTTGCAACAATTCCTGAAAGATGTCCAGTCATATTTGCGGCATCATTTGTGCATATCTCAATACATTTTTTCCAGTCAATTTCATGTTCCCGGAAATAACTATTAAGAGCTTCAAAATTCTCTGCGCTGGTTGTTCTACCCGGCAAATTAAGCGAACAAAGTAGTTCTTCATATAACTCTCCTTCATACAGAAGCCTGACAAAGCAAAGAAGCAGTGCATTGTTTGTAATGTCCGTAGATTCGTCCAGTTGCATTGAATAAATTCATAAATTTTGTTCCATTTTTTAATCTGATTTTCAAAGTATTCGGCCGTATAATCGATTTTGCGCTTGATAGTATTAGCAGACATATAGAAATGACTTTCAATTTCTGATCAGCCTACATTCCCAAAATCTGTTCATAGGCTTTTTTAACATATGCAAGGCTAAATTAATTCTTCTCCAATCTTGTACGGCCTTTTTGCATTTCGCGATGAGATTTTCCATGAGATAGGAAGCCTTTAGTAAGGATTTATCTTCCATGGTCATTTTTTTTAAACAGAAACTTGTTTTTGCATATTTTCATGGATTCTTTTAAAATATTCTACCGGGTTTTTTTGGGTGCTAAATCCAAGTGTTTTGAATTCAAGTGTCTTTCAAGTCTGGAAGGTTTTAATACATCGTTAGTTAAGCTGTTAGAACATACAATTCAGAGAGGCCGTGCACCCAGTTCACTGTCAGGCTCTTCAATGAATCCAAATTTTAAGTAGTGGGAAGGATATTTTCTTGATACTTCACGTTTTTTCTTCTTTCCACCACCCGTTCCAACGTTTTTCCTAATGCTGCCTGATGAAGGCTGTGGAGAATCTGATTTGTTGATCAGCTCACGGTTAGGTGAAGAACTTTTAATGTTATTATTATTGTTCTGAATACTTTTTGAATTACTAAAGAGATTCAGAATATTTTTCTTTTTTGCTTTTTTTCACTCATGCGTTTCATTTATTTGAATCGAAAATAAAAAAGATAAGAAATTTAGAAAAGTCAAACTTATTTTATACCAATAAATATCAAATAAAGCAAAATATGCACATAGTTAATATTTAAGATCATACTTGTCTTTAAAAATCACCAATTTACAAAAGAAAATAAACAAAAATTTCCTTAATAACCCAACTAATATTTTAACTCAATACTACGGACTCCCACCTTTAAATGCTTCACCTGATTTACTATGTGACACACAGTGGGACGTTAATATTCACTCACTCACTCACTGTGACTCACAGGAGATTTAAACACAAGTGGTCTAAGCATCGGATCGTGGCTAACATCTCATGAGTTCGATCCCGGTACCACTGAAGACCCGCCGTGTGGGGGCGCGATGCACGTAAAATCTGTCGAGAGCTCAAACGTCCTCCCGTTGGTGTGATGTGGTAGTTAGGAGAGGGGGTGCCAGCTCAGGTGTCGTCCACGTCACTTGACCATGGTTCAAAATTACGCCGACCGTCCCCAAAAGCCCTCGTGTAGCTGAACAGTGGGACGTTAATATTCACTCACTGTGGCACACAGGAGATTTAAACATTTGAAGAGCGCGAAACGAAACGAGACAAAACATGAAGTAGCGTTTTTATAACTTTTCACGTATTGTTATGATTTGAATTATGTTTCACTGCATCTTAAAACATAACTTAACGTGATGAGTAAGTATATACCACATTTTTCTGGGTACCAGCGAAATTTTCTCGCTAACCACCACTTTGGTGACCTGTCCCGTAAAACATAAAAATAATTACAACAATGAACATACATACTTATTTGAAAATATATACACTTAGCCGCCAAATTATCACGACCACCCCTTCAATACAATATTGGATCACCTTTTGTCTTTAGTACAACATGGAATTTTTTAGACATGAACTTTATGAGATTTTGGCGGGTGATATGAATAATCTGAGACCTTATAGAATGAACTGCTAAATGAATCTCTGGTAGGGTACTTTATTAATATAATAGGATGTAATTGATCTGCCAATACCCTTGGGCATTCATACGTTCTTTCACACGAATCAAAAAACCCATACGATGCCAAGCCATACTATTGCCTCCACCAGCTTGAAAAGTTATGGCAATGGAAATGGAGCATTTTCAATGAGCCACATCGCCCTTTCCCAGTAGTTTATAGTCCAATACTTGTCCTCCTTTACAAACTGGAGACGTCTGTTCTTGGTCAAGGCAAACAATAGAGGCATTAGAAGAGGTCTTTCGCTACCATATCCTATACCAGGGGTCGACAACCTTTTAGCTCTGGTGTACCAAACCATTATTCCAATATCATTCAGTCTGCTACACTGTAGGACATATTTGAAACATTTCGATTCCAGCGATAATGCATGCAGAGTTAGAGAATAGAGGTCAATAATGTAAATTTTCAGTTTTATTATATATTAATTTTGCATCGTTTAAAGATATCGCTTAATATAAAAATAAACAACATAAAATATATTTATTTATTCAATAAAAATTTTAAAAAAGAATAAAACTGTACATATATTAAGTATTTTTAAACATACTTATTAAAAAAAGAAATAGGCAACATAAAATATAGAAGTATCTCCTTCCACTATAATTAATAAAAAAATTTTTAATACGAATCTAGTGCTTGTACCGCTCTATTTTCATGTCACAAAGTCAAGGGTACAATTTGTGACTATCTTTTAGACACGAGATTCTGAACATTCAGTTGTTAAGAATTTCTTTAAGGATTCGAAACATTTTTCATTCGAGGAGAACACTTTTTACTTAGATGTGTGGAACCAAAAGAGAAAAGCAGAGTACATGCAATTTTCTCTTGTTAAACAATTCAATCTCTCCAGCAATGACATTTAATAGTTTATATAATAGCAGTAAATTTATCTTTGGAGTTATTTTTCAGATTTTTCTGTGATTCCGTAATTCCGAAGATGTCTGTCAATTAAGGTACATTACCAATTTATAAACTTCCATCCACTTAAAAATTGACAAATTTGTAGAGTGGTGCAGAGTGCCACTGAGAATTGTATCACGTGCCACATGTGGCACGTGTGCCATAGGTTGCCGACCCCTGGCCTATACGATGTAATGTGTGACGAGCAGTTCGTTCAGAGACGCTCGTAGTTGCTCCTTGATTAAGATTTTCCACAGTTTAAATTACGATTGCCCTTCTGTTGAACGAGAATTTTCGAAATTCTCCTTTCCGAGCGAACTTTCAGTAGCCTGTGATGATCACAAGCCTAAAATTGAAACCTAGTTTTCTGTTTGGAAATCCACTCTGTGTAAGATTTAATTACTGCTGCCCTCGAACATTTCACAAGTGCAGCCGTTTTGTTGATACTGGTTCCGACGCTTCGAGCTCCTACAATCATCCTGCTTTTAAACACAACTAAATAACGTTTTTTCCCTATTTCTTCGCAAACAACACAGCGCAATGATGCTTAACTATTACTGCATTCTCTATAAACTACTATCTCTCCCTGTAGCAACAACTACGTGATATATAGCGGATCTCCGTAAAAGTGTCAAGTGGTCATAATTCCCCCCTGTGTATATGTTACCGGCAAAGTATGAAATCTGGCATTCTATACAATGCCTAAAACCTTCTGGTAATGTGTGAAATGATTCATGTTTCACACATTGCCTAGGCATTCTATAGAATGCCTAGTGAGAAAGAAATATGAAATACATCTCCGATTCGTTTCGAATATTGCGTGGCAAGACATGAGACTTTTAGCGCGTATCTCAGGCTCAAAATTCGTTAGTTGCACATTGCGGTTTGTTTTGAAGTGTCAAAATACTCAATTTTACTTAAACTTGATCAACAAAAAATTGTTTTTTTCCTGTGCTGCATGAAAATGGAGGAGCAAGCTGTAGTTTTGGAGAAGGAGTCATGGTCTATAGCAGGGGTCGGTCACCTTAGGCACACGTACCACAGGTAGCACGTGGTACAATTATTAGTAGTACTTTGCTGTACTCGAAAAATTTGTCAATTTTTGAATTGCTTCAAAAATGTCCTCCCGTGTGGTACGCTGAATGATATTGGTAGATTGGTTTCACATGCCACAGCTAAATAGTTGCCGAACCCTGGTCTATAGACATGAAGCAACTATTCAACGATGAGCTGCCCAAAATTCGAGTTAATACTGCAAACAAACAAAAAATTTTATTATTTGAAATTACTTACTAGAAGTTAATAATTGATATACGAAATGACTACTAAGAAGGAACCCAAGTACTGTTGGTTGTTGCATAGCTATGATGGGATGTTTGTGGAAAATAAAAGTAAACTCATTTAACCTTTTAAAGAAGGCGTCAGTACCATACAGCAGTGGTCCCCAACCCCCGACCCGTTGATCAAATGGTATCGGACCACTCAAAGAGCATTAAATTATTTCCATTTTATTCACTGGGGTGTATTTCTCATGCGCTTGGGCGACTTTTCATGGAAATCACTTTATATTTCATGCGAAATCACTTTATATTAATTTTTTGGTGCAACTTAATTTTATTCTGAAGGTAAGTTTAAATACAATTGAATTATTATATCAAAACAATTTAAAATATAAATAATCAACGTCCCACCCCAGCGGGTGGCGGTAAAATTATCGAACTTAGACCGGTCCGGAAGATAAAAAAGTTGGGAAGCTCTTCTATACAGTATTACGCCTCGGATTCTGAGGACGTAAAAGAATTCTGAAAGAACTTTCAACCAAATACAAAAGTGTTGCACGTTATGATATTGGACTGTACATCCACCTTTGTGAACTTTGTCAGAAAAAACAGAAAATTATTTTAAAAAAGGGTATTGTTGTAAAACCTGTGAATTTTTTCCGAATGCCAATATATTTGCACTTGTAATGAGTGGGAAATAGGATGGTTTCTATCGACTTGGAACTTCTAAAGGAATTTTAAAACAAGTATATACGAGATTACAATTTACTTTGTGCCATAAGAACTTGCTTAGAACTTGTGAGCGACTTCTATTTGAAGTCGCTCCTTCATCGTCCTGCTTACCCAATTGTGTAGGGGAAACAAAGCACTACCAGAAACTTCCATAATAATTATTATTTTATTACTACTAAAGCACACTAATTAACCACAAGGGAAACTACAAAAGGAGACCCTAGAGTGATATAAAGAAAGCAATCTACTCTAAGTAAACAAGCTCAAGTAATCTGTTTACTTTAATCTAATCTAATCTATCTTAGATTATTAATTCTCCATCCACTAATTTATTATAGTGACAAACTCCGTTCTAAGCTCTAATTGTGATAATGAATGAAATCTCACCTACGTATCTTCACAACAGTTCATCTCTCTCCTCCTATCATATGATTACAAAACCTTTTGACTTTATATAGTCAAACTAATCTCCATATTAGAGTTTCTTCTTGAGGGATGGCTGTGAATTAACGCGAATGCTAGCCCTAAAGTTTCCCCAAGAGGATTAATAAGAAGATCGCGTATAGATCCGTCACAAACTAAAGATATTCCTGACCATGAAATTCTCTTCTGTCAGTTGCAATTGCTCAGTCCAATGAAAGCGGCCAAGGATTTGTCAATATTTGCATAAAATAAAGCACCAACATAAGAGTTGTCATTGCGTGGAAAATGTAATTCAAATTGTCATTCTAGCCTACTATGTTGCAACAAGTAGGTTAATTTTAATTTCTTGTTTTATGTGTGTGAAGCGATAACTTCTTTAGGCGCGTTTTGCTAAAAAGTGAACTTGAATGAGATGCGTCGGGTACGGATAAGTAACGCTCATTCGGCTTTTTTCGTCTTTAGTCGGAAATCGTGTATGGACAAGGTCGTCGAGATTCAATAATCCGTGACATACACACCCCTAAAAAGAAATCACGTGGCTCAACCTTCCATGTTGTGTGCTTATATAGTTAGATTATGTTCCTCTTACTCAGGATATATCAATAGGAATAACCATAATAAAAGGTACAATTTATTTCAATAAAAGAGTATCGAAGTTTTAATGTACATAGCGAGTTATTGCGTGCATAATATAAAATTTGAATGCTCCGATTGTAAATATCTATTTGTGGTAGATAAAAAAAAATCAATTTCGATTCAGAAAATGTTGAAGGGACAAAATATTTAAAGTTTCTGGATAATGTAGGTTTAAAACTGCCCACATATATTGTTAAGGAAATCATTTCAACGCAACATTTTATTTTTAATTTGTTAATATTGAAAAGATTCAAGTCAAAATATCTTGATTGCCAATTATCTTGCTTTACAAGCATAACAGAACCATATCTGGAATTACACGAATTGTGTGGAATGTCTTGCATTCATTTCATTCATCTTCTGTGCACTTTGACACACCTGCATTTTCATATTTTTAAAAAACATTCGAGAATATATTTAAATAATTATTAAAAATGGTGCAGTGACGAAATTATAACGGTGAAGGATAATCGAAAATGAAGAAATTTAAGGCCAATTAAATTAATGTTTGCCTTTTAGATTTTCCTGTTTTATTCATTTAAATATTCAACTATCGACTCGAATACTATTCAATGTGCATGTACTTCCTTATAATTCATTTTTTATACTATATATAGAATGAATGTAGCATCAAATACTACAGAATCATTTGGGTTTAATCTGTCATGTATTGGAGAAATTTTCTTCAGTGAAATGTAGAGCAGAAAATGGACAAATAATTCTAATGGGTGTACCATTTATATCTCACCAAATCAAAGTGTAGAGAAAATCATCGAATTCATTCGCAAAAATTTAGCTCCCTATACTGAAGCCTTATCGGCTTTTCTCAAAAAGTTATCTGTGATTTTAAGTGGGGATTTTAATGTACAGGGTGGCCATAATTAAACTGCAAGTGTTCAAGGGGTGCTGGAGCGGAAACCACTGGAAATATTCCAGTGAATTTTGATATCTATTCGTTTCAAAACATGCGCAAATCAAATATGCAAAGAAAAAAATCGCCATTTTCACCCGATAGATGGCACTGTACCGTATTTCGATGCTCATCGGTGGTATAAACAACTTCCAAAACCGAGAGACAGAGCATAATAACATTCTAAGAGGCATATAAGCAACACAAAACATTACTTGCAGCTAATCAAAATTCCATACAATTCGCTTCATTAAGTGAATTTTTACAGTATCATGTAATCACAAATTAATGTAAATTAAGATCACAAATTAAACCATACACAAAGACGCTTTGGAAAACACTTAAACCATTATTTATTCAATGAAATTATCACATGGTGTGCTCAATAGGCGAACTACCAGATGCAACCACATGCTGAAAAAGTAAGACAGCATGATACACAGTCGCTAACAATGTATGTTCCTTCTTATTCAGAGTCATAATTGACCATTACTCAATGTGATCTTGTTTTTATACTGTTCGATGGGCTTAAAATTTACATATATGCCACCGATAAACATTGAAATATGATACAGCGCCATCTATCGGGTGAAAATTGTGGTTTTTTTTCCTTTGAATATTTGACTTGCGCATGTTCTGAAACGTGTAGATACCAAGTTTCACTGGAATATTCCTGGTAGTTTTCCCTCCAGCAGCCCTTGAACACTTGCAGTTTAATTATGGCCACCCCGTAGATTTTTTTCAAAAGAATTTTGTGTGTGTGTGAATCTAACAATTAATTCACAAATATTATTGTATATTTTGCTAAAAATATTACTTTATGAGTACAGACATATGAATAAATAAATTCATGTGGCAATATTAATATCCCCTTATTTTTATTCACCGAACTAATCCCTGAAATAACATTACAAAATATGAAGTTTTTACTTCTATCGTGAGGTCATAAGCACACACATTTTTTTTACATGAAAATTTTGTTTTCCTTAATAAGAAAAACATACATTTTGTTTGGTACAACTTTCACTTTTCTTTAGGTATTTTGAGTAGTTTTTTTCAATAGCACTCTCACTGTTTTGTCAGAATAACATTAGTATTTTTAGGAATGTGTGTCATTGATATTATAACCTCATCATGAGCATACTTTGCCTAAATATCTTTGGTTATTCTATAGAATGCCCAGACAAAGTATGTCATAAATCTCATATTTCATACTTTGCCTTAAGACGTCCGGCATTCTATACAATGCCTAGGCATTGTATAGAATGCCGGCATTTCATACTTTGCCGGTAACACATATATAAATTAACCCAGACGACAGGGAAGGGATTCACATCGGAGGAATTGTATAAAATATATTTAACTAAGATTGCGTTACGTAAAAATTTACAATGTATAAAGGAAATGCCACCGCACATTCCATTCACGATTCATCCAATGGGTAAATGTAAGATTGTTGATGTTGTTGTTACTAATGCCACCTGTCTGACGTAGTCAGATTGAAGCCCACGAAATTCATCATGGCAGCGAGCTATATTGTACGCCTGTCATTAGCCGTAGCTTTGAGCACCATGTACACTGGTGTCCAAAAGTTAAGCATCATTGATAATTATGTGAATAAAGAAGGAACTGTAAATCAGAATGGCGGGAAACGTGATATGCGAGTGTAAAATGGTTATAAAATAAGGAAGCAAATCAAAAGAATGATAATAATTAATTTTATTATCCAAAAAGTAGCAGTTTTTGAAAGAAAACTGAGCATAGCAAGGATTCACACTTTAAAGGAAAAAATGAAAGAAAATATTAAATAAAATACTGATGCTGCAGTTTAATAAGGCGTGTGGTCACCTCTGAAGCCAGACACGCTGCACAGCGATTTACCATGCTTGCTATGAGATGATGAGTGACTTGTGGGCTCAAATGGTTCCAAGCTTCTTGGAGAGCTCTCTTCAGTTCTGTAACGGAGCTTGGTGGGTGCGAAAGGGCTGCAATTTGTCTCCCGAGCATATCCCATACATGCTCGATAGGATTTAAATCAGGAAAGTTCGCTGGCCACGACATGCGCTGGATGTTTTCCGTTTCAAGGAAGTCATCAATCAGCATCGCTCGGTGACATGGCGCATTATAATCCATGAATATGAAGTCAGGACCGACAGCCCTTCGAAACAAGCGAACATAAGGCACCAAGAACTTCGACTCTGTATCTTTGAGCAATCACAGACCCCATGTCAAAGAAATGGAGGTCTGTGCGGCCGTCCATCATGATGCATGCCCATACCATTACTCCCCTTGATGGAAAATGATGTCTTTCTGTTATGTTTCTTGGTTCAAAACGTGCTCCGCGTTCTCTCCATATCGTTACCCGCCGAGAATCACTACTCAGATTAAACCGGGACTCGTCACTGAACATCACATTGGCCCACTCTGCCACACTCCAATGTTGAAGTTTCAAACTCCAGTTCAAACGAGCGCGTTTATGCGCAGACGTGAAGGGAAGGCAAACTGCTGGTCTTCTGGCATACAGGCCAGCATGATTGAGTCTCCTGTAAACAGTTTGTCTCGAAATTCGTATTCCTGTGGCGACTGTGAGCGCCGAACCCAGTGCTCTGGCAGTACTGCCCCTCTGACGTCGCGCACTTATTACCAGATATCGGTCTTGGGCGAGGGGTTATGACTCTTGGTCGACCCCTAATACTGGTTGTCGGGTAACATCTCCCGTTCTTTGAAACCTCTGCCACAGTCTTGAGATCACAGACTGGTCCACATTCAGAATTCGAGACACTTCGGTTTGTGATCGTGAGGATTCCAGAATTCCAACGATTCTTCCTTTCGTAAACATGTCCGATTTTCGTCTTTGTATCATCATTCACTTTGTTTGATGGTTAACAACGTTCCTTCGCACAGCAGTTGCACGAAACTTGTCTGAACTGCCTATCCTGCGTGAATCGGTTTCTCCGCCTTTCGACATGCGCCGGTGTTTCGCGCAGAATAAAGTCGACTGAAAAGTTTTGCATAAACCCAATGTTTCTTCATCAGCCAATTAATATCCGCAAGAAATTTGGAATAATTTTACGAATATTTACTCCATGTTTTTCGCATTTTGCGATTTATGCTTAACTTTTGGGCACCAGTGTAGGTGAGAGTACGATTTGGCTCAGTTCCACCCCAATTTTGAGGGAGAACACCCTGGGAGTAGTCAGGGGCTTTCCACCTCTCTTCCCCATCCACCAACCTCACGAGAGGACTTGCGGCTCAACGGCTGTTCAGCCGCAAGGTGCCCCATGCTGCAAAGGAACTATAAATTTACAAACATCCATGCCTTCCCCGGGATTCAAACCCAGGCCCTACGGCACAGCAGTCAGCGTCGCTAACCACTATACCGGATGGGCGACATATAAGATTGTTCCTCACTTAGAGTTCAAGGTTCAGTTTGTCAAGAGACTTTGGGTGAGGCTCCCCGCTAGCACATCAGGGTGGATTTTAATGAATCTCTATCGCTAGAGCTTTCACTATCACATGGTAGATTCGCTTACTACAGTGAACGTTGAACTGAACGCTGCCCTCAGTGATCATTTCCAGCAAAGGAAAAGGAAGGTGAACATCAAGTTGCAGGGATGGAGAGCATAAAGAACCTGAAATGGATTAAAAAAAGCAAAACAGGCAGAGTATACATAAGTAAATATTTAAGGGATGTATGTCATTTTTTCCCCTTGTAAAGTTGTAGTTTTCCTTAGACTCTGTTCCTCCCTACACCTTCATATAATCAGCTGTTGTGGAGTAGTGATGTTTCCTTGTGATTTCCCACTTTTTCTACCTCATATCACTATCCTTGGGCTTTATTTTCACGATTTCATATGGTCCAACAAACTTTGGTCTTGATTTTAAACCATCGTCGAACTGAGTCTGCTATTTGGCCCTTATATCACCCACTTTTTCATCCGTCATGTGTCTCCTTGCGCTGCTTATTGATGTTTTTGCGGTTCTCTTCCTGCATCTTCAGATTGTTTTCTTTGGCTTCTTCTCTCATCTCATTTCTGTCTTCCATTAGTGATTTAAGATATTCTTCATGTAATATTTCTTTTACATTCAGATAAGTCTTGTCTTTAAACTTTAACCAGTTACATGTTCAAAAGGGGTGAATTTTATTCCTCTAGCAGTGGTGCTATTCATTACTTTTTGGACTGATGAAACATATTCAAACCATTTTGTCGGAGCCGATATCGAGAATTTTTCCAATATTGGTATGAGAGTTTTGTATACGATTTAAACTTGTCCGTTTCCGCTTGAGCTTCCCTTCGTAATTTTAATGCATTCAATTTCCCTCATCTTGACAATAAATTTCAAATTCTTTTGAAGTAAATGCTATACCTTTGTCAGTAATAATTACGGAAGGATTTCCAAATGTGAATTGTTGAAATTTCATCTTATCTATTGCATCCTGGCTTGAATTTGATTTCACGGGAGTAAAATCAAGTAAATTTGGTAAAACCATCTATTACAGTAATTATATGATTATAGCTTTTATTTGTCGATGATAATGGGTCTATAAAGTGTACGTGATATGTACTTAACAGGATATCTTCCTTCGGAATAGAATTTAAAAAAATACTTGATTTTTCTCTCGTTTCCTATTTACAAGTATACACTCAATACCATTCGATATAATATTTTCGACACATTTCCTAAGATTAGGAAAGTAAAAATTCTATTTAACTACGTTCTGTTTTCAGTCTTAGTTACACCCAAATGAACATTAGAGGGAATGCGTTTAACAAAACATCTTTGTGCATTAGTTCTGGTACCAACAAAAGATCAGTGTCATTTTCTATTTTATAAAGAACGTTATTTTTAATTAAAAAGTCATCAAATTGTTTATTTTAAAGGAATTGTTTTATCGAATTAATATACTCATCACTTTGTTGACAGTTAACAATTTTAGATGTTATTTCATCTTGTACATTTGCTGTATAAAATTTAAAAAAACCCTCTTAAATGAGGATTCACTCTATAAAAAATGTGTGGTTTTCGGGGAATCCGTTTCTTGATGAAATTTCTGCAGCTGAATATAAACATTTGGCGTTAGAAACGCTAGTTGTGAAAAGCAGCTGTGATTATTTCTTTCTTTGGAGATTTCTACTCTTTTTCTTTCTTTTTTCTACTCTCACATCAACTGCTTCTCACTTTTCCTCGAAACATGAACTAAGTATTATTTTCCCTTCAAGTGGCTTTTTAATTTCGATTCATGGCTAATTTATTCCTGAGATTTGAACCCCAGAATCTACAAGAGCTGTAATTGGTTCATTTTCCACTAAAATGTCCACACACACACATCATACTGCAACTCTTCAATAAAGTTATTTCTTTCATTTGGTGTGTTAAATTAAGTATTATTATCATTATTTGGTTTTTCCTATCGGTATCAGAGCTTCCTATTATTTCTCTATTTGATTCAAGTGTTTTTTGTTGAACTTCGTGCAATATCTTGTACAGTGATTTCTATCACCGTAAATATAGGATTCTTTATTTTGTTTGTCAAAAGTTTTTGGGAATCGATTTAGGCGCATATCTGTATTTTTTTTTCTGGATTTGAAAGTGTCAACTGTATATTCGCCAGAAATTGGTCCTTCTTTATGAGGGTCACTTCGAGAAGCCAGCCTTCCCCTTGCCTAATCCCGATGCGAGTTGTGGTTTCTTTGTTAAGTGTTTCGTACAGTTTGTCGGCAATCATTAGATTGCATAGTAATTGAAAGGAATTAACATCTCTTAATTTACAGCAGTATTGAAAATTAGCAGTTAATCTTGCTGCAACTTGTATGTATGTTTCGCCTGATAATTTCGTTGCATTTTTAAAATTTTGTAAGCATTTTTGAGAAGTTGGTTGAAAATCCCTAAGTACTATAGATTTAAGTGTATTATAATCTTTTAATTACAATCTTTACTACTACAATCTTTTAATACACGATATAACATTATTCGCCTCTCTCCGGGTATATTAATTAAAATTTCAGATTTTACTTCTTCGTCGACATTTTTAAAAAAAAAAACCCGTTTTAAGGACAAGAAGATTAAATTAAAATTTTCCTCTTTTTTAATGCTTTTTATTAAATACTCCATGTGTTAAACCGGCTATGTTTTTCTTCGTTATGTATAGTAGGATTCAAACTTAATGCTTGATTCTCAGCTGCCTGAAGTTAAATTTCTCTGTCAAACCGCGCCAGTTTAAGTTTTTGTAATTCTGTTTTTCGACTTTTTTTTTCTAAAGCTATTTGAATGTCTTGTTTTTCTAGTTCGATTTCATTTTGAGCTATCATCTCTCTTTGACTACACTATTAAGTAAAGATTTTACAAATTCTAGATTAGTTTTGTAGGTGTCAGTTCTTTGAATTTTTTTTCTTTTAACTTAATTAAAGTATTGGTACTCTTAAGAGTACCTCCTAACTCCTCAACAACGCGTACTAAATCCTCTTTTCTAGATATTTGATACATTTTAGAAAACAAATCCGAGTTTTCATCCTCAAGACACAGTAGTTTTTCATGCTGTATATCACAAACAGGAAACGCAGGTTGTCAGGTAATAAATGGAAAAAATTATTCGATGTGACGAAAATTACAAAAATCCAAAAGAAATTTTTACAATGGATGCGAATGGTAGCTTCAAACGTTACACTTTTCGAAAGATTTTTTTTTCTTCGTCGACCCCTTAGACAGTGGTAAAGGATTCAAATCAGAAGAATTGTATAAAAGATATTTAATAAAGATTGCGTTAAGTAAAAATTTACAAAGTAGAAAGGAAATGTCAGCACGCAACCATCCTCGACCCTTCTCGAGTGGCCAAATATAAGAATGTCCCCCACTTAGGGCTAAATATTCAGTTAGTGAAGAGACCGTGTGTAAGGCTCTCCGCTACCACGTTAAAGTGAATTTTACTGAGCCTTTGCCGCTAGCATGTTCCTATGTTCCCGCTACGTGGTATAGATTCGCTCACTCTACATATATATATATATATATATATATATATATATATATATATGTGTGTGTGTGTGTGTGTGTGTGTCCAAATTTCACTTTTTTAAAAAAAGTTCATCTACTAAATTTTTTGACAAATATTTATCTCTCTAAATAAGTGTATACGTTCACAATTGTATTTATGTTTTTCTTTTAAGGAATAACTTATTGGGTTTCTTGTTTCTATTTCAGTTGGGCGATTTCGACATTTTGACTTTTATGACTAGATTACTAACCAAATTTTCGTGTAAAAAGACTGTTATGTGACTAAGCATTCTACGGTGAAATGAAGTCGCTAATAAAAATATGCTACGTTCATTAGCCAGAATATTGTCAAATAAAAATATCTCAAAGTGATACTAGTTGCACATAGTAGATTTTGGTTTGATAACGACGATATATAGGGTGATTTTTATAAACTGACACTATTCAGAGACACCTATAGCTCGATCTAACATCTTCTCATTTGCACCAAACTTCATATGGAAACTAATAATGATGCTAGAAGTAAGATTCCGTAAGGGAAAAAAAAATTAGCTCCAAAAACCACCGAAAAGGGTAATTAAGGCATTGATGTCGCTTACCAAATCGAAAATTTACGTAGAAAACGGTTGTGAAAGAGAGAGTAAATTCTTTCCTTTGTGTCAACTACGCCAGTACTTTGGTCTGTAAAAGATAATAGACAGCTCTGAAAAATACAAAGTATTTTTTTAAGTCTGACATTATTCAGAGCTACCTGTTGTTCGATATCATAATCGGTATTGTACCAAATTTGGAATAGAAACTAGTAATGAGATGAGAAGCAGGATTTCATGAAAAAATTAGTTTCAATAAATTGCCGATATGGCGCTGCTGTAGCTTACCAAACCGAAAATTTGCATAAGAGACGGGTATGAAAGCAAATGATTCCCATGTGAAAACCTCGCTTTTAATTAAGGCTATAAAACACGTAGAAAACAACTCCGAAAAATACAGTTTTTTTTTTTTAACTGACACTATTCACTGTAGCATGATTTAACAATTAAAATTGCACAAAACTTGCTATACAGACTATTGATCCCTTGGGGAGCAGGATTCCATAAAAAAAATTTAGTTCCAAAAATCGCCGATAGGTTTATTTATGGCGTTGTACAATCTAAAATGTGTGTTACAATAATAGTCCAGTCATATTAGGGTTTCACGGCGGAATGAAAGATAATAAGCTGAAAACTTGTATAGACCTTTATTTTGTCACTCTAGATGTTGTCTCAAAAGTCTCATAAAATCTCGAGTCCACGTCTTAAGATATTCAAGGTCAAGAAAATCGGGATTTTTGCAAATATCTCGTTTCCTGTGGCTTTAATGCTATTTACATTTATTATAAATATTGTAGAGAATGAAGTTTTCTATAACTTTAATTCAAACATTATTTTTATACATCAAACCGTTTTTGAGATAGAGGGCGCTGAACGCGCAGCGCGTAACTATCTACAGCATAATGCAAGGTCAAACGTTAATCACATGATATAATACACCGTATAAAGTCTATAAACCTTAAAAATATATATAGTTACAAACACATTTAGCATTTTTTATTTTTTATTAATTATTACTTTTATTAATAGTTTTCATTCAGCAAGTATTTATTTCTTTTACAACACTTACATGTTAGCGTAGTTCAATAGTTGTTGACAGATATGCTTAAGGTATTTTTTAATAATATTCTATTATTATATGTACTAATTACATTTAAAATAATGAAAAAAATAAAGCAGGAAATTTTTAATTATATTGTTTTTAGAGAAGTATCGTTTTATATAATTATTACAATTAAAATTAGAATGTGTGAAGAGGTTTCACAAAAATTTTAATAATAAGACGAACATGAATGTTATTTTTCTTTCTTCCTCTTCTTCATTGTCTTTCGGTCACTCGAAAATCTCCAATGCATTCTCATTATTTTCGTTGTGAAGGGTATTTGTCTCCAAATCTAGAAGGATTTCGGGATCAAAAGTACAATCTTCATCGAGATCGCTCTCATATCGTGAAGCATAGAAGCAAGCTTGCCCATTATACTGGCCACAAGCTGAAGAACATTGCAACCCCGATTTCTTACACAGCGTGAACCACGACCATTTTTGCAGTTGCAAAATATTGTATTGAGTAATTCATCTGGAGCATATGGTAATATTGTCATAATCGATTCCAAGAATTCATTCCCCAGAATCCAACCACATTCCTGGGGTTCTAAATCATTCCCTAACCAAATTTGAACTAGATAATGTACACTGCTGATTTGCTGATGAGCCTCTGTACTTGTTGGTGGAAGATTGGATAACTTCACGTGTTTATTGAGCTTTGTTGACTTGATGAATTGAGTGTAATGAAGATTATCAATACTGTTCTCAGATTTTAGAGCATTGTATATCTCTAACAAGACTCGTACTCCATTTTCATGTGTTTATGCAGGGCAGTTTTCTTCTTGGAAAATACTCGAGCTAGTTGATCCAAATACAGAACATTCTCTAATATTGTAATGAAAGTTTTTTTCTTCTATTTTTTAAAAAATGCAGATTTTGTGTCATAGCCACTAAATCCGTGCAGAAATAAAATGTGCTTTTTACTATGAGGATATTTATCAAAACTTTTGGAAGAGTATTTTTGAGTTTTAACATTCCATTTGCCAACTTTTTTAAAGAGCATTTCTTCTTAATGTGCTTGAATACGTCCAATCAAAATGACGAGCAAATCAATATCTTCTTCTACTATGACGGCAGCCCTGTGATGTTCCGATTCTTCACTAGCTGTTTCTACGATAAGAACATCTGCATCATCTCTGGCCTGTTTTGTCGTGATATCAACAAATTCTAATTTTACAATCAACATGTTAATAAAAAAATTTTTATTACATCGATTCGACAAAAATTTATCTTGGCTAATTGATACGATCATTGTTTTGTCGAAACAAACTTCATTCGATTTTGATAAGGCAACAGTTCTTAGCTGTCCTATTGCTTTTAGGTTTTTGCTATAGTTCGAGTATCCATCAAATACAACTATAATTTTAGAATCATAACGTTTTTTGTAAATATTTTAAGTATTTATCTAAAATTATCGTAAAAGTATCCTCTTTACTCCATACGACGCGATGCAGAAGAAACCTATCATCAATAATGTATGTTACATTATTTTCATCGTAGTTGAAATCAACAGGAATCATATTGTCATATAATGTCACTTTCGTGGTTTTTCACATGCCATAATTATTTTTAAAAAAAAGAGATGGACATGGACTTAGTTCATATTGGAGATGTTCTTCAATATTACATTCAAACTCTTTGACTTCAGTTATTGTTTGAAAGAGTAGTAATAGATCAATTGAAACTCTACAACCTTTAATTCTGACAGATTTGTTGACAATCGAAAGCGGTAAAACCTTACCGGATCGTTTTAACTTTATTTCGTTAAATTTTAAACCAGTTATCTTTACTATTGAATCTAATCCGATTTCATGGGCTTTATAATGGGCTTTTATTTATGACCATTACAGAAGCTAAAGATACCAATTGTTGCGTATTCAGAAAGGGATTGTGAAGTGTAAACCATTCAACTAGTTTACTTACATCAGTATTATCTCGTTTTACTCTTGATTTCTTAGCATTAACATGTTGTTCAGTAGAGTTTAAAGAAATGGTATAAAACTTCTCCATCTCCTCACAAATTGTATTTTTAGCGTACATAACAAACGCCTATTTACATAGAAGACTTTCTTGCGTACTTCGACCGCGAGATACTCCCCCTTCTGTCTTCATAGATTTCATTAGACTTTGTTCGATAACCATACCTGCCCATGTACCAGAATTAAATTTCTCTGTTCGTTTCACGGTGAAGAATCCATTTGTAAAGTTCTTAAAAGTCCGTCCATCCATTGTATTGTACAAATCGATCATATCTTGAAGATATAAATGTGCAGATTTTGCATACAAAAAAATGACCACTAGCATGAAAATACAGAAGCATTCTTCGTACAGCATTAAGCTGTTCTTTGAAAAGTCCCAGTGTTTCAGCACGAATGAAGTCGAGTGCTATTGATACCATTTCGAAATATAGTACCCATAATTGTGCTGAAGGACATCGAGCTTTTAATTCATTCAGTTTATTCTGAAATGGACCAATAAATAAGTTTGAGTTACCTGCACACTCTTCAACACCTTCATAGGAAACATTTCGGCAATTGATTTTTTCAGTTAACTCATTTAACACACAATCTTCAATCTTCATGCCTTCGAAGATCATCATTGATAATTGCAAGTCGTAATAATGTATAACCTCTGATACTTCTTGAATAAGCGTGACCATTCAACGTTTTATCGACTGAATTTGTAGCATATATTTTACCTAGAGCTTCGTTTAGTCCACTTCCGTCCATTATATATCCTATGGACCCAAGAAAGGACATGAGCATATTAAATCCTCTTACTTTAACATCTATCTTAAAAAATTCTGATGCAGTAACTATTTCACGAGCTTTAGAGTAGAGAGTTTGATCAAAAATAATTAAACACGTTTTTTGGCCATGTAACTTGGCAATATTTGCAGAACATTGTAAAGTAGTATAAATTGTGTAAATGTTACTGGTAAGATGATCAATAAAAGGAAGAAACATAACCTGAGAAGTAGAAAAATCCTTATTATATTTAGTGAGCTGTTCGAAAAAGCCATTCCACGAGGAAACGATGAAATATTCGAAGAACAGATGAGGGTAATTAAAGAAATATACTTGATTAATGAAAATTATTAATAAATGTAATGTAATTATTTATAAGAAATGCCAAATGTTTTTTAAAGGTTTATAGACTTTATACGGCTTATTAGATCATGTGACTAACGGTTGACCTTGCGTTATGCTGTAGATAGCTAAGCGTTGCGCGTTCAGCGCCCTCTATCTCAAAAACGGTTTGATAAAAAAAATGTTTCAATTAAAGTTATAGAAAACTTTATTCTGTACAATATGTATAATAAATGTAAATAGCATTAAAGCCATAGGAAACGAGATATTTGCAAAAAACGGATGTTCTTGACCTTTGACCTTGAATATCTTAAGACGCGGACACGAGATCTTATGAGACTTTTGAGACAACGTTTAAAGTGACAAAATAAAGGTCTATACAAATTTTTAGCTTATTATCTCTCATTCCGCAGTTGACCCTAATTTTTGACTCATATGACTGGACTATAAAAAGAAAAATTTAAACATAAAAAGTTATAGTGCGATATTATGTTTTACTTATTACATTCTTATTTCTCAGAAACTGCACTGTACATTCTTTCTCCAACATTTTCTATGGCCTTACGCTACATTGCACTAGGAATATTCCGCACTGCCTTGATATGTTGTCCTTTAACACTAAAACCACGAATGGAGTCATTTTGAAACAATAATGTGTGAAAATATGACACGTTAAATACTTATAATTTTTTTCTTTTAAATACTTATACCTAAAACCGCAGAATGAGTCATTTTGACCCCATTATAATCACAAAAGCTCTAAATTTGCAATTCAACGCTTCCTGGAATGGGAAAAGCTTTTTCAGTCTTCTTTCCATTTCTCTGATGTAAGCAGAACAATACTTCAAGGTCAGTAGATTGTTACTGATAATAGAAGAACAGCTGAGAATTTTGTTGTAGTAGTAGCCAGTGTGTGTGTGTTGCAGACTCCACCCCCTCTCCTCCCTTTATCGTTCCATATGGGAAAAATGTCTCTGGTTTGCGTATTCAAGGAATGTTTTCTCTCCGATGTTTTTTTATTTTGGCCTATTGAATGGAATGTGGTGCAATACTACCATGGCCAATTTGGTAGTGCGACGGGCGAACATCTGATTTTGTATGACTGCACAAAAACAAAAAAAAAACTGGTTGTTCGCGCGCATTGCCTTGGGGATAGTGTGGGTCTACCAGTCTGTGTTCAATTTTTGCCACCTTGTTTACACGCGGAGATGAAATTGATCTTAGGTGAAAATGGCTGGAAGAAATATGCGTAAATTAACAGTTTGTGAAGCCCTCGGATATATGCGACAATTATCGGAAAATGAATCCGAAAACGGTAATGATGAAGAAATTGTTTTCAGCAGTAATGAATATGTACCTCTCCAGATGAAGAAAATATTTCCTTGGATGAAGATACCGTATCCTATTTTCCTGTATAATGTACTAGCAGAAAAACCATTTCTGGGAAGGAAAAAACAACGCGTAAATAAACGTATAAAGTTATCAGATTAAAACTCAGATGAAATGAATTCTGGAGCTTTTGTTGGAAATGATGGAACGTGTTGGAAAAGCATAACCTCTGGAAGTTGTGTGCGTGGAAGAATTGCTGAGCATAATGTTTTCAAGGAAAAGAGTGGCCCAACCAGTTATGCAAAGCGAAATATTGAAAATGGCTATGCAATTAGTTCATGGAGACCACTTATAGATGAGTCAACAACTCTAGGCGAAATAGATGCTTTTATATCAATTTTGTATGCTCGAGGTATAAACAGTGAAAATAATCTAGAGCTTGATAGTCTGTGGTCTATTGTTAGGGGTCCACCTTTTTTCCGCGATACTATGGCGAGAGATAGATTCAGAGAACTTATGAAATTTCAGCGATTCGACAAAAAAAAAAAAAAAAAAACTACACGATCTGTGAATGCCTTCAAACAGATAAATTCTGTTTCATTTCTGAAGTTTGGAAGAAATTTATTGAAAATTCGATAACTGCTATAAATCAGGACCATATATAACTATTGATGAACAGCTGTTTCCGTATAAAGCTAGATGTCGTTTCATGCAATATATGCCAAGTAAACCAGATAAATTTGGCATCAAGTTCTGGCTTGCTGCTGATGTTGATAGTAAATGCGTGCTCAATGGTTTTCTATATTCGGGTAAAGATGAGGGGCGTCCTGAAAACTTATCTCTCTTTGAATAGGTTGTTTTGCGTTTGATAGAACCTTTCGAAAATTAAAGAAGAAATATCATAACAGATAGTTTTTTCACTACACTAAATCTGTCCCAAATGTTATGAACGAAGAACACTAGTTTGACTGGAACGATGAACTTAAATCGGAAAGAAGTACCTGGATTTGTGAAAAAATTAAAGATGCCGTTATACGATACATTTTTACTAGAGCATGATGATATAACTTTATCAGGGGAAAACCAGCAAAAATGTTGTACTACTGAGCTCCCTTCATCCCACAGTTGATATCGACAATTATCACCCAAAAAAAGCGTCCAGAAATAACATCCTTTTATAACTCAACAAAATTTGGAGCCGACATTGCCAACCAAATGGCTCGGAAATATTCTGTGAAGGCAGGATCAAGGAGGTGGCCAGTTCATGTATTCTGCAATATTCTTAATCTTGCAGGGATTAATTCATGGATCTTATACAAAGAAGTTTCTGGAAAACATTTACGAGGAGAGAATATCTTCAACAACTCATTTAAGAGTTGCATAGTGCGTACATTCACATAAGAAAGTATGTCAGATACACAAACAAAAGCGGATACTACTGAAGAATCTGCGCAGATGTGAAACAGGACTCATTGGCAAGCTTTCAAGTGTAGAAACAGAACTATAGATACTTGTTCTGACTGCAAAATACCGATATGTGAAAAGTGTACAAAATATATAAAAAGAAGTTGGCCAAATGTGCATGAATTGTGTAGGAAATCTTGTCTGGTAAGAAACTAAATATTTCTATTAAAGTTGTCTGTATATTTTACTAACTGTACAGAGCATTGCATATTGTAATATCTTATTATTTTTTATCACTTATTATAACAATTTAATGTTAAAAATGAAAAATGTCAATGCAAAATAATTACAGCGTACTTTTAGCATAACAATACGAGTTTTTATGAATTGGGGTCAATTTGACCCAGCCCGCGGTTTTAGCTATACCGAAACTGTCGCGGTTCTAGCGTTAAAACACTCATGGAGTTTGGCCAAGAAAATGAACTGTAAAACCGCGACTGATGACTTTTTTATCTGTGAAATGATTGAATAACAGCTGCTGTACCTTAACATCTGTAGGTGGTGCTGCACCAACCTGCATGCAGATTATCTGATTGAGACAGTTTCTCTGTTGAAGTTATGGGATAGCAAAATTAATCAGCATCTTGTGGTATCAATGTGTTCAAAGGTTCATGTTACTGGTTCTGTCAGAGTCTCAAGAAATATGAATGATGAACGACTATAAACCCACACCAAATGGTGGCTTATGGTGAATGCTTAGGAGTTTTCTGAACTGCGTGAGGCTATTCAGAGGCAATTCATGTATAATAGAATCATCCAGATGAAAATGGGCATCATCTCCAAAATTAATTTGCCATGAGAAACCATCGTCAACCACTATCTTTGCCAGAAACTACAGAGCAAATGTCAATCGTTTATCAAAATAATTTTGTTTAAATTCATGAAAGCGGCTGATTTTGTATGGATAGTAGTGGAGCACTCTCCGCAAAACTTTCCATCCCGTGGAAAGGTCATATTTAGTTGTCGTGATACTCTTCGGGCGCTGCTATTACTAGCAATGGTTTCTTGTCATCTGTCGATGATTGTAGTTGCCACATCTTTTATCACTTCTTATGACACACGTTTGCATTCTTTACCTGGGCGAATTATCAGTAATCTTGTTTCCTCATACTTCTCAATCATTGCTTTCAAAACATAGTGTGGTAATGGTCCCTTACGTAGCTTCTGTCGTGTTCTAAGCTCACGAAGGGCAGTGAATGCATTAGAATGATTCAGATAATACAGCTTTACTAAAAATGCGCGTTCTAGTAATACGAAATTCATATTCACTGAAGATGGCTCACTTCAGCTGAGAATGCTATTTTCCCGAGCTGCCTACATGTTCTATATCCCAAACTATTGGAGTTGTTGCCCCATGTAAAATTATTTGCTTTCATACCCGTTTTTTATAAAAATTTTCAGTTTAGTTACAGCTGCGCCATAAATTTCCCTTTTTTTTCCTATTCAATTCCTAAGTTTTTGGAATTAAATTTCTTTTCCTGCCTTCCATGTCATTTGTCTCTACTCCATATTTGGTTCAATTTCGATTGTTAGATCGAG
This sequence comes from Trichonephila clavata, assembly GCA_019973975.1. NCBI lineage: Eukaryota > Metazoa > Arthropoda > Arachnida > Araneae > Nephilidae > Trichonephila > Trichonephila clavata. Next base: position 207,680 of record BMAO01035747.1, on the reverse strand, counting down.
CTACAGGTAGTTAGCTCTGAATAGTGGCAGTTTAAAAAAAACACCCTGTATTTTTTTTAGCTTTCTATAACCCAAACCACTGGCGTGGTTGTGACATAGGAAAGAATTTTCTTTCGTACTCGTTTCTAATGAAAATTTTTGTTAGGTAAGAGAAAGAGCGCTATAAATACCCGTATTGGTAGTTTTGGGAACTAAGTTTTTTTCCGTGGAATCATACTTCTCGTGTCATCTTTAGTCTCCATACCCCGTTTGGTGCCATTGCGGTTGTTAGATCGGGCTATAGGAGCCTCTGAATAGTGTCTGTTTAAAAAAAATCATCCTATATATATGTGTGTTCTAGCTAAATGGCCCGACGTTGCACGGGCTTTTTCAAGTGTGTATCTATTTACCTTGGGAATTTCCCTTTCCTCTCTTAGTGTCAGCACTTCCTGGTGTTTGTGTAATTTCTATATAAATGTCATTAAAATTCTCTTTTTGAATCTTCTTCCACCTCCTTGCCCCGCCGGAAGTGTCTCTATCCTCTACGTTTAGCCCGGTAAAGCGTGGGCTTTTTCCATGGGTATAACTTCATCTCTACATAAATTTTTCCTTTTCCCCTTTCTTTCTTGGACGTCAGCACTTTTGCGTGTGTGTATGCGCGATGTGAGTGATTTCTACATTTATGTCATTTAAATTCCCTTTTCAGAAATTTCTTCCACTTCTTTTCTTTGTCAGACAGGTTTCTTTTCGCTCCTTTCAGCCCGGTGTTGCACGGGCTATTTCCTTTTCCCTTCGGATAAGATATTTTTCTTTCTTTCTAATTTCTATTTTCGATTAATAATCTACTAAACTAATCCAGTTTTATTCACAGGAAAACAATGTACAAATTTACTATTAAATAATTCATTTAGTTATAAATAACAAAAAGTAATAAATTTTTGGACACTCATGAAAAAGAGTGTATCTGCGGCCTTCTGTACTTAAATATCGTGTGGAAAACAGCATTGGTATTAGTAGCATGCAAGATGCCACGAAATTGAGAGTTGCCTGATTTCGAGAAGGGCGTAGTTGTGGGATATCATAGTAATGCCGATCCTTAAGAGAGATATCTACTGAGTTAAACATTTCAAAATCAGCAGTGGTTTTTGTGAGTAAAAATTGAAAGGTGAGTGATGATTGTCGGAATGTGGTTCGGCACGGTAGACCCACGAAACTAAGAGATAGAAACCAACAAGTACTATCAAAAAAATTCGGGAAAACCGCACCAAACCGATGGACCACATACTCCAGGAATTCCAACATATCATCCACCAGCCAGCACATTTGCTTAGTTTCCATGATCGTGTTACCACCCATAAGCCTTTGATTCCAAAACCCAACCGCGTTGTTCGGTTAAGTTAGTGCAAGGACCTACCAAATTGAACCATAGATGAGTGGAAATAGGTTTTCTGGAGTGATGAATGAAGATTCAACCTCTACCAGTCGGATGGCTGAGTCTGGATTCAGTTTATTCCTGGAAAACGCCTTTTTACAGAATGCATTGTACTTATAGTAAAGTTTGGTTGAGGTGAAATTGTGATCTGGGGTGTTTCACGTGGCATGGATTGGAACGATCCCGATTCATGGTAAGCTTAACACTGATTCTCATTCCCCTATTCTTGAAAACAATATGCTTTCTACGCTCAGTTTTATGGGTTGGATCATTGTTATTTCCAGGATGACAACGCCGTTTGTCATGTTGTGAGGTCCACCATGGATTGGTATGATGACAATGGGGTGAACCGACTAGACTGGCCTGCCTAGTTTCCAAAACTTTAATCCTATAGAAAACCTCTTTGACGAGATTAATCGTCGTATTAAGGAGTGCAGCAACCTTCCAAAATCGGTGAAAGGGCTTACATATGCTTGGCCAAGCCCGAGGGGAAGAAAATACCCCTGTTCATCATCCAAACACCTACGGAGAGCATGCCCGGGAGGGCTAAGACTGTAGTTGCCTGAGGTGGGGGTTCTACCAACTATTGAATATGAATAAATTTTGTTTATCTCTTTTATCACAGGTGTCTAATTACTTATTGGTCGATAGTGTATATGACGCAGGGAAATGATGAAATTAGGGATTTGATCAAATAAGAATCCTAAGGGCTATGATCTGTTCGTGGACGACGTTAAAATAACAACTCTTTGAGTCATTTCCCCGAAGAAAGTAAGAGATTTGATCTGATATAATTCTTCATCGTGATTTAACGTAAGCAAAGCTTGGCAGCGAAATTTAATGTCGAGGAGGCATAGTAATAAAGCAGTTTCGTTAAAAACATTTTTATTCTTTAAATAATTCAAGTGAAAATTCTCGCCACTGGAGAAATAAAAACATTAAGTTAAAAAAAATATAATCATCAAAATATAATATTACCAAACTTTGGTTAACTGATTCGAACCATCTTAAAAAATACTGAGCAACAAACCAGTTGCACATCTCATATGCCCCCAATCGAAGAGCAAAATCACCTCGTCCGAAACCGACGATCCTTTCTCAACCAACCTCGGTCTCCTTAAATACTTACACGAGCCAAGTTAGTTAGATTTACATTGCAGCCGTTGCCAACTACAAATCTCGAAACTCGCACAAAGGTCGGGTTCGAATCAGTTTATTTACTTGAGATCATGGCGCGTGGTTGGAAAAACTTAAGGACCATAAAAATTCGGATCCTAAAATAATTTTTTTTTCCAAATGTCTAACAATCGGCCCCCTTTTTCCAACCCTCTCCGCACCATTATCTCTTACAAATCAGTAATATAATTTCATTTTATAAAAATATGGTGCATACAATACTTTATTCACACTATCTTTATTGCAAGAGACAAATATTTTGATCTAAATAAACAAAGTTCCATTCTCTTAAATAGAAAATAATTTTCTACAAAATTCCATTAATTTTTCCTTTATCATGGGTTTAGTAAAAATATCTGCCAAATTATTTTTGGTACTAACATATTTAATTTGAAAAACCTTGTCTTTTATTAAATTCCTTAAGAAATGGTAACGAACATCGGTATGTTTCGTTCTATAATTTTCTACTGGTGAACTGGAAAAACTTATAGCAGCTTGATTGTCACAGAATATTACATTTTCACATAATTCCCAATTCAAAATTTTATCATTAATTATATTCTTTAACCAAATAAATTCCTTTGCTGCTTCCGTTATACTAACATACTCAGCTTCCATAGTAGACAGACTAACGGATTTTTGCTTAAAAGTTCGCCAGGAAATTGGAGTTTCGCCAATGAAAGTTATGAATCCTCCCATGGACACTCGATCATCCCTATTTGTAGCAAAATCCGAGTCTGAGTAACATCTTAATTTTAGTGATTTAACTTTTGAAAGTTCCAATTTATATCTTTGAGTGTATTTTAAATAACCTAATAATCTCAATAAACAATTCCAATGTTTTATTCCTGGGTTTGATTGGAATTGGGATAGTACATTCACTGCATACATAATATCAGGTCTTGTGCGTATAGCAATAAATGACAAGGATCCTATTAAATTTCTATAAGGAAACGTTAAAATTTCTTCGCTAGTTTTGGGCTAATCTAATTTGGAAAGAATTTGGCCTTTTGGTATAGGCAATAAACTTGCAGGATATTTATATTTTTCATAAATTTTACATAATTTCTTAATGTAAGATTTTTGATGTATAAAGAAACCATCATCTTGTTCTTCAAATTCTATTCCTAATAACTTCTTTGTTTTACCCAGAATCTTTAAATCAAAATTTTTCTGTAATAATTTTATTACAAAATGTACGTTTTCAGTTTCTCTACCAAATATTATGATGTCGTCTACATAAAATAATAGAATTACATTATTTTCAAACATATATACACAATTAACCCACTCTAATTTCTTCAATTTCAATTTGATTAATTTATTTTCTAATTCCAAAAACCACTGTCGGCCACTCTGGTGAAGACCATATATTGCCTTATTTAACTTACACACTTTGTTAGTATAAGTTTCATATCCAGTTGGTTGCTTCATAAAGATAACATCTAAATTAGCATATAAATAGGCATTAGTGATATCTACTTGAACATGCATCCATTTCCACAAACATACACAGATAGTGAAAAATAATCTTCAATAGTAAAGTTAAGAACTGGACTAAAAACCTCGTCAAATGATTCGCCTTTTAATTGTGTGTTACCTTGCGCAACTAAGCGAGCTTTGTATCTAACTATTTTATTATTTTCATCACGTTTTACAGTATAAACCCAACGGTTTCCTAAAATGTTTATGTTGTCTGGAGGAATAACCAAATCCCAAACCTTGCGTTCCTTCATTATGTTTATCTCCCTATCCATTGCATCATGCCATTTAGATGCTTCCCTGGTTCTTATTTCCTGTTTATAACAGTTAGGAATATCTACTTCAACCATATTAACTTCCTGGGATTCAGTATCTTCCTTTCTAAAATCAAACAAACTCGGGTCATACTGAATGTTACTCTTATTACAGTATCGTTCTTTCTCGTTAAAAGATCTCAAACGGGTTGCTGTCCCTTCGATACCATAATATATGTTGGATCCAGTTACTTCCCTACCTATATTTCTAATCCACTTAACCTCTGAACATGGGATTAAGCTACGGTTATCAGAAGATAAATCTGGTTTTTCAAATGATGTTGTGGGAGTTTCTGTACTTGTCTTTGAAACTAAACGACTCGCTAACGAATCTCTTACAGTATCAAAATCGTCCTCCTCATCATCATAATCAGGAAAGTTTAAATCAAGTCTGGGATAACCATTAGTTTTCGGTTTAAAATCAATTCCTTTCCTATATTCATCGAATCTTACATTAATAGTCTCGACTAATTTATTTTCTTCGATTAACCATATCCTATAACCCTTAGTACGCTGTGCATAGCCCATCATAATTCCTATTTTTTCACGCATATCGAATTTCTTTCTAATCTGTTTTGGAACACCAGCATATGTTAAACATCCAAAAGGTTTTAGATGCAATATTGATGGTTTTCTACCCGAATATTTTTCGAAAGGGGTTTTGTTACCGTCTTTGTGACAAATTCTATTCCACGCATAAGTGAAGCAAAGTAATGCTTCTCCCCAAAACTTATGTAGAACTTCGCTCGACTTAAGCAATGCTTTAATGCCATCTATAGCGGTTAAATTGTATCTCCGCTACCCCATTCATTTCCGGCGTATATGGATTTGTTACCTCGTGCTTTATACTCAGTTCTGCCAAAAAAGTATCCATATCTTTATTACAAAATTCTAGTCCGCCATCAGTTTTAACTGCTATTAATTTTCTATTTAGAAAACGTTCTGCTCGTTTCTGAAATCTTATAAACGTATGAAATACGTCCGACTTTTTCTTAATGGGAAATACAGTCACTTTTCTCGAGTAATCGTCAATTATACTCAAGAAATATTTATTACCGCCTTGACTTTCAGTTGGCATTGGACCACAAAGATCCATATGCAACAATTCCAGTGGACGTTTTGATCTTACGGCCCCCGTCTTTTTAAAGGAAACTCTTTTGGACTTAGCTAATTTACACGGAATACAAGGTGACTTATTATCAGCTAAACGTGGGAGACCTCTTACACTATCATTTTTACTAGTTTTTATCAAGTAATCGTTATTAATATGGCAAAAGCGTTGATGCCATATTTCAATTGATCCGCATTTTGTTTTGTCAGTTGCATTACCAACTGAATTTATTTCTGTACTCTTGGGTAAAATATAATGGTCAGGCTTAAAAAAATACAAATTTTCGTGGCGTGTCGCCGAGAACAACTTTAGCCAGTCTTTATTGAAAACGTTAATTTTACCCTTGCTACCCACAAAATGCGTACCTTTACTTTCTAATCTGAAACCGGATATCAAATTTCTCCTTAACTTGGGACTAAATAAAACATCTGAAAAAGTTATTTCATGAAAACTATCCTTATATTTTACCAAAAATTTAAGTTTACCGATTCCCTCTATTGGACAACTTTTATCCTGCGTTGCTAACGACATTTTCATGTTAGATATTGGTCTAAAATCTAAAAATAAACTCTTGTCATTACAAAAATGACTAGTGGCAGCCGTATCTATTACCCAAACATCTTTATCAGAGTTTTCCTCAAACAAGTTACAACTAGTAACAAGGTGCTTATTTAATTCTATAATACTACATTCAGCTTCACAAAATCTTAAATTTATATTAAACTCTGTGTTATAAGTTTCACTTGCAGTTGAAGGAGGCTTTTCTCGAGAGTTTTTCTCTTTACAATTTACTTTAAGATGCCCATATTTATTACATAAATAACAAGGACCTATCATCTTACTAGACCGTTTTAAATGTTTGGTAGTTTTACATTTAAATACCTTACCGTCCTTTTTATGATATTCTGTTTTACCACTTGGATCTGCAGGAGTTGCAGTCGTACCACCAGGAACTGTATTTACATTTCTAGGAACTTTGCTCAACTTCTTCTTTGATAGGAAATTGCTGAAGTAAACGGTCTCCGTTTTCTCCAAGTCCTGTTTCATAAGTTGAAGACGATTGGCTTCCAATATCAGCTCCGCTTCAATTTTGACAGCTGTGAAGTCCTCTTCTTTCCATCTGTAAATTTGTTGCACGGTAGACTGGAATTCCTGAGGAAGCCACCTTATTAATTGAAACCCTATATAAAGGTCATCCAATTTATGACCCGCCTCTTGTAGCCTGGTTGCCGCCGTCTTTACACGAGATATGAAGATTCCGACATCTTCCCTTGGTTGGTATCTTGTTCCGAAGAATTCATCCAAAAGCTGGATAACCCTGGCTCTTGTCACTGGTTCAAAGTGATCCTTTAATATTTTCCATGCCACTACTCCATCAGTTGTTTCTATTATCAGATTCTTCAGATCTGAACTGATGTTAGTGTAAATCAGCGTATAGCATCGATCTTTCCGTAGTTGGAAGTCACACTTTTCCTTGTAGGTTGCCCCTTCATCAGGTTCCCCTTGCTTGGTCTGTATAATAAATTGCCAGCAACCATAATGCATTAAGATTACTTGCATATCATGTTTCCATGTGTTCCAATTATTTTGGGTTAACACAGGAATCTGATTGTTCACTTCCATATTCGATACTCTATTTAGTATACCAGCAACTGAAGTTCTTCAGAAATAATTCTATACTGGAACAATATTTAAATGGACAAAGTTCATATTCTGGTTCAACTGCTTAACCTGCCTCGACATAGAGCATGGCCTAGGCCCATAACCACTATGATATAATTCTTCATCGTGAATTAACGTAAGCAAAGCTTGGCAGCGAAATTTAATGTCGAGGAGGCATAGTAATAAAGCAGTTTCGTTAAAAACATTTTTATTCTTTAAATAATTCAAGTGAAAATTCTCGCCACTGGAGAAATAAAAACATTAAGTTAAAAAAAATATAATCATCAAAATATAATATTACCAAACTTTGGTTAACTGATTCGAACCATCTTAAAAAATACTGAGCAACAAACCAGTTGCACATCTCATATGCCCCCAATCGAAGAGCAAAATCACCTCGTCCGAAACCGACGATCCTTTCTCAACCAACCTCGGTCTCCTTAAATACTTACACGAGCCAAGTTAGTTAGATTTACATTGCAGCCGTTGCCAACTACAAATCTCGAAACTCGCACAAAGGTCGGGTTCGAATCAGTTTATTTACTTGAGATCATGGCGCGTGGTTGGAAAAACTTAAGGACCATAAAAATTCGGATCCTAAAATAATTTTTTTTTTTCAAATGTCTAACATGATCGAATACCTGAAGAAAGTAAATGATTGGATCAAATCCTGTAAGAATGTAGGTGATTTGATCAAATCCCTTAACAGTTTTAGTGAAAAGATGAAATAATATTGTTAAAAGTATTCATTTATTTATTAAATTGTGCATCATTAATTGTAGAGTAAGTAATACATTAGTCATTGACATAAAAATTATTTGTTGGAAAATAATTAACAAACGAGAAATATATACTTTAGTTGATATATTTTTTAAAAGATATTTTTATTAAAATGTTAAACGTTTTTTCCCCTGTGAACGTAATTAATTAATACTTCTAAATGTTTATTCAATTTTATTAAAACACGTTGTTGATTTGTAGCATATCGAGTTACAAAGTACGTTACATTTTGTGCAAGCAAATCTTTTTGATTTACATCGTAATTTGGCATGCTCACAGGAACACTTCTCAAATCCTTGACCTTCAAATAAGGCTAATTTTCCTTCGATTAATCAGTGGAACTGTTTTTTTAAATATTGTAATATATATTTGAAGAGTGTTTTCAGGTAGAGTCTTTCATAATTCCAACTGAGTTACCAATTTGGTATAAATTATTTCTTAAATCTAATACGATCCCCACTATGTTATTTCCATCTATAATATACCTTTATCTTAGGTATATGCACCAAAACTGCGGAATTCACTAACACATCTTTAAACTTCTTCAAAAAAAGCTTTTTTTTTCAGCTGATCTTTTCCAGTATTTTGCAGCATTTTCCCTTTCATCTTTAATATACTCTCCCTTTTTTTAAGCATAAATAGCATTGTGAATTTTCAATCCGTAACCCTTTGAAATATTTTTATCTTTTTTTTAATTCTTCTGGATATTAATCCTATAGACTGTGAAAAAAATTATAAAAAATATTTTTGACCCCCCCCCTTCCCCTTCTCTCACTTGGAATGCAGACGGTACTCGCACAATCGGTTGGGTTTTACTTGTGAAACCGTTACCTGTGAGATTTTGCGATTTATACATTTTTTAGCTCTAAGTTGATAGAAGAAACAAACTTAATTCAACTAAAATTGCTACAAATAAGGAAATTATTGTGATGTATAGGTTAATTTGTTTTATTGACTCAGTATTTATTTACTGTGAAAATCTTTAAGGCATGATTTTGTTTTTGGCAAGCATAAATAAACATTGCATTTTTCAAGATGTGTTTTCCAATTTCTTTCGCAGTTTTCAAATCTGCACTTGCGAGGCCTTCAAATGTCATCAACATATCAAAGATGGCTATACATGTCATACCTTTTATCCTTGCATGACCTTTTAGCAGGCGGATTATAAAACTTTGATCTTTTTGCAGAAATAATTACAACCGTCTGCATCATCAATTAAAATAATTTTGTTAGCAGGTGGAGATACTGCTACGCTTCTCTAATTTAAATTTTAAGAGATCCATTTTGATTTTTTGGAGGAACTTTATTTGATATTGCATTGTGTTTGTACTGAAACCAAGAATTTGCTACAGCTAAAACAATTAAATGAATGGACTCAAGAGACTTTCATGGTAAATGATGATCCAAAATTGACTTTCCAATACAAATATTTTCATGTTTTTCTTCCTCGCTCTCATCTGAACGTGATTCTCCTTCCAGTACATGTAGTTCATATGTTTTATCCACAGTTTAGTCCTCATCCAAGTTCAAAATCTAATTTATTCATCAGTTGTAAAAAAATTCTTCTCTAGTGAGATTTCTTTTACTTTTAGACTCCTGAAATTGTTTTTGATTAAAAGTAAGCAGAGTGTTACATGAAAAATAATAAATTGTATCAAAAAATTATGTTATAAAAATAATAATAAAATATAAATCACATCTTAAACTACCCCACCGGAAAACCCAAGGATTTTTTTCAATGGGGGGGGGGGAGAAGGAAGAAATATGAATGTGTGCAAATATCTGTGTAGAAAATGAAAATGCCATACCCCTCAACAAATATAGGAAAGAGATAATTAATTGCAAAAAAGAGGGAGAGAAAGATAAAAGGGACTCGTCCATGACAACCCCCAAGAAAATATGGTATTAATTATATAACAGTATATTTCACTTTTATTTAAGCTTCCATCAAAATTATTCAAACAGGAAAAACTCACATGGCCTTTACAGTTGCAGTGACTCAAGTAACACCCAAGTCGCACGATCGCGCTGGTAACAAATACCGAATCCTACAAACAACATTAAGAACGTATAGATAATAATTTTACTATTTTACAATTATTTAAACATTATGACGAAAATTTGCATCCAAGCAATGATAAATATATTATAGTTACCTTTTTACGACAGATAAAAAGAAGACGTATTTTTTCGATGCATTTGTAAATAAAGCTAGATTTGCCAGCTGAAAGTAAAACATGGACTACATGTGTGCCGTCTCTTGATAAAAAGTGATACATTACGCTTTCTGAAAACCCACTCAATCATTCGATTTGGGCTTTTCTTACATACGCCTATTCCAGAAGCAAAAACGTATAAGAATACTTAACCCACTCGATCGCGTGGATTGGGTCTTTAAGGGATAAAATTTTTTCTCTTACTGGATTCCCATTTTTTCCATGCACCGAATTTTTACAAATGTCACATGAACGGACTCCAGTTGGTTCTATTCTTCAAAAGACTAAACATGCTTTATTGTCTCTGACTGCTTCTGATGCAAGTAAAACTACAGATATTTTTACTGTTGAAGCAGGAGTTAAATTAGAGTTAACTGGCTCGAGAGTTGTCTCATTGTTCATAAGAAAAATGATCCAATTTCTGATAGATCTTTAAACTGATAGCCTTTTTTGGAAGGTAAATCAGCTGTGCTGGTAGATCATGTGACATTGGATTGTTATTGTTAATTGATTTTACAATATTGTTGATTGTTTTTGGTTCTATTCCAAAAAAAGCTAAGCAAGGTAATCGTTTAATGGTTCGATGAAAAGAGATATTCTTTTGGAATTGAATGAAGTAAAAACCTAAAGCCAGCGTTTCTCAAACTGTGGGGGGGGGGGGCATGATAACCCTACAAGGGGGGCATGAGCAAATCGAAAATGAAAGATTTTTTAAAAAAATAACTGGAATGTGAAGTAAAACAAAATTTTTTTCTGACATAATAAAAAATGCACATTTACACTGATATAATATATATATCATCTGGCGATATTACGTCATAAAAAATAAAAGCTTCAACCTTTGATCCTATAACCAAATAAAATAAAACATTTTGTTTGAATTGCTGTAATCCCACGCGAGACAGATGAGAGATTTTTTATTACGTTTCTGTTTAAAGGTAAAATACAACTCTTTCTAAGAAAAAACATAACCCAGATCCAGAATCAAAAAAATTATAGGAAGATAAAAAAAAATTCATCACTGCTATTATTATTGAAATAATGTATATATATATATATTAGCTGTAAGAAGAAAGGAAGACTTAATTCACATCTCACCCCCTGATCAAGCAAGGGAAGAACCTGGTGAAAAAATGCATATTACTCATGATAGCGAAAGTTAATTTGAGAAAAGCGATGAACATGAAACGAAAGGAAAATTTTCAAATGCTTCCTAAAGAACATCAACTAAAATATGAAGCCATAAATGTACCACAACACACACTGCGCTTTGTCAAAAAGACACAAGCAAGAAAAAGTTCAACATACTAATTGTCGATCATCAAATGACATTAAAACTACAATAACTTGAACAGAAGATGACAGTTTTGCCTGCAAGTAACATTCCTGTAATGTTTGTGAAAATTGTCTGTGATTTGTGTACTTTATGAAGGTCATGCACATTTGAATCATTTAAGTTTATTTTTCATTATTGGGCTTTTTCTCAAATTATCAAAGAAAAATTGAAAAGTCTTTGAAAGTAGGTAAGTTTACTTTCTTTTAATTAAATTATTCAGTGGAATTACTATTTTTATCGCATCACTAAAATAATTATAATAAATTATAATTTAAAAAAAACTAAAGAACACGCTTTTATACTGAATCGAACTAAAAAGTAAAAAAATAATTCTTAATATAAGAATAAAATGATGAACGAGAAAATTAATGTCATTGGGGTAAAAGCGTGGGGTGTTCTATAAATATATCAATTGTTATAGTTTCTAACTTCTTTCAATTCCGAAATTGCACCCCACGCTTTTACCCCTATGACATTAATTTTCTCGTTCAACGTTTTATTCTTATATTAAGAATTATTTTTTTACTTTTTAGTTCGATTCAGTATAAAAGCGTGTTCTTTAGTTTTTTTAAATTATAATTTATTTTTCATTTTTTAGTTCGATCTATAGTAAAAGCGTATTTTTTAGTTTTTTAAACTGTCATTTTTTCATTGTTGAATTTATCCTTGAGTTTGATATTTGGAGCCAGAATTACGTGGCTGCTGGAATAAGTCTTGCTCTTCAATGGATTTTAATTAAAGGGTCTGAAGTGTATTTATTCTCTCTGTTTACGGGGCCTCGGGTGAGTCCCGTATCGTTATATTAGATTCCGTCTCAAAAGAACAGGTCAAACAAATAAAATGTCTGGTAAAAAGAAAAAAAGTTCGAATAAAAAAAATTTAATGTACCACATGTTTTTATAACGGACTAAAAAGTATAAAATTCCTTCCCTTTTCGTTTTCTTTTTTCATATTTTCATGCATTGTCATCCACTTCTGAGATATGGTCCAAATCTCATGTCTCTAGCTCATCCGAAAGTCACACAGTTTAAAATCAATTACAAAATTCCACCCGGACAGACATTAAAGAAAGTGAGTTAATAAAACCATGGTAATAATTAAGTGTCAAACGTATTCTCACCTTTTAAACGTATTGCTATAATGTTAATTCGTATTATCACTTCTAAACGTATTGCTTTATAAAAATAAAAAAATATTTAGCAGTTACAACATAAACTTTTTTTTCACATCACGAGCCTATTTTTTTTATTTTCATTTTCAGAAAATGTTTATATTATAATAAGAAATAGATAATACACACCCACTCTCCACTTTATCACATACAGAACACTTTTTTTGTTTTGTTTTTATAAACCACAAGTGTATTAATTAAAAGCACTCACTCTCTGTAGGGTTACACCTTTTTCTTTTAGTCGCTAAATCTGGAATTAGTCGCCAAATCTGGAAATGTTATATGGAATTAGTCGTTAAATCTGAAAATAGTATATCGAATTAGTCGCCAAATCTGAAAATTGTTGCCAAATCTGAAAGTGATATATTTAATTGTCGCCAAATCTGATTATCGTGATTCCTGACGATCCTGATGAGGACAATAGAACAAAATTATGAAATTATTGTATTGTCATCGGGTCTTGACAAGTGTGCAAAATTTCGAATTAATCTGACCTTTTTAAGTGGGTGAAAATCGAGTTCCAAGATTCCGTTACATGCAAGTGAAACTTACAAAAGCGTGTTAAAAAAAGGATTGGGGTGACTGAGTCACCTCGCATGACCATTAACGTTAGTATCGAGTGCGCGCCTGCTCCCGGATTAAGACATTTTGAAGTCTCCTTGCTTTAAACAATTAAAATAACACAATTATTCTTTTTCATTATTTAACATTAATTCTAAATGCTAATTCTGTGAGGCCTAAAATTACAGTTAATTTAAAACTATTTACAATATGACCATTCATTTACATCACAGGTTCTCAAACTTTTTTGTCTCGTAGACCCCTTGCCATGTTTTTCGGTTTACGACAGAGTCCTGCTTAATTAATATTGAATTTTTGTAAATTTATCAACTTAAATTCTTTTTAACCGCTGGTACTATTGCTCCTACTGTAAAAGAATTAAATTTCTAACTGGAATGAAACATAGTGCTTAAAATATAAAAAGCATATGTTAATTAACTAAATTAAAATTAATAAATAAATAAAACTTAAATAAACTAACTAATCAACAAACAAATTACTTTAATGGGAGGGATGAATCTCTTGCACTACAGTATCAAATTTTCAACATTTGGTATCTATCTTGTCTGGTTTAATTTTAAATCTATTTTATAGTAGTGTCCAGTTTTTTTCTTTCTTTATTTTTTTCTTTCGAGATTTGCAACCATGCTGAAATTCCTTCACTCTAGGAAAAGCAATGAAAAACTTCCTCACAATATTCCATAAGTCGAGACAAATAACAGATTTGATTTTTTAAAGCCAAAACTGCTGGCATCCGTTTCTCAACTTTAAGATCTTCGTTAGTGCTTATTAGTTCCTATTGTAACTTGACATTTTTTTTCTATATGACCATATGAAGTCATTGCCTACTGTGGTATTTCCATAGTCAAAGCATTCCCAAACCTGGTTTTAAAATCTGAATAAAAGGCATTTAGATGTTGAATGTATGTTAAAACGTCTGTGAGAAATTTAGAAAATTCGGGACCTCCAGTATTATATTTCTTTAGCTTAAATCAGGAAAGAAAAGCTGAAAGGGTTCTTGTTTCAATAAAATTTATGCTGTCACCTTGTAAATGCAAATTAATCTAATTAAATTTAGTAAATAAATCTGTTAAATAGGTAAAATTTGGCTTACACGTGATTATAAATTTTCTTTTAAAGTTAAAGTTACAATCTAGTTTAATGAGAGCCAGTATCACCAGTACTTACTCCTCATTGACCCCCAAATTTGTTTTGGCTGGCATAGACCCCTAGGGGTCTATGTAGACCACTTTGGGAATCACTGATTTAAATAATCATTTTACATTTTTGTATACATTGTCGTGCACTTGGTTTTACTGTCCTTGCAATTCAGCTATTATATCATGAATAATGTTTAATTTTTATAAAAATGAACTCATGGAAAAAGAGCGGGTACTTCAGTCAGTATACTTTTAATGCATCAATACTGCACAAGGTATTTTTAACTAATTTCTTAATACTAAATTAAGAACAAGTTTAATAATTATTAGTTAAATAATTATTACTATGGGCTCATCTTGCAAAGCAAAATTTTTGAAAGGAAAGCTTAGTATTAGAAATTGACACTTTGAGTTATTTTTTTATATTTAGCTAAGGATCTATACTTCCTTAGCAAGAAAATCCTTTTAAAATTCTTTGGCAACATGGTTAAATGATTTTCAATGGTTTTAAAAACAACTTCCACATGTTCTTCGGATTTGTAAGTTTCTGCGCATAATGCACAGGGGCTATTTGTTCTCCATTTACTTCAGTAGTAATAAATCTAAAATTTAAGTATTCTTCAGAATATTACCTTGATTTAATTTTCAAAACCATGCTTGTCTATGCACTTGTTGATACTTTATTATCGTCGAATGTTCGCTTACGACTTAAAAGTTACGACTATGATTTGTTTCAATCTACTGCTGTAAATACTTAATACTGTGAATTACAACTAACGTGCGCGTGCAAATTATAAAATGCACATTTAAGATAGATTCAGTAGCTATAGAAGTATCGATTCGACTAAAATTGACTCGAATTGTACGAGGTACAACAGAGTTGTACCTCGTACAATTCCAAGAGTTATAATAAGTTGTCCAGACTCACGCAAACACTCGCGAGAATGTTAGATGTGATGGATATGGTCGAGAGGAACAGACTAGATCAGGGGTACTCAACCTTTTTTGGGCCGGGCCGCATACATATGTTAGCTATTTCACGCAGGCCGCAACATGAGGAGTAATGGGGGGGGGGGAGAAATGTGTGCTTTAAGATCAAGATAACAGAAAATTAAAAATGTGAAAATTGACCAAAATATTAGAACACCTATTTTGCGTTTTTTTAATTGTTATTTTTTACTTTTGACGCTGAATTTTTCTAAATTGGAAGCATTTAAGACTATTCTTTCACAATTTCTGCATCAGTAAACGATTTCATATGATAATCAATGATATAACAAATTTCATAAAGTGCCTTTGTTATTCCTGAAACATTCCCACTGAAAAATATTTTTTTGCTGTTGTAAAGATTATTAAAGAAAGCCTATTTATCATCTCTTGAAAGAGATCTTCGAGGAAAAGAATAATTTAACTATTCTTGCTTATTGGTATTTCTTAAATACACTTTCGTGACAAATCAAACAATTAATGAACCATGGTTGTTTTTCATTACAAAATAGTCAATTTCCCAATAGTCTAGGAACAATAAATTTTCTTCGAACTTGTCACTTACATGATATGAGATATAGTTAAAAATTAGTTCCACTCATATAATGGTCGCTACTCCACTGTTGTCTATTTCACTAATCAGAAGAAAAAAATGTCAATTCGCACCCATACAACATCGACATCAAAAAGCAAAATTGATATATTTGAATTTTAGCAAAGAATTTCACACCAAATTTTCATAAATAAATAAATTAATTTCTCAAAACAATGGGTTATTACCGGGCCACTTAAAAAGACCGATGACCACAGGTTGAGTACAGCTGGACTAGACTATTTTTTTAATGACATTTGTACTTTTAGAAATGGATGATATTGGAAATAAATCTTTTAATTGAATATCATTTTGCAATCTGTTCCAATTTAAAAATTATAGAAAGAAAAAGAACATAATAATTACCCTATTACTTAAAAGTAATTTACTTAAAATATATATTACTTTAAAGTAGCATATATAGTTTAATACGCATCTTGTTAATTTCTACGGTTTATAATTAAGATCGTATTGTAGCTTTAGCATCAAAGTGCATTATTATTGCATTCAATATATTATTCTTGTATAAGGGAGGGATAATTCTTGATAAAAATTATGATTGAAAATTGGATCGCCAATATTGAAAGTTTGAGAAGCACTCACTGCCTAAGGCCCAATTTTTTTGCGTCCTTGTCAATTATCTAAACACGTAACACAGCTTTATCATCTTGATTTGATATCTCAACGGATCCAGGATGTGATGGTGGATTTTTAAGTTTACCATTTACATTTTCGTACGTTGGGCACAGGCTGATTAATTCTTGTATGACAGCAGCTGTAAACTCACGACCGTTGTCGCTTTGTAAGATTTTTTTCGAGGGAAGAATTGACTTACAAAAATATTTTAATAGCTACATTGCTACTTCAAAAGCTCTTTGTGAATCCAACAATCGAAAAAAGCTAAATTTCCTCGCGTGGTTCTAGTGGTTAAATAGCAATTTTTAATTTCTATCTGAGGTTGACTGTGAGTCATCTAAATTAAATTGGCCACGTTTATTGAAGTCGCTAGATAGAATCGGGTAAACAATGATGTCTTTGGAAATTTTTTTAGACTGACATACCTTGTACGGCTTTATGTACAGGATATTGCTTTAAGCACGGCACTGTATGTTGCACAGTCTAAGTAGTGGTGCTAATTTAAATTGTCCAATGATTGTTACAGCGTTTTCTTTCCTTTTGGACCACAAAGGTTTTTCTTTTTCATCCTGGTTGTTCAAAAATGTCCTGATAGTTTCACTGAACTGTTTTTCAGATATAAATTCAGTCAGATTTTGATTTTTTTCTCTACTTCTGAACTCCTTTTTAGGTAGGTAGATATTTAAAAGAAAAAGACTCGGAAATACAGAAAGAAACCAGACAAATACAGGCAACCTTCCTCGTGTAATCTTTGTGCTCTGGCCAACACGTACGCCAGAGGGGAACAGGTTGGTAAAGGGGAGTGATAACAAGAAAATAGAGTTGTGCGAGTCCTCTACCTTGTTCATTTCATCTTTTCACTAAAACAGTTCGTGGATTTGATCAAACCACTTAATTTCTTCAGGGAAATGACCCACAAACAGTAGTTATTTTAACTTCTTCCGTTAATTGATCATATCCCATTGGAATTTGAACAAATCCTTTTCATCATTTCTCGGCGACATATATACGTATACATAGGAAATGGTACCGAATAATTTATATTATCGAATTTGTTTTGTATTCATGGGCTTTCCTATCCGTTCACAGTTATGAATAGTCACTATTTGGCATCATGTTTGGGAGGGCGTTATTCGTTAATGTAAGCCGAACCGACTGGTGCGTATTGATGACTGTAAGACTTTCGATAAATATGTTGAAAACTAATGCAGAATGTTTTTTTTTACGATTTACTCTATGACAAGGATAACGCTCGCCCACACACATCAGCCTATAGGTAACGTAGGTGTTTGCTTGGTCACCGATGTTCCCTGATCGTTTCCTTACTAACAACATTTAGGACATGATTGGTAACCTTTAGCGTGCATTATCACCGCCTCGTTCAAATGACAAACTACGGCAAATGGTTTAGAGAGAAGGATTTAGAACATCTTTCTGCTATAAATACACGTGCGTATTAGTTATATTCTTCGATGTATTGTTCTCTGTATTTTTGCTCGTAGTGAACCTACAATCTGGTATTGTCGCTAACTATTTACATCCTGTTGAATAAACGTCGTTGTATGCTGTGTCTCTGCCAATTTTCATCCCTTTCTACAATCGCGTTCGTTGTCACGCAACAAAATTTACTTTTAAAGTGTAATCCATTATTTCTATTGGATTAAATTGCTTTGATTAAAATTGTTAGTACTTCATGTGTGTGTATGTTAACTGAATTACTCAAAGAGCAATTATAGTGTGGACAATAATATATTTTAAAAAAGAGGAGATTTATAAAATGTGGGGGAAAAGCAGAAAATGGATGATAAAAAAGTAGTTGTCGAATG
Source organism: Trichonephila clavata (assembly GCA_019973975.1). Classification (NCBI taxonomy): domain Eukaryota; kingdom Metazoa; phylum Arthropoda; class Arachnida; order Araneae; family Nephilidae; genus Trichonephila; species Trichonephila clavata. Next base: position 189,259 of record BMAO01035747.1, on the reverse strand, counting down.
TTGCTTTTTAGTTTTTTTTAGTAAAAAGCATTATAGTGAAAAATTTAAGAATTTAACTATAAATAAGATATTTATCAATTAACTATTATTTAATATTTATTAATCTTTTATGTATTTATATTACAATGTAACCTTAAATTATAGTGAACACTATTTCTCGAAGTACAATTTACTACTTTTATTTGTTTGTTGAAATTAAGATAATGTGAATTTGATGAATTTTTGAGTAGTGATGGATAATAGTGGCATACGTGTTTTATTAATAAAGCAGAGTTTCAGTAAAATGCAACAGAATAAGAGTTGCATTTTTTATTACGAAAAATGTTCTGATTTATTTTGTGTACTTATTTTGATTTATTTCTCGAATTTGAATTCTACAATACTCCTCGTCATCTGTCGGATGTTTCATTTTTTTTCTTTTAATTCTTAAAATACCTGTTAAGTTTAATTTCTGTCTAGCTTAAATCACGAACATCTGTAAAATAAAAATACTCTTAGCTGTGAAATATATTTAGTTTGTATATTTCTTTTAGTATTATATGACACATCTTTTTGTTTAGTTTTTAAGGGATATGTGTATCATTTACCCTGGTACTTAAAATAATGAAAACTTAAATGCTAGGTCTCACGAATTTTTTGAAAAGAAATGAAGGAAAGTTAAAGCTGCTTCCTAACAATGAGACATATTTTTAGTTTCGATTACGTAAATGCAAATATGTGCTGTAGATTTAGAGAGAAATGCTCTGTAAATGCTGATTTCCACGTTTGACGCTTTCTCAGACCACGACGATTTCCGTTGTGTTTTTCTACAAGATATGCTTGGTGAGCTTCAAAAACAAATAGTTAAAATTTGTGAACTTGAACACCTAAATAATGGAATAAGGTAGAGAATCGTAGGGAGGCTTTGTGCCGCGGTCCTCATGACCGACGTTGTCGAGTCACTGTTTCGAAACCTAGAGCCACAGAAGACCCACTGTGTGGAAGGCTGATGCACTTTAAATCTGTCGAAGCTCAAAGTCCGACGATTGGCGTGGCGCGGTAGTTTGGAGAGAAGGGCTAGCTCACACACACACACACAGGTGTACCCTCGTTGCTTGACCGTGGTTCAAAATTACTATGTCCATCGCCAGTAGTCTTGGTGTTGCTTCTAAGTGAGACATGAATCAATATACAAATTTATTCCAAACTAGAAAGGCTTAGTAGATTGCTAGAGACTTTAATATAAGCATTGTGGGCAGCTTATTACTACATGTTAATAAGCCTGGATCCTTTCTTAAAAGGTCTGGGCCATCACGATTATTAAAGATCGATATCGATATATCAAGACATAACAAGAGCACCGCCTCGTGAAACTGATGCGATCGGAAAAATAGAAGTTTCAAGAAAGTTTTGTAAACAATTTATAAGAAGAATTGCGAGATCAAAAGAGTTCGTTCAGCATGGAACATCCAACACTAGAGCAGAGATTCAGTGATAAATCCAGATTCCACCCAGCCACTGATTCTCAACCGTTTCAGGAAGTGGATGCTTTTGCCGATGTCTCTGTGACGAGGCATAGGACACTTTTTCAGGCGTGCTCTGATTTCATTTTTATAGCTGTCATTCAGATATATAGAGCGCCTGCGAACGTCTCAAAAATCAAGATATTCACCAGCCAAATCTCCATAGAGACTTCCTACTAACTTTTTTCTTATTATTAAGATGGAAACTCTTTTGAATTTAAATGCAGTATAATTATAGTTATTCAAACCAGATATAGGAAATTTTCTTCCAAGAAATGTTATTTCTTACACTTCTTAAATTAGTTGTATTTTGGTTTTTTTTTGGTATTGTTACTTCAGCTATAATGATAAAGTTTTTTTCCCTAAACAATCACTTCACGAAAAATATTCTGCTGTTTACCAAGAATCAGATACACATTCAGATTCATATTATCGGATCAATTTATCGATTGAGATTTTAGTGATGATTTCATTTTTTGAGACTTGGAAATGTAATTATGTACTTTGATTTGCTGGGCTTATTTTTATATATCTGTATTTTTATATTTTATAGCCAGATTTAATTTTGTAACTATCTATATTTTTAAGGACACCTATTATGATTATTTTATATAATTTGAGTTAAAATAAAAATCATATATATATATATACATATATGTAGATTTTCTGTTTAAAATTATACTGCCTTGAATGTGTGATGATTAGTATTGTAAATATGTGTTTTGAAGAACTTAATTTAAAGTCATTGAATGAATGCAACTTTTTTTACATGCTAGCAATTAAGGAAGCCGATTGTGCAAATATCAGAAAGCTGAGGTAAGCAAAAGCTACTTCCAAACTGAAATAAAAACTCTTCTTTATTATTATTTTTATTTATTTATTTATGATGTATTCATATTCATGGAGGATTTTTAGATCTTTGATTAATAAATTTGTATGTGGCTTTTTTTAACATTGTTGTAAAAAAAAAACAATATTCATTTTATAAGCCAATGTTTTGTATCAGCCAAAATTTATATTTAATTTAAATTAGTTTTTGTTTGAGAAAGAAACTTTTATTGTTGATTTCTCGATGTTTTCAATTGAAGTGTCAAAAATGTGAACTCTTATTTTAAATGCTATATTCGTTCACTTCTATTGCTGTAATAATTGTGACAACTATTATTTCTGCTGTTTCATGGAAATCGCGGTGTAGTTTATTTTATACGCCAAATTAATATCAAAAATCGGAATTTTTAAAAAATTCAGAAATTTTACTTGAACGTTAGGAACAAATTGTATTTTACAATGTCTTTCTAAGTTGTTAAAGTTTTGTGGGATACAAAACACATTTTCTCATTTTTTTTTATTATTCCGCTCGCAACATTAAGAAACATTCTTTCATTTCACCATCAAAATCTTGTTCTAATAATAATTTGTTTTGAAATTCTTTTTTGGTACTCTCTCCAAAAGTTGTCTCTTTCTTTAAGTAAGTGGAAGAAATAAGTGATTATGTATTATTTAAAGACAAAAAGTTGTACACACTTTTGTGTACAACTTTACAACTCAAATCAAGCTGCCTTGGTGTTCAAATGAAAATATACTGAAACCTATTCCCCCCTCAAAATGATATAATTGTTATACATTTTGCTTAGACATGCATATTTTGGAACGGCCGTTGTCTTGCAATCCATACCAATTCTGAAACAACCCAAGAAGTTGTTCTATGTTGTATATATTTCTGAGTACTATGATATATACAAGTGGTTAATGATGATGATGGTGTCGTATCCACGACGGGACTAAATCCAACAGTGCCATGGGCCTAGATGACTCTTATGGCAAATTGTTCAATATTGTCCACATAAAGGTTCGTTGACGAGAAAATGACCCCTATTTCTCGTAGAGCAGAAAAAATGGCTAATCAGTCAAAAATATGAGCAGGTGTTAGCTTTGTATCTAAAGAGTTCTCTCTGTATCTATACAGTTTTTTTTTTTCTTGACAAGCGGCTATCAATATACTATTACCGCAAAAACTTATCAGCGACTACACTGTATCGCAAAATATGAATGAGGTGGTATCTTCAAGTGACGAAAATAATTCTGAATCAGTTTTTCACAAGAAAATTGACTGTATTGACTACAAAGAATAGGTTTTATACTAGCTGCATGTCCCGGCGTTACACGGGCTTTTTCCGAGTGCATAACTTTTTGACAATAGAAATTTTCTCTTCTCCTCTCAATGTCATTATTTCCTAGTTTGTGTGTGATTTCTATATTTTGTCATTAAAATTCCCTTTTTCGAAATTTCTTCCACCTCTTCACCCCGTCGGATGGTATATTTCCCCTCCACTTAAAAGGGGTCTGCACTTTCTATAGGAGCCTATGTTAAAATTGCGTAAGTTTAAAAACCTTTTTCTCAGAAACTATTTGCTCCTCATTGATGAAATTTTTACAGTAGGTTATATGTACTATCAATAAAACTTTAGTGGAGGGTTTTGTCTTTTTACTAAAAATTGATATAATTATGAATTTTTTAAAAAATGTCCAATCCCCCCCCCCTAAAATTTCGTTTAAAAAGGTGTTATCTAAAAAAGTTTGCTAGGTATTTCTTATCCCCTCTATGTAAATGTGTAAACATGTTGAAAATATACTTACTGAAAATTTGAGTACCCTACACTAATTAGTTTCTGAGAAAAAGGTACAAAAAAGGAAAAATATTGCATTTTGAGAAAACAAGCTTTAAAGTAAAAATTTGTAATTTTTGACGATTTACCTTTTTTAATACTTTCCAGAAAAATATGAAACATTTTCTTTGCCCTCTCTGCTTCTACAAAAGACTCTTCTAATTTTCTTTTTTTCATTATTTTTAGCAATCTAGCCTTTTTTTTTTTGTATCTCAAGATGCTTTCGTTGGGCTACACGAATCCTACGTGCATCTAATTTTTTAAAGCATGACACACAATTAAAACCTGGTTCAGTACCACAATGTTTTAAAATGATTAATTTGGCTATATGGCCCATATTGAATTGTGAAATTCCAATTTTTACCCCTAATTTTAGAGTTTTTAACTCCACAATCGTAGATTTTGGAGTGACTGACCATATTGTATTATTAACTGACTCATTGGGTTTTGATTCTTTCCATGTAGAGATTTTTTTTAATAACCTAGGGTCAGCTAAATTTCTAAAAATTGGCTTAATTTCATTCATGAGGGAAGATGGCACATGGGTATGTTTTTTATGGTCATAATGCTTTTCGTTAAATTCAGCTTTTGCTTTCTGAAACTTGCACCATGAATTTGTACCCGAGGGACATAATCCATGTTGAGGGCTCTCATTTGTAGACAAAAGATGGAAATAAACAGCCCAAATAGCAGTTTTCATGTTGTGTAAATCATTGATATTGTTTCTAATGGTCATACCATAATACCTCTGAATTTTGGAAATTAAATGTCGTCCACTTAGGCTTCTTCCACCACTTAATTTTTTTCCTCTGTTTTTTCTTTTGAGATTCAAAAGACGGGGTACCCATACGCTTTTGAATATGTCCAACGCACTCTAATTTTTCCACTTGAGTGTCATAAAGATTCAGGGCAAGTATTGAAGAAAAACCTCTTGAATCACCATCGCCCATATATTTTGTGTAACGAATGCCATAATGAGCTTCAGATTTTTCAAATATCGCCGTTACGCCTTTCACTTCCATGTCTCCACTTGTTCCACTATAGTTGGCAATACATGATGGTTCATGAACAGAATTAAATGCAGTTTTGCACCGACAATGTTTCGAAAACACTTCAAAGTCAATAACTTTTCCAGTATCAACACTCGTAGCTGTAACAATACCATTGAGGACCGGTATCCTCTTTTCTGCCATGAACCATCTAAGGCAACAGCAATGTCTCGTCTACCTTCTATTCGTGTTGCCTCCAACAGAATTTCTCATTGATTTTCCACAGGTAAATTTAGAAGAGTCGAACAACAATTCTGTATAAGTACGGAATTTTTCAGGTGGAGATAGCAAGTTCATAAGTCCACAGAATGTTTCTGCAGTTGAACGATCTCTTCCAATAGATCTGAAAGCAAATACCAATTTGATATTTGAGTGGAAAAGTTTATTTTTATTTTTCAATTCAGTTGACGTATGGAAACCATGTTTTTTTGTGCAAAAACTACAACAAAGTTCCATATAATACACAATTACACAATTCCAACTCTTTTAGAAGCCTCCAATGAGATGGAATGGCCACAGTTTTTACAAACAGCAAAGTTCAATAAAGCTTTTTTCAATAAATTTAGTTCTAATAAAACATTTTTTTCATTACTTCCTTCCATATCTTCATGTAAACTGTTGTTTGAAATAAGTTTTCGTGTTGAAGCACTTTGAATAACAGTTTCTGTGCTGATGAGATAGCTGGAACATTTTGAGCAATCATTTTTTAAACGCCCACAATTTTGAGTTTTTTAAATATTTTTATAGATATCCCCATAATTTTGTCGTTAATAAAATACTGATAAATAATTTAATGTAAAACGTGGATTAAACAGAAAAAAATCTGGATAAATAAATTAGAATTCACAATTAGCAAGTTCAAGCAAAAGTAATCCCATTTTACAACAAACCAAACAAAAAAAAATAACTGTGCTGAGTTGTCTTTTACTTTCTTCAAAGAAAAATCGTTTTATTTATGTGTAAAAAAATATGTTATACTAATTGTGGACAAAACAAATCGCGCTGTTATCGAAAAATTAAGCATGATGAAAGACAGGTGCTCCTCAAGGTGCACCTGTCACCCGTCAAAGAAAGTGGCTTTCTTTTAAAAAATAAATAAAAATACTTCTAATTATTGTATTTCCATATATCATATATCATTTTAAGTAGAAATGTTTGATCTTTTTAAAAATATAAAAAAAGTCAAAATCGATCATTTTTCAAAAATTCATGTGCCGGACCCTCTTAACCCGACGTTGCGCAGGCTTTCTCTGAGAGCATAACTTTATCCCAATGGAAATTTCCTTTTTCCTTCTCGATACCAGCACTTCTGGGTGAGGGTGTATGCGTGATGTGAGGGATTTCCATACTAACGTCATTAAAATTATCTTTTCCGAAATGTCTTCAATTTCTTTTCTTTTTCAGACAGGTTTCTTTTCTCTCGGCTTAGCCCGGTGCTATACGGGCTTTTTCGTGTATAAATTATTTTCTCCTTTTTTTTTCGAGTGATAAGATCTTTCTTTAAATTTTTATTTTCGGTTTGAAATTTACAAAACTTATCTAGTTTTATCCACAAGGAAACAGACAATGTACAATTTTATTAATTAAAAAAGTTACTTTTGTAAAAAACAATATTGATTTAATTTTTTAAAAAATATTAATTTAAATCCATTTTTGTTAAATAATGAATTAAAAAATTCTAACCATTAACTATTGAAACGACTGCTTATTTTTGAATAATTGATTGTTCGATTAAAAATATGTAACTATAAAAAAAGAATTATTGGAGAGAATACCCAGACATTTGTTTGCATTCACTGTATAAAAAAAGATTCAAAATGTAAATAATACTATCTGATGAAAACATTTCAGCATTTTCTTATATTCTTAAAGTTTTTTGCTCTAAATCGCTTTTTTAAAAATAAAGAAAACTATCAGTTGTGATGTATCAGAAATAAGGTTTTCCGCACTTGCTCCATAAACCCTCAAACTCGGGAATTCTGTCGTAGATTTACCACTATTAATTATTACTGGCAATTGGTGAATTTCGCAATTTTTTTCGCTGCATTTTTATGGCTCCTTGAATTGGAAAAGTGCCTTTTTTAAAAGTATTTTATATGCAAAAAAGTAGAAAAATAGAAACAATTTTCAAAAGTACAATATTCCATAAATTTTTTAAAGGAGTTTTACAATATTCCATCTCAGTCTAACTTGGCAGCGTTGAGAAATATATACAATGTACCAATCTACTTGAAAAATAGTTCTACTTTTTTTGTATTTTGAATTTAAATTCAAGAAAATCAATAGAAATTTGTAAAAAATGCCATACGTTGTAGAAATTAAGATTTTAATAATATCTTTCAACTTAATCACATGTTAAAAGCATTTATTTTATAAACAAAGTAAGTTAATACAGTCAATAGAGCAATGACATGAAATTCCAGTTTGGCTGAAAACCGATTTTCGGCGCCAACTTTTGTCATTGTTGTAACAACGTTATTGTTACAGCAATGCAGATAAATCAAACTTGGCGCCCAAACCCGGTTTTTTAACGTTTTTAACTAATTTCTTTTTAATTAATTTAAATATTGGAATTTAAATGGTCAAAATGGCTTCCCCGGGTCATTCCTGATCTTTAGGTACCTTCGGCGAGTTTCTGCGTGGTGTGATTCGTGTGAAGATTGGTACATACATAGATACGTTTGTTTGAATTTTAATAGTATAGACTAGCTGCATGGCCCGGCGTTGCACGGGCTTTTTCGAGTGCATAGATTTCGCCAATGGAAATTAACTCTTGCCATATCGTATTCTGTGCTTCTTTCTGCAAATTTCTGTTTTCGATTTAAATTAAAAAAACTAATCTAGTTTTATCCATAAGAGAAGAGATAATGTGCAATTTTAGTATGGAATAATTAATTTACTAATGAATTATAAAAAAAAATACTACTTTAGTTTCTTAAAAAATCTTAATTTATATTCATTTTTGTTAAATAATAAATTGAAAAACTCTTAACGTTGGCTATTGATTCAACAGCTTATTTCTGGAGGTTTTATTATCCGAATAAAAATATGTAATTATAAAAAAAGGACTATGGGGGGAGCCTAAAAATTTGCTTATATTCACTACATAAAAAGAGATTCAAAAAGAAAATAATACTAATAAAAACATTTCATCATTACCTTAAGCACTCGTGAATTCAGTGTAGCAGCTTTAACACAATTAATTATTACCGGCATTTAGTGATTCTTTTCGTTGCGTTTTTACGGTTCTCCGAAACGGAAAAGTAATTTTTTTTTAACAAATAGTTTTATATTTGGGGAAAAAAACCCAGAAAAACAAAAGTTTTTAAAATTACAAAATTCTATGATTTTTTTAAAAATAAGGCTTTTAATATTTCGTTTCAACTTAACTTGACAGCGTTAAATAATGTTGAAAATGTACCAATTTACTTTAGAAAATTTTTAAATTTTCCTTCACTTCTTGGTGTCAACACTTCCTGGTTGTGTGCGTGATTTCTATATTACTATCATTAAAATTTCCGTTTTTGAAATTCCTCCCACTTTTTTCATCCTCGAAAAGGTTTCTTTCCCTTCTGTTTAGCCCAGTATTGCACGTGGTTTTTCCGAGGAAACCTTTTTTTCCCCATGGAAATTTCCACTTTCTCACCCGATGCCAACTCTGCTGTGTGTATGTATTTGCAAGGGGGTGATGTTAGTGATCTATGTATTTATGCCATTAACATTTTTTTACGAAATTTCTTCCACTTCTTTTCTTTATAATACAGATTTCTTTTTCCTCCATTCAGCCGAAAATGCATTGGCTTTTTCGAGTGTAATACTGTTTTTAACTCTTTTTTTCGATGGTTAAGATTTTCAAATTTCTATTTTCGATTAATGATTTACAAGAAACAACACTGCTTTAGTTAATACAAAATATTTATTCAAAGCGAAAAGAAAACGTTTCTAATGTAATATATTAAAAAAACTAAGCATATTCATTATCTTTTAACAATTATTATTTCTTAGAATCTAAAATGATACGAAGGATTTCAAATTTTCATTTATCAATCATTCGTTATATACTTTTAGCTTAAAAATGTCTTTAAAAACTAATCTAGTTTCATCCACAAAAACAATATACCATTTATTATTCAATATTTAATTTAGTAATGAATAACGGAAAAAAATACTGCACATTAGTTTTTTAAAAGAGTACTTTAATTTAAATCAATTATCGGTAAATAATGAATAAAAAAATTCTTACTTTTAGCTATTGAAAAAATTGCTTATTCCTGGATGTTTGAATGTTATAAACAAGTGACATAAAATAAATCCCCGAAAGAAATCTATTAGACAGAAAACACAAAAACCTTTTTAAAATCCGTAATTTATAAGCAAACTTTTTAATCTTCACGCAGAACACGGGTAATAAAGTTTGATAGAGCAAAATGTGAAATTTTTTATTGCAGAAGCTTATTTAATGACAACAATTACATATGCACAACAATTAGAATAAGTGTTCTCTGCGTGATAAATGGGATAAAAAGTTAAATTAATCATGTTTTTTTCATATTTTTAATTAATATCTTTTCAACTAATTGCAATATTGGAATGTAAATGGTCAAAACTGATTCTTCGGATCATTCCCGATCTTTTGGTACCTTCGGCGAGTTTCTGCGTGGTGCGTTTGGTGAGAAGATAGACGCACACATAGATAGAGAGATACATACATACATAAGTTTGTTTAACTACGAATTTTAACAGTGTAGACTAGCTGCATGGCCCGGCGTTGCACGGGTTTTTACCTAGTGTATAACTTAATCCGCATGTTAATTTCCTCCTTCCTTCAAGAAGCCAGCACTTTTGTGTGGGTGTATACGCTTACGATGTGAGTGCATGGACCGGCCACTTATTTTTAAAACGTATCCGTTTCTCTCTTAGATCAGATGCCAAAATGTTTTCGTTGAATAAAAACCGTTTTTACAAAATGGCTTGGTATTGACTCAAAATCACGACAATATATATATATATATATATATATATATATATATATATATATATATATATATATATATATATATATATATATTCTAGCTGCATGGACCAGCGTTGCACGGGCTTTTACCGAGTGTATAACTTAATTCCCCTGTTAATGTCCTCCTTCATAACGCCAGCATTTTTGTATGGGTGTGTTTGCGTACGACGTGAGTGCATGGCGTGGATTTCTTGTTCAACATTTTCCCTTCTCATCACAAAATAAGCACTTCCAATATTCTTTTTCGAAATTACTTTGACTTTCCTGTTTATTCTCTCTCCGCTTAGCCCGGCGTTGCACGGGCTTTTACCCAGGGAATAGCTTAATCCCCATGAAAATTTTTTTGTTTCCCTCGGAACGATAGCACTTTTCTGAGAGTGTGCGTATGCACCGCGTGAGTGATTTCTATAACTATGTCATTTAAATTCCCTTTTCCGAAATTTGTTCTTTTCTTTTTATTGTGAGATAGGTTTCACTCCCCTCCTTTTAATCCGGCGTTGCACCGACATATTCGAATGCGTAACATATTGCCATATATAGAAATTCCCTTCCCTTATCAGGGTCAAAACTTCCTGGTGCGTTTATGTTTTCTAAATTAATGTCATTACAATACCCTTTTTAGAAATTTCTTCCACATATTTCCGAAGTCACACACGTTTATTTTTCTCTTTCTATAGCCAGGCGTTACAATGGCTTTTCTGAGTGTGGAACTATTTCCCTCTTCCCACCAGATATAGGATTTAACTTCAAATTTCGATCTATGACTTATAAAAAAAATATTGCTTTATTTAAAAAAAAATTTAAGCAATAAAAAGAAGATTCTGATGCCGAGAGTAAAACATAAACACTTCCATCATTTTTTGATAATAGATAGTTTCTAAGATTCTAAAATAATAAAATAGATTTCAGATTTTCATCAAACCTACAGATTGTATTTTTATCGAAAATAATAGACAATGTACACTGATTTAACGAACCCCTATTTAACGAATTCTCCTTTTTCACGATTAAAATGAAGGTAAAACCCCTATTTAACGAGTAATACACTCCGAATTAACAAATTATTTAAACAGCCGAAATTTTTTTTTATCAATTTATATTAAAAATTTTAAATTTCTTTTCAAATGATGTGCTTTTTTTGTCCGGAAAAGATAAAGACTTTTCTTGTGTGCAGCAAATTTCCAAGGGAAAGGGTGCAGACCATTATTTGACTTTACAGTTGCAGATGAATCATGAGTGTAACTTATCGTGTGAGTTTTGAATAGGACATGAAGTTATTTGGGAGCATTTAATACATTGTTGAAAGTAGTATGTGTTTAAAATTCAAAAGAGGATTGAATTTTTTTAAAATCAAAATTGAAATCTGTGATTTAAAGCAGAAATTTTTTAAATTACAAAATTATGCATGTTTATTAAATGTTGAACAAACATTGTGAACATTTTTTGAAAAAGAGTAAAAAAAAATTGTGTATTTAATTTTTTAAATCACCGATTTTAAAAAAGCAAAGCTTGAACTGTTTTTGTACAAAATGACAATTTATTAGGGCGATAAAATATCCATAACATAAAAAATGAAATTGTTTAAAGTGTCTAATTTTTTTTTTAAAAAGAAAGATAGTTTTAAATGTCTAAAAAAAAATGAAGATTATCAGTTTTATTATATTTTTCAAAGATAAAATGCAGCTATTTCATTAAAAAAAACTTGTTAATTTTGTTTCTTATTTTACGTATTTGTGTAAAATACTTTTATAAGAAGTGGTACGTAAATTTATTACGTTCAGTAAAGCAAAGGAAAAAATATTTTGAAATTAAAATAACTTTCGCAATTTTAGAAAATGCTTGAAATATCATTTTAAGGTATAGAATACATGCTGGCAATTAATAATGAAGAATATATTATATGGACATAGCTTTTATTTTTTTCTAAGGAAGTTATGCTTATTTAAGGGGGTCCGGCACGTCCATAGGAGCCCATGTTAAATTGCGTAAGTTTATGTACCTTTTTCTCAGAAACTACTTACTTCTCATGAATAAAATTTCTACAGTAGGTTATGTGTGCTATCAATAATACTTCAATGAAGGGTTTTGTCTTTTTATTAAAAATTAAATGAATTACGTATTTTTTTTAAATCGTCCGATTTTTTTCCTATTAAATTTTGTTTAAAAAAAGTCATATCTAAAAAGGTATATATATCTAATTCCCTCTATAAAAATGTGTAACATGTTAAAAGTCTAGTCACTGAAAATTTGAGGTTTATATGGTTAGTAGTTTTTGACAAAAATGTTAATAAAGCGAAAAATATTACATTTTGAGAAAACAGGCTTTAAAGTAAAAATTTGTAATTTTTGAGCATATCCTGTTTCTCTCAGGACGACAACACTTCTGTGTTTGTGTGTACGCGTGCAATGTGAGTGATTTCCATAACAATGTAATTAAATTTCCCATTTTCGAAATTTGTTCACTTCTTTTCGTTGTGAGACGGGTTTATTTCTTTCCATTTAACCCGGCTTTGCATGAACATATTCGAATGCATAACATATTACCATGGAAATTCCCCTTGCTTTATCGAAGTTCCTGGTATGTGTGTGATTCCTTTATATTAACGTCATTTCAATACCCTTTTTCAAATTATCTTCCAGATCTTACTGATGTCTCTCAAACAGGTTTCTTTTCTCTCTCTACAGCACGGTGTTACAGTGACTTTTTTTAGTGTAGAACTATTTTCTCCCTTACTCTCCCCTCAGGTATAAGATTTATCTTCAAATTTCTATTACTGACTTTTGAAAAACAATATTGCTTTAGTAAAAAAATAATAAATTTAAACAATAAAAAGAAAACTTTTCTGATGCTTAATTAAAAAAAAGTCATCATTTTTTTATAATAGATAGTTTTTAGTAATCTAAAATAATAAAATAATTTTCAGGTTTTCATTAATCAATCAATCGTTACTTACAGTTAGCTTAAAAATGTCTCTCTAGAACGTACTTTTATCCAAAATAATAGGCGATATACTTTTTATTAACAAATAATAATTTTAATATTTAAATAATAGAAACATTCCTTTGATTTTAAAAAAATATATTAATTTAAATCCATTATCAATAAATACTAATAAAAAAAAATCTACAGATAGGTCTTGAAATGTTTGGATGTTTGATTAAACATATGTAAGTGTTAAAAAAAACCACTTTGGGGGAAAACCTAGTTATATGCTTTCATTCACTGAAAAAAAACATTTAAAAAGAAAATAATACTATTTGATAAAAACATTTAATTATTTTAATTTTAATTTTATAGTTTTTCATTCCATTCTGTGTTAATTAAAATATTTAAGCACGTATCTGCGAAAAAATGTATATTATACAAAACTAACTTATTAATTATTTTATAATAAAATTAATTAAAAAGGCTCATTTAGCAATTATTTGTGACATACCGTTTGCTTAAATAATGGCAGCACTGAAAATGAAGTCAAATTCAGATCAGTGGGGATGCAGAAAGGGAATTCAGTCATTGAAAAAGAGAGAAATTACTTTGAATGAATAAAAATAAGAACCTTTTTAATGGCTAAAAAATATGAAAAGTGCATAAAAATAACAGAGGAGCATGTTAAAATAAGTATTTATCAGTAAAATTAATTTGCGTGGGAAAAATAAGCAGAAATGAAAAAAAAACGAGATACCAGGATTCGAACCCAAGCCTACCAGTTAAGATTCCGCTGCCGTAACCATTCGACTTGCCGTAGTATAAAAGGAGAATAGACCTAAATGAAGAATGGGAGTTTGAAAATTTTTAATTGAAGAGGGTATCCACAGGATATTCAAATAATTGAAAAATTTCGTTTGATGATTACATTTAAATGTATTACAAATAAACTTATTTGAAATAATAATATCGGCATAAAAGCTATTGAGTTTTTCCAAATATTTTCGTTATTTTTGTTTAAAAAGAATGCAATTTATGGATTATTGAATTCAAGATATGTACAAAAAATAGGAAAAAAAAAAGAATACTTTTCACTTGCATTTTTTTTACTCGCCAAATTTAGTGATTTTAGATATATTAATAACACACATTTAATAAGGAAGAATATATATATATATATAAATTATGAAGATAGCTTTTATTTTTTTTCTAAGGAAGTTATGCTTATTTAACTGAATAATTCAAAAAAAAAATTTCGAAGTGGGCTAATTTTGTGTTTTTATTATAAAATTATATGACAAAAAACGTTATGTACATTAGGCCTTATTTTAAAGTAAACTATAAGTTTTATGAAAGAAAACAAAAATTTTGATACTAGTAATAAATATTTTAAATGAATCTCAGAAATGTATTGAATACATTCTTTCATCTTAATCTGACATCTATAATGATTTAATTTTGAAAATTATATGAAGAAAAGATGATGAAAATTGAAGCAAAAATAACTTTTTCACTCGCATTTTTTTTTACTCGCCAAATTTGCTGACTTTCGTATGTTCAAGTCAGAACATTTTGGTGTAACCCTTGAGTTAGGTGTGAAACGGACGGTGAAAAAGTTTGGAAGCTCTTTGGCGCGAAACCATTTTTCGACGCGAAGGATTTGCTGACTGTATAATCGCATATTTTTTATTAAAGTTTTTACTTTTTAGGGCTTAATTTTTAAGTTAATGCTTTCAAACTTAACACATTAATTTCCAAACAAAGTACTTTTAAATGAAAAATGTACAAAAAATACTGTTTAAATTATTTCTCGCAAAAACGGTAGTTTACGAAAATAACAAATATTTTTTTAAAATCCGTAATTTTTGAACAATTTTTCAATTTTTGTGTAGATTACGGATAATATTCTTATACACGTGGAAAAAAGTTTCGTGCGATTATCTTCATAAATGACGAAGTTATTCAATGTTTAGTAAACATTTTGACTATTTTTTAAAAATTCTTTAAAAAAAAGTTTTGGACATTTTATTTTTTAAATGACTGGATCTAAAAGAGAAAGGCTTGAAGTTATTGAGTGTAGAATATAGTTTTAATAACACGAAAACAAATTTATACGCAACGATTAAGAAATAATTTTCATAAAAATGCATCAGTTTTAACACTTTTTTTAAAAATTCGAAAAAATAGAAAATATCGTTATTTTACAAAAAAAAATTATACCGTATCGTGGCGAAATAAATGATCTTTCCGATTCTGTAATTATTTTTTGTCTTATTTCAAAAGTAAATATTGGATGGCAATTTTAAGATGGTGGAAAAGTCGGATCACCGCTCGGCCGAAAAGGAATGGAAGCTTTGCGAAATAAACAACGCGCAGGAGTTATAACAATTAGGCGTTTTAAGGTTTTTAATTAATATCTTTTAATCTAATTACAATATCGGAATATAAACGTGCAAAACGGCTTCCTCGGATCGTTCCCGATCTTTTGGTACCTTCCGCGAATTTCTTCGTCATACGGTTCGTGAGAAGATAGACGCACATATATACATACCTACATACATAGATATGTTTGTTTACCTTCGAATTTTAATAGTGTAGACTAGCTTCATGGCCCGGCGTTGCACGGGCTTTTATCGAGGGTATTACCTAATCCCCATGTTAATTTCCTCCTTTCTTTCTGACGCCAGCACTTTTTTGTGGGTGTGACACGTACAATGTGAGTGCATGGCCCGTGAGTGCGTATCATGGCTTTCTCGTATAACGTTTTCCCTTCTCTTCACAAAATCAGCACTTTCAATTTTATTTTTCGAAATTTCTTTGACTTCTTTGATTCTTTCCTCTCCGCTTAGCCCAGCGTTGCACGGGCCTTTACCGAGGGAATAACTTTATCCCCATGTTAATTTCCTGTTTCTTTCAGGACGATAGCACATATGTGTGTGTGTATGCGTGCGATGTGAGTGATTTCTTTAACTATGTCATAAGGTCTCCCTTTTTCGAAATTTGTTCTTGTTTGGTGTGGTGTGGTAGTTAGGAGAGATGGGTGAAAGCTCAGGGTTCGTCCTCATCACTTGACCGTGGTTGAAAATTTCGAAGTCCTTCGCCAAAAACTCTGGAGAAGGTGAACAGTGCGACTTTAAAAATTCCTTTACTCACTTTTCAATTCCTTCATTGCAATTTTTTAGGAACCGGAAACGAAAATGCAGCTTTTTATAAATAGTTGTATGTTGAAAAAAGACAGAAAAGAAGAAATTTATCAAATTACAAAATTTCACTACTATTTTAAATTTTGAAGTAAATTTTTGAGGATTTTTTTAAATGTTCGACACACGGAAAAAAAGTTTCATGCAATTATCTTTATGAATGAAGAATTTATTAAATGAGTGATTTAAGTATTTTGAGTGTTTTATGAAAATTCTTTCAAATAAGTTTTCGGCTTTTTATTTTTTTAAATCACTGATTCTGAAAGTTTTAAAAATCATTTTTATTTAAACGCAACGATATTAATTCATATGAGAAAAAATCATAAAATATGCAAAACATCATTGTTTTGTAAAAAAAAGTTGTTTTTTTCTATAAAATAATTTAAAGAAAGATAGTTTTTGGCATTTTAATTTTTAAACATTGATTCTAAATGATCAATGACTTTTTTAAAAATCATTTTCATTTAAATGCATCGATATTTATTCGTTTTAGAAGAAATCATAAAATAGGCAAAGTATTATTATATTGGAAAAAAAATCCGAATCGCGTGACGAAATAAATGATGTTTGGTATTTAATTTATTCAATCACTGATATTAAAAGAGCAAAGTATGAACTTTTTTAGTTCAGATGGTTTACTTATCATAGTTATAAGAAATTCTTACGTATATATTGAAAAATTTCGATTAATGATTTACAGAAAACAATTCTTTTTTACTTAAAAAAAATGTATATTTAAAGCAACAAAGAAAACGTTCTAATATAATATATTACAAAAAACCAAGCATATTCATATTTTTAACAATTATTACTTTTTTATAGCTTAAAATAATACAAGGGGTTTGTGTGTATGTGTGGTGTTTTTATTTACCAATCAATCGTTATATACTGGTAGCTTAAGTATATGTCCAGAAAACTATAGTCTCTCGTGTTATCCAGAAAAAAACTGATTATACGGTGTTATCCTTACATAATTAATCTAGCAATGAATAATAGAAAAATATATATGCTTAAGTTTCTTAAAATATATATTATTTTAAATCCATTTTCTAAAAGAATAAATAAATAAATTTTCACCGTTAATTATTGAAAGGACTATTCATTTCTTCATTGCGTTGTTTTTGAATGTTAGATTAAAAATATATAAGAATAAAAGAGCCTGGAAATTTATTTACATTCACTGTATAAAATCATTAAAAAAAATAATACTGTGTGACTAAAATTTTTTTCAGAATTATATCTTTTTAAGGTATTTTATTCCACTTTTCTTAAAAAAGTTATTTTTTAAGAACCAGGAAAACTATCAGTTATAAAAAAAAAAAAGGTAGAACACTTTAAAACATTTATCTGTAATGAATTAAATACTATTATCGATAGCAAATAGCTTTAGCCATGAGAGAGAGCATGAAAAAAAAAGGGAATTCCCCTTTCTCCTTTACTCAAACTAACATCAAGAAGATCACTTTGACCTTGGCCACTGGGTGTTAAACAGAGCAACATGCGCAAAGCCTTTAGAATATCTTTTAAAAGTTTTCATTATTTTTGAAAGCTCAATTTTTAATTTCAAATTTTGACACATTGATTGGAAGGAACGATAATTTTAAAGAAAAATTGTAACAAAAATATACTGCTTAAATTATTTCTCGCAAAAACATTATTTTGGGAAAATCACAAAAAAAATTTTAAAATCCGTAATTTTTAAGCGATTTTTTCAATCTTCGCACAGAAGTTGTATAATGAAAAAAAGTTAAATGCAAAAAAATGCAAAAAAAGGTTTTGTATGATAATCTTAATATTTGACGAAGTTATTCAATGTGTAGTTAAAATTTTGAGTATTTCTTAAAATATCATAGAATAAAAAGTTTTGGGCATTTTATTTTTTAAATGACTGGATCTAAAAGAGAAAGGCTTGAAATTATTTAGTGTAGAATATCGTTTTAATAACACGAAAACAAATTCATACGCAACGATTTAGAAATAATTTTCATAAAAAACATTAAAAATTGGATGGCAATTTTAAGATGGTGGAAAAACGTCGGATTACCGCTCGGTCGAAACGGGATGGAAGTTCTGCCAAGTAAACAACCCGCAGGAGTAAAACAATTAGGCGTTTTAAGTTTTTTAATTAATATATTTTTAACTAATTGCAATATCGGAATAAAAAAGGGGCAAAACGGCTTCCTCGAATCGTTCCCGATCTTTTGGTACCATCCGCGAGTTTCTGCGTGATGCGGTTCGTGAGAAGATAGACGCACATAGATATATACATAGATAGATACGTAGATACGTTTGTTTACCTTTGAATTTTAATAGTGTAGACTAGCTTTCATGGCCTGGCGTTGCACGGGCTTATACCGAGGGTATAAATTAATCCCCATGTTAATTTCATCCTTTTATTCTAACGCCAACACATTTGTGGGGTTTGACGCGTGCGATGTGAGTGCATGACCCGTGAGTGCGTGTCATTGCATTGTTGCTTAACATTTTCCCTTTTCTTCACAAATTCTCGATCCTAGTACCACTGAAGAGTGTAGGGGCCGGATGCACGTAAAATATGTCGAGAGCTCAAACGTCCTCCCGTGGTGTGCTGTGGTAGTTAGGAGAGGGAGGTGCCAGCTCAGGTGTCGTCCGCGTCACTTGACCATGGTTCAGAAATACGCGGACCGTCCCTAAAAGGCCTCGTGTTGCTGAACAGTGGGACGTTAATATTCACTCAACTTCAGAAATTCAGCACTTCCAATATTATTTTCCGAAATTACTTTGATTTCTTTGTTTCTTTCCTCTCCGCTTAGCCCGGCGTTGCACGGGCTTTTACCGAGTGAATAACTTCACCCTCATGGAAATTTCGTGTTTCCCTCAGGCCGATAGCACCTGTGTGTGTGTGTGTGTGTGTGCGTGCGATGTGAGTAATTTCTTTAATAATGTCATAAAAACTCCCTTTTTCGAAATTTGTTCTTGCGTTGGTGTGGTGTGGTAATTATTAAAGATGGGTGAAAGCTCATGTGTCGTCCTCGTCACTTGAGCATGGTTGAAAATTTCGAGGTCCGTCACCAAAAATTTTCGAATAGGCAAACTGCGAATTTAAAAATCACCCACTCACTTTCCAATTCTTTCGTTTTACCGAGTGAATAACTTCATCCCCATGGAAATTTCGTGTTTCCCTCAGACCGATAGCACTTGTGTGTGTGTATGCACGCGATGTGAGTGATTTCTTTAACTATTTCATAAAAACTCCCTTTTTCGAAATTTGTTCTTGCGTTGGTGTGGTGTGGTAATTCTTAAAGTTGGGTGAAAGCTCAGGTGTCGTCCTCGTCACTTGAGAATGGTTGAAAATTTCGAGGTCCGTCACCAAAAACAATTGAATAGGCAAACAGTACGAATTTAAAAATCACCCACTCACTTTCCAATTCTTGCGTTGCAATTTTTTATTTCCCGGAAACGAAAATGTAGTTTTTTTCAAAATAGTTGTATGCTGAAAAAAGAACAGAAAGTATAAATTTTTCAAATAACAAAATTTCACTACTATTTTAATTCTTGAAGTAAAATTGTGAGAATTTTTTGAAATATTCGACACGGGGGGAAAAAGTTTCATGCAATTACGCATTATTTTAAAGTAAACTATAAGTTTTATGAAAGAGAACAAAAATTTCGATACTGATAAATATTTTAAATGAATCTCAGAAATGCATTGAATGCATTTTAATTTAAAAAAAATATATTAATTTAAATCCATTATCAATAAATACTAATAAAAAAAATTCTACAGATAGCTCTTGAAACGTTTGGATGTTTGATTAAACATATATAAGTGTTAAAAATCCACTTTTGGGGGAAAACCTAGTTATATGCTAACATTCACTTAAAAAAACATTCAAAAAGAAAAAAATACTATTTGATAAAAACATTTAATTTTTTTCATTTTAATTTTATAGTTTTTCATTCCACTCTGTGTTAAAATTATTTAAACACGTATCTGCGAAAAAAATTATATTATACAAAACTAACTTATTAATTATTTTTAATAAAATTGATTAAAAATGCTCATTTAGCAATTAATTGTGACATACCATTTGCTTACATAATGGCAGCACTGAAAATGAAGTTAATTTCAGATCAGTGGGGATGCAGCAAGTGAATTCAATCATTGAAGAAGATGGAATTAATTTACGGGTGGGAAAAATAAGCAGAAATGAACAAAATCGAATTGTTGTAAAAGATAGAAATTACTTTGAATGATTAAAAATCAGAAAAAAACCTTTCTGACGGCAAAAAAAAAAATAAATAAATAAAAAAATAAAAGTACATTAAAATAACAGAGGATCATGTTAAAATAAGTATTTATCAGTAAAATTAATTTACGTGGGAAAAATTAGCAGAAATAAAAAAAAAGAGATCATCCACGATTCGAACTCGCAAAGACATGATCTGCTTTACGGTGTAAATGAGAGAAGCGAAGCGCTACCGACTGTGCTACCGGGACCCGTTGCGAGAAATGAAAATAGGCAACAATAATGAATGGGAGGACGAAAAAGTAATTTTTTCACTCGCATTTTTTTTTTTTTACTTGCCAAAGTTACTGATTTCCCTCTGTTTAAGGCAGAATTTTTTTAGTGTAACCCTTGAGTTAGATCGGTCGAAGGCGAAACAGATCACAAGTCTTTTTCGCAAAGCTAATTTTCGACGCCAATGTTTGGCTAAATGTAAAATCGCGTATTTTAAATTATTTTAAAAATCATTACCTTCATTTTAAGGGCATAATTTTTACGTTAATGCTCTCAAACATCACCAACTATTTGCAAAAATAACGTACTTTGAAATAAAAAATGTACAAATTACTACTTTTTAATTTATTTCTCAGAAAAACATAAGTTTACGAAAATCACAATTTTGTTTTTAAATCCGTAATTTTGAAGCAATTTTTCAATCTTCGTATATGTTACGGATAATATTACTGTACACACGGAAAAAAGGTTTTGTGAGATTACCTTCATAAATGACGAAGTTATTCAATGTGAAGTACAAATTAAGACTACTTTTTAAAAATTCTTTAAAAAAATGTTTTTTGAATTTTATTTTTTAAATGAATGGATCTAAAAGAGAAAGGCTTGAAGTTAATTAGTGTAGAATATTGATTTAATAACACGAAAAGTAATAATACTAAACGATTTAGATATAATTTTCATAAAAACGCATCAGTTTTAACACTATTTTAAAAAATTCGAAAAAAATAGAAAATATCGTTATTTTACAAAAAAAATTATACCGTGTCGTGGCGAAATAAATGATCTTTCCGATTCTGTAATTATTTTTTGTCTAATTTTGACACCGAAAATTAGATGACAATTTTAATATGGTGGAAAACGTAAGATTACCGCTCGGCCGAAACGGAAGGGAAGTTCCGCCAAGTAAACAACCGGCAGGAGTAAAACAATTAGGCGTTTTAAGGTTTTTAATTAATATCTTTTTAACTAATTACAATATCGGAATATAACTAGGCAATACGGCTTCCCCGGAAAATTCCCGATCTTTTGGTACCTTCCGCGACTTTGTGCGTGGTGCTGTTCGTGAGAAGATAGACGCACATAGATAGATACGTTTGTTTACCTTCGAATTTTAATAGTGTAGCCTAGCTTTCATGGCCCGGCGTTGCACGGGCTTTCTCTACTTTTATAAATTTTCCGTTCTCTTCACAAAATCAGCATGACCAATATTCTTTTTCGAAGTAACTTTAGCTTCTGTGTTTTTTCCTCTCCTCTAAGCCCGGCGTTGCACAGGCTTATACCGAGGGTATAACTTAATTCCCATGTTAATTTCCTCATTTAATTCTAACGCCAACACTTTAGTGTTGGTTTGACGCGTACGATGTGAGTGCATGACCCGTGAGTGCGTGTCATGGCTTTGTTGCTTAACATTTTCCCTTCTCTTCACGATTTCTCGAGCCTAGTACCACTGAAGACCCGCCGTGTAG
The DNA here is from genome assembly GCA_019973975.1 of Trichonephila clavata. NCBI lineage: Eukaryota > Metazoa > Arthropoda > Arachnida > Araneae > Nephilidae > Trichonephila > Trichonephila clavata. Next base: position 166,934 of record BMAO01035747.1, on the reverse strand, counting down.
GGGTGGGATGCACGTAAAATATGTCGAGAGCTCAAACGTCCTCCCGTTGGTGTGGTGTGGTAATTAGGAGAGGGGGTGCCAGCTCAGGTGTCGTCCGCGTCACTTGACCATGGTTCAAAATTACGTGGACCGTTCCCAAAAGGCCTCGTGTAGCTGAACAGTGGGACGTTAATATTCGCTCAATCTTCACAAATTCAGCACTTCCAATATTATTTTCCGAAATTACTTTGATTTCTTTGTTTCTTTCCTCTCCGCTTAGCCCGGCGTTGCACGGGCTTTTACCGAGTGAATAACTTCACCCTCATGGAAATTTCGTGTTTCCCTCAGGCCGATAGCACCTGTGTGTGTGTGTGTGTGTGTGTGTGCGTGCGATGTGAGTGATTTCTTTAACAATGTCATAAAAACTCCCTTTTTTGAAATTTGTTCTTGCGTTGGTGTGGTGTGGTAATTATTGAAGATGGGTGAAAGCTCATGTGTCGTCCTCGTCACTTGAGCATGGTTGAAAATTTCAAGGTCTGTCACCAAAACCCCTCGAATAGGCATTCAGTGCGAATTTAAAAATCACCCACTCCCTTTCCAATTCTTTCGTTTTACCGAGTGAATAACTTCATCCCCATGGAAATTTCGTATTTCCCTCAGGCCGATAGCACTTGTGTGAGTGCGGACGATCTGAGTGATTTCTTTAACTATGTCATAAAAACTCCCTTTTTCGAAATTTGTTCTTGCGTTGGTGTGGTGTGGTAATTCTTAAAGATGGATGAATGCTCAGGTGTCGTCCTCATCACTTGAGCATGGTTGAAAATTTCGAGGTCCGTCACCAAAAACAATTGAATAGGCAAACAGTGCGAATTTAAAAATCACCCACTCACTTTCCAATTCTTTCCTTTTCCTGAGTGAATAACTTCATCCCCATGGAAATTTCGTGTTTCCCTCAGGCCGATAGCACTTGTGTGTGTGCGCACGATCTGAGTGATTTTTTTAACTATGCCATAAAAACTCCTTTTTTCGAAATTTGTTCTTGCGTTGGTGAGGTAATTATTAAAGATGGGTGAAAGCTCAGGTGTCGTCCTCGTCACTTGAGAATAGTTGAAAATTTCGAGATCCGTCACCAAAATTCTCGAATAGGCAAACAGGGTGAAATGTAGCCTTTTTAAATATAGTTGTATGTTGAAAAAAGTCAAAAAAGTAGAAATTTTTCAAATTTCAAAATTTCACTACTATTTTAAATATTGAAGTAAAATTGTGAGGATTTTTTGATATATTCGACACACGGGAAAAATTTGTCATGCAATTATCTTTATAAAAGGAGAAATTATTAAATGATTGTTTTAAGTATTTTGAGTGTTTTATTAAAATTTGTTTTGAATGCATAACATACTGCCATGGAAATTCACCTTTCTTTATCAAAGTTCCTGGTATATGTGTGATTCCTTTATATTAACGTCACAACAATTCCCTTTCTTTAAAAAAAAATATATATCTTCCAGCTCTTACTAATGTCAGACAGGTTTCAGTTCTCTTTCTACAGCACGGTGTTACAGTGGCTTTTTTGAGAGTGTAGAACTATTTTCCCCCTGACTCTCCCCTCAGATATAAGATTTATCTTCAAGTTTCTATTCATGACATATCAAAAACAATATTGCTTTAGTAAAAAAATAATAAATTTAAACAATAAAAAGAAAACTATTTTGATGCTTGAGTAAAAAAAAAGTCATCATTTTTTAATAATAGATAATTTCTAGGAATCTAAAATAATTAAATAATTTTCAGGTTTTCATTAATCAATCAATCGCTACTTACAGTTAGCTTAAAAAGGTCTCTCTAGAACGTATTTTTATCCAAAATAATAGGCGATATACTTTTTATTAACAAATAATTAATTTAATAAGGAAATAATAGAAACATTCCTTTTATTTTAAAAAAATATATTAATTTAATTCCATTATCTATAAATAATAATAAAAAAAATTAAATATTGCTTTAGTTTCGTAAAATATCTATTATTTTAAATCCATTTTCTAAAAAAATAAATACACAAAAATTCTCACCGTTAATTATCGAAAGGACTATTCATTTTTTCATTTCGTTGTTTTTGAATGTTAGATTAAAAATATATAAGAATGAAAAAGCCTGGAAATTTATTTACATTCACTGCACAAAATCATTCAAAAAGAAAATAATACTGTGTGTGAGACTAATATATGTTTCAGAATTATATTTTTTTTACAGTATTTTTTATTCCACTCATTCACTTTTGCCAAGAACAGCAAGTTTGACCTTGGCCACTGAGCGTTAAACAGAGGGAGAAAAAAAAATAATAATGATTCTAGCGCATGCGCAAAGCCTTTAGAATGTCTTTAAAGCTTTCATTATTTTTGAGGGCTCAATTTTTAATTGAAAATTCCAAGTTTTCACAATTGATCGGAAACAACAATAATTTTTAAAGAAAAAAGGTTACAAAAATAATACTTGTATTATTTCTCGCAAAAACTTTATTTTATGAAAATCACAAAAAGAAATCTTTAAAATCCGTAATTTTTAAGGAAATCGACACACGGGAAGAGAAAAAATCATAAAATATGCAAAACAGCATTGTTTTGTAAAAAAAAAAAAAGTTGTTTTTTTTCTATAAAATTCTTTAAAGAAAAATAGTTTTTTCCCGGAAACGAAACTATAGCCTTTTAAAAATAGTTGTGTGCTGAAAAAAAGACAGGAAGTATAAATTTTTCAAATTAAAAATTTCACTACTATTTTAATTCTTGAATTAAAATTGTGAGAATTTTTTGAAATATTTGACACGGGGGGAAAAAGTTTCATGCAATTACGCATTATTTTAAAGTAAACTATAAGTTTTATGAAAGAGAACAAAAATTTCGATACTGATAAATATTTTAAATGAATCTCAGAAATGCATTGAATGCATTTGAATTTTAAAAAAATATATTAATTTAAATCCATTATCAATAAATACTAATAAAAAAAATTCTACAGATAGCTCTTGAAACGTTTGGATGTTTGATTAAACACATATAAGTGTTAAAAATCCACCTTTGGGGGAAAACCTAGTTATATGCCAACATTCACTGAAAAAAACTTTCAAAAAGAAAATAATAGTATTTGATAAAAACATTTAATTTTTTTAAATTTAAATTTTTTAGTTTTTCATTCCACTCTGTGTTAAAATGATTTAAACACGTATCTGCGGCAAAAATTATATTTTACAAAACTAACTTATTAATTATTTTAAATAAAATTGATTAAAAATGCTCATTTAGCAATTAATTGTGTGACATACCATTTGCTTACATAATGGCAGCACTGAAAATGAAGTAAATTTCAGATCAGTGGGGATGCAGCAAGTGAATTCAATCATTGAAGAAGTTATTCAATGCGAAGGAAAAATTGAGACTACTTTTTAAAAATTCTTTAAAAAAAAGTTTTGGGAATTTTATTTTTTAAATGAATGGATCTAAAAGAGAAAGGCTTGAAGTTAATTAGTGTAGAATATCGATTTAATAGCACGAAAAGTAATGTGTGCCGACGCAATGTCCAGTAGGAGAAAAAATTTAAGACAAGTATGAAAAGAGCGACCGGCGGGTTTCTGCGAGGCGTGCACCCTCCTTTGCATTGACCACGCACGGCAGTGCTGCAGTTATAGTCTTGAGTGTAGCGGGAGCTCTGAGCACTCCACCACAAGATAGTTAACCAATGTTTGGCTAAATGTAAAATCGCGTATTTTAAATTATTTTAAAAAATCATTACCTTTATTTTAAGGGCGTAATTTTTACGTTAATGCTCTCAAACATCACCAACTATTTGCAAAAATAACGTACTTTGAAATAAAAAATGTACAAATTACTACTTTTTAATTTATTTCTCAAAAAACATAAGTTTACGAAAATCACAATTTTTTTTTTAAAATCCGTAATTTTGAAGCCATTTTTTCAATCTTCGTATATGTTACGGATAATATTACTGTACACACGGAAAAAAGGTTTTGTGAGATTATCTTCATAAATGACGAAGTTATTCAATGTGAAGTAAAAATTAAGACTACTTTTTAAAAATTCTTTAAAAAAAAAGTTTTGGGAATTTTATTTTTTAAATGAATGGATCTAAAAGAGAAAGGCTTGAAGTTAATTAGTGTAAAATATCGATTTAATAACACGAAAAGTAATAATACTAAACGATTTAGATATAATTTTCATAAAAACGCATCAGTTTTAACACTATTTTAAAAAATTCGAAAAAAATAGAAAATATCGTTATTTTACAAAAAAAATTATACCGTGTCGTGGCGAAATAAATGATCTTTCCGATTCTGTAATTATTTTTTGTCTAATTTCGACACCGAAAATTAGATGACAATTTTAATATGGTGGAAAACGTAAGATTACCGCTCGGCCGAAACGGAAGGGAAGTTCCGCCAAGTAAACAACCGGCAGGAGTAAAACAATTAGGCGTTTTAAGGTTTTTATAATTAATATCTTTTTAACTAATTACAATATCGGAATATATAAATGGGCAATAAGGCTTCCCCGGAAAATTCCCCATCTTTTGGTACCTTCCGCGACTTTCTGCGTGGTGCGGTTCGTGAGAAGATAGACGCACATACATAGATAGATAGATAGATACGTTTGTTTACCTTCGAATTTTAATAGTGTAAAGATGAATATATATTGTATGTGGGACAATACATTTTATAGCTACTTATGAAATATGAGGATACTTTTTATACGCTTCCTTTTTAAGTGGCAATTATTCCCCGCATAACAGGTTTGAGTGCAGTTTTATTTTGTATCCTGATCAATTCATATAAAACTTTGTTATTTAACTTAATCTTTTAATGCTCTCTTTTTTTTTAAAAATATCTTTGTTCACACATATCTGCTTTCGTTAAACCTTCTGAAAATAATTTCTTTTAACATGATGCTCAATATTAAAAGTGTGTAGCTTAAAAATATGTGTTATCTCCACACAAGCACATGATTTTTCAATTTTTAAAAATAAATATGTATATGCAGCACATATGTAGAGATTTCTGTTGATAATAATGCGAACTTTGCCAGGTTTTGAAACAGCCTCCTTTTTGCTTTTATGCATCATTTGTTACCGATGAGGGCCTTATGAACAGCAAATGACGATTTATTTGACATCTCATTCTTTGGTAATAACATAAGTAAGAATCTGGCATTCTCTGAAATTTTATTAGCTTTTAAAGTGGGTAAAACAAGGCCTTTACCAGGGCACAACATATTTGGATCCATAACAGAAAAATGGTCTTCATCCTGGCGTGTCTCCACCCACCGCGGAGTCTAGGATCTCTTTCCCGGGTTCCCGGGAAATCATAAAATTTTCATACTTTTTGTATTCGCAGGAACGAAGAATCATTCCAGGGAACGACAAGGGCTGAAATAACTTGAGGGAATTAGTTCTGACTCAACTGTGGATCTCGACTACCGATATAAATTTTAGATGACAGCACAGCTACTATTTACAATCGCTTACCCCGAATTCCTTGGAAGGAGAAATGCCCCTCAGCAGTGGGGTATGAGTGTAGTTAGAGAAACAGTAATGCCCACACGTAGGGTTGGGGAGAATTTTTGCAGCGTGTCGGCGGAAAGAGTCCTATTTGTCCTAATCTGTTCTTGTACAACTGTTCTGGTATCTTGATTTACGATGATAACGTAAGTACTTACACTTAAAGCTGATAATTATTAAATTTATTTCAAATTTTTCTTCGGATACTTGTCTTTATTAAAATCTCTTTAATTGAATTCACGGATTGAAGAAGGAATGAACTCCGAAACTTTTTGGTGAACAATATTTTTAAAAAATCTCGCAACTTTTCTTATTTGTCATTTTTTCTAATCAAACTTTCGTGTGAGATTCTTACTTTAATGTTTAGTTATTTTTATGCAAAAAAATATAGTAATTTCATAATCAAGTAATCAGAAGCAAATAAAGCAAATAAAATCCCTTAAATACAAGAATTCGTTTTTAACGTACGTGATCGCTACTCCAGCAACAAACAAATCTTCAAGTACTTTTATTAGAAAAATAATTGATTCACAGAATTTATTAAAAAAATATTTGAAAATCTATCCTCAAACATGAAACTAGGTGAGGCTTAGAAAACAATTCCTTAGACAGGAGTTTAAGCGGAGAGCATTTTCTGCAGGGGTTATATTCATAATAAAGTTATGAACAAGGCTGAGTGATAAAAACATAGATTGCTTATGTTTTTTAAATCATAGATCATAAAGAAATAATTAACATATTTTGTATTTTTTGAATTTTCAGCTAAATATATAAACGAGTATAAATTTTGGAATTTATATATACCCTTATTTTATATATTTATTATTAATATCAATTAAAAAAATCATGTTTTCAATTTTTTTGAAAATTTGATCTATTTCCTGGTATCCCGGGAATGACAATTACGTTCCCGGCATTTACCGGGAAAAGGCTGGGAAATCTAAAACACAAACGGAGTCCAACAAGGGAGGCAGCGTGCACGGCACGGCGCTTACCAGGCACGGCGCTTACTTAGAGTTCATCCAGGCTATAGCACTACAGCATCAGGATGAGGATTCAACGGGAAAACTCGACACCACTTATCTGCAGCACTAGCCTTACAGCAATATCTCTTCGGTGACTCCCAAAAAATCACCAGCCGATTGACAAGAGCGGGCTTACTTTTGCCTCCCATCTACAGCGAAGCGTGGGCCAAAGTGAACGCGAAAGGTATCCCCAGGATACCATTTTCCTCCTTAAGTAAAATGACAATCACGGCAATCATGCGGGTTGGCAATCTAACGGGTGTTAGGAAGAACAAATATGCAAATGAAATATCGGGAAAAAAAGGAGAAAAAAATTATTGCTTAACAAATGGAAATCAAATTAATGGAAAGCAAAAGGAAAACTAAAGTGTGTTATACTAACAAAGATAAAAAATCCAATCAAAACAAAATCTAAAATAGCTTTTGCGTATATTTAAAAGATTTAACCATGGTCTGAATGGGAAATGAAAAGCGAGAGGAAATTAGATGATTAAAGAGGTTCGTAAGAAGAGAAGAATCACTAAAAAAAAAAGGCAACCTCGGGGCGGCGTGGATCAAATGGTAGCGGCAACCGATCATTAAATAATTTCCTTTTTATTTACTGTGATATGCTTCTCTCCGGTTTGTGCGACTTTCCTTGGAAATTATTTAATATTCATTTTTTGGTGTAATTGTTATTTTTTGTAAGGTACATTTATCTATTAAATTAAAATTATTAAATCAAAACGATCTAAATATCAAGGCCCAACCCCTCCTACAGGGCCCGGTAAATTTATCAAATGTTGACCAGTCTATGATGATGAAATGGCTGGGAAGCACTGCACTAGGGTACCGCGGAGGTGTGATACCCGTGTTTACTAAAAACAGTAATTCCCTTGGGAAAAGCAAAAACTTACTAGGGCACCTACGGATTGTGACACCCGTGCTCATCTAAAGAAGATGAGCCCCCTGAGGGGTTGTAGAGGCTGAAAGTCATCCCGATGGTGAGGTGTGAAAGTTTGGATAGGGGGTACAAGCTCAGGTGTCATTCTCGTCACTTGACTGTAGTTAAAAAATACGAGTCCCTCGTATTATTTCACAATCTGACGTATATATATATATATATGTCCGCAATATTCGAAATTAACTAGAACCATCTCTGATTTATGTAAAGCAAACTTTTTAGATCTACAATTATATATAGATAATAAATATTTAAAAACTTTTAACTAAAAACTTTAACTAAAACTTTTTAACTAAAACTTTTAACTTTAAAAAAAATTTTTTTTTTTGGATCTTACCTTATTTTACTAGTAATTTTTTGTGTGTGGCATCTATTTTTAGAAATATAGGCCTTAATTATGTACACAGGAATAATGATCTAATTTCAAATGAATCAGAAAAATATTATAATTTCAATAAATTGTTTTAATACTGTTTGCAATGTGAATATTTTAATAGCTTTCTATTCAAAAATATTTCTAAAAGTAGAAACTACACTGCTGTTTGTAAAAAATGCAACACCATGAAGGAATCATCAGAATTAAATGAACTTTGCAGCAAATATCAATTATAGGATGTTACGTAAAATAGTAAAGTTTCAGAGCCACCGCACATGCGTTGACGGGCGCAGCGCCCTTTGGACTGATGCTGAAAGCGTATAAAATGACGGCTGTAGCGGAACTTTGAAAAAGGTTAATGATTATTCGTTAGTGGCGAACGTTTAGTGAGAACTAAGTATGCCTCTACGACGAAATAAGGAGAAATTCCAAAAACTTACAGAACGGGGAAGGATTATCGGCGTTCGAGAAGAAGGATTTTTCTATCGCGCAATAGGAGCTCATGTGAAGCGGAACAGTTCAAAAGGGATGTGAGTTTAGAAGCAGTGGACCGACGAGCACCAAACAACTCGAAAAACTGGCAGTGGAAGACTGAAGGTGACGTCAGAGCGCGATGATAGTCACCTGCTCAGCATGGCAGTGAATGACCGTACAGCTGGCAGCACTTGGTCTACTGCTACAGGTGTACTAAAGTCGGCTTCGTCAATTCGTCGACGTCTGCTACACCGTGGATTGCGTGCAAGGGTGCCTTTATACAGGATTCCCCTCACGGCAAGCCAGCAAAGGCTGCGCCTACAATGGGCTCATAAGCACAGATCCTGGCAAGCTGATTGGCACCAAGTTGTCTTTTCAGATGAATCACGCTTCAATTTGTAGTACCATGATGGCTGCATTCGTGTTAGACGCTATGCCGGTGAACGCTGCCTTCCAGAGTGCGTTACCGAACGAGATAATGGCCTAACACCCCAGAGTTATGGTTGGGGTGCGATTTCGTATCATGGATGATCCAATTTGCTACGAATTAAGGATAATCCCAATAGCAACAGGTACGTCCGTGAAGTGCTACAGACCAAAGTCGTTCCCTTCCTTCAAGGCATCCCTGGAGCTATCTTTCAATAGGATAATCTACTCCTACATGTTGCAAATACTGTTCGAGACTTTTGTTCATCCCAACACATTCAGCTTCTTCCTATGCCTGGTTATTCGGCGGATAAGACACCTATTGAGCACGTGTGGGATTTGGTTGGTTGGCGTCTCGCTCGTAATCCGCGTCTTGGCAGCTTTAAAAGACGAAATTTTGCTTCGCATACAAGCAATATGGAATTCTCTTCCACAAGCAGACATTCAAAATCTGTTTGACTCCATGCCACGCGTCGTATAGCAGCGCGTGGTGGCTACGTAAAATACTGATTTTGGACTCTTAGTATTGATTTTCTGCTTTGAAAATTTCGTCGTTTCTTTGTACTAATACAAGTCGTTTGTGCATTAAATTTCATTCAATTATAATGATTTCTTCTTGGTGTTGCATTTTTTACAAAAACATCAGTGTATTAGTTATTATAATTTTTGTCAATCTCTCTTTAATATTTCTTTTCAGTTACACTAATGTATTTACTATTAGTTACAAAAATGTCATATTGATGGCGACATAGTTAAAGTCAGAGATGAATTGTCACACATCGCATATAATTGTTCCGTTTGGTAGGTATACGATCATGCTGTTGACTCGCATTAATTATAATTATATTATGGGCCGTGGGTAGCCTAGGGGTTAGAGCATCGGACCCCAGACCGGAAGGCCTGGGTTTGATGCCCGATGCCACCAAATGCCAGCCGAGTACATATCGGAGAACGTGCTCGTTAAATCTGTGGGTCCGAACGGTGTCGCCATCTATCGTGTTGCTTGAGCAAAATCGCACTGTCACCCTCTTGGGGGGCTCAAAGCTTAGGCTAATGACAGGCGTAAAATTCTAGCCCTTAGCCGCGATGAATTTCGTGGACCTTGATCTGATGTTACTGTCGATCAGGTGGCATAAGCAACAGAACAACAACATAATTATATTATACTAGATTGAAAAAGATTTTTCGTCAACTATTATATTCATGTTCAGTTATTGTTTGTATGTAACATATGGCAATTTTACAAATGTCATTTCTATGAGTTTTCTTGTTTGTTAGAGTACTAAAAGATAATATACGTGTTTTTTAGGCTTAATTCCATTTTTCAAACTAGGTTTTTCAAGACTTTTTTTGCACTATTATGTCGACATTTTCTGTTGAAGGGAAAGGTTAGGATCTTGTAAAGCAAGCTTAACGCTATTTTACTGTCCTAAATCAGTGACAGCTAAAAAAAAAACACGTAATAGTTTACCATTTTGATCAATTGACTTTTTATATGTTTACTTATATTTTGGTTTGCTATTTTTGGTTATCAAATCCATTCTTTATCCATTCATTGTTTTGTAAAATAAACAATAGTAAGATCTGCAATTTGTTTACTATATATGTGTTTATATATGTTGTTATATATGTTTGTTTACTACATACTATATATATGTATGTATGTATAAACTAGCCAGTTAACACTGTGATGCTCCCATTTGAGAACACGCAACTATATGTATCACTGAAAACGAGCGATGGCAAGTATACTTTTCAATCGTAGAGAAGTGTCTCTGTTAAAATATTGAATCAAAAAGATGAGTTTATTTCATAAATTTACCAATTTTATTACTAATACTTTTTTATTTGGTTAGCATAATATGTATTGCACACACATTACAAGACAAACGCGAGAAAAATTAAATGCACAAATAAAGGTAAAAATTTCAATTCCTCATGTGGAGTGGTTTTCACCAAAACATACTGGGACTTTGCAAATGGAACGTGATTCCTTCCTGATATAACAGTCTTCGCGTAGGGATGTTTGCCCAACGTTCCGGTGCATACGGGGACGCATGATTTCATCTTAAATATTTCATATTTTCTGTTTATTTGTTTTACTGAAGCTTGGCCTCAAAATATTCTAAACATCCTGTAATTTGAGATTATGTTTTGTTTTTCTCTAAAATTCCATTTAAATAGACAATGGTCACTACTTTTTACGCATGACGAGTCATGACACAAAATCCTGCAATTTCTCCATGACGAGTATACACGTCAATCACAGCTAACTGGTTAAAATCAAATTAAATCCTCATTTGTTGAATACGCTTTAGTTTAAACGATTACATCGTGTGTTATATTTTCAGGTTTGAGTTTTCTATAACAAGAATGCAATGTAGAATAGTAAATAGCATAAGCATCTTTTAGTTTTAATCATCTTTTATATTATTAAAACAGTTTTATGTTTTCATTTATCTGTCTTTTCTTCCATTTAAATCTATGCTAAAGTTTTGCGGCCAGCCAACCTTCACCTGTATTTGCCAATACTCTGGGCCATAGGGAAAGTAAGGAATATCAAGAGAAATTTAACTATTACAAATAAAAACACAGTCTATTAATATAAAACGATAAAATATATTATAGCCTACTATTATTTACTAGTATATGTTAAAAATTGATGCAAAAAGAACTAGATGATAATACGTAAGTACAGCAACAAACTATTTTTTTCGCGCGATAGAAAGAAGTATAACAATACCGTATAAAATTAATAAATTATGATACTATAACATTAAGTCTATATATATGCATTTAAAAATCCTAACTATTGATATGAAATTTATAAAAAATAAAACGACAACCCAAAAAATACACAATGCTATTTAAATAAAATATAATATTATTAATTTAGGAAACATGTGGCGCCATCTTTCAATTAACTGTATAACTAATTTTAAAAAATGCTATTATTATTACATATTGTCATTTCTCTGAGAAATATTAGAAATATAATTGTAATGAAAATTAGCAGGATATCCATGTTCAATACAATGGTTAATAAAGTTAGTAAAATTTAAATATATATTAGATTTATTGCTAACTAATACATTATTACAATAAATATAGCTATAAATAGTATTTATATATATAGAAATTGATAAATTGGAATTCCAGTATGGCACTTTAAGAATGTCAAAATTAAAATCATCTCTTTTATCATAAATATTACTATATAAATTATAATACTTAATATACAATGATGCATCCAAGTAACTAGTTTTAGCTGGATTATTATTGATTTTAACTAGGTTTAAGTAATCAGGATAAAAAGTAATATTTGGATTAAAATTATTATTTTTTCCCAAAGCAATTAGATCAGCTATGCATCTAGAAAAGTAATAATCATTATTAATATTATATTTGTATTCATAAAAAGGAAAAAAATAGAATATACACGGGGATTATATAATTCAAGTTTCAAAACGTTGTAAGAAAAGAACCACTGTGATCAGAATGACGTCAAATTTGAACGAAATATTGTTCAAGAAGGTGGAAAGGGTATGGCATAGGAAAAAAATAGTTCCATGTAATAATGTAAAAATAGTAAAAAATGGTGCTGCAAGCGTCAAAATAATATAAATGAAAATACGCCCGACTCATTTTAATTGTTAGAAAATCACCGGATACACGACTTTACTTCATTTCACGTTTGAGAATTTTGCCATGGCTGTCTCATTGAAGGATTGCGTTCTGCTTCTAAAGCTATTTTTACAAGAATAATGACTGTACACCAATAGCTCTACAAAAGTTCCGAACACTGAACGAAATAAAAAAAGGCGTTGGTCCGATGACTGCCCTGGGTTTGGAGAAAATGATTCAAAAATTCGAAGAGATAGGTTCTTTTCTAGTGCAATCTGGTAGAGAGAGGAAAAGAGTTAGTTCGACAGCAGTTGAAGAAGGGGCCATAGAAGTGCAGGAGGAGTCGATAGGTGGTTTGCAACCGTGCAGTGCTCGAGGAATTGCCCGAAGACTGCACAATCCTGTAAGCATGGTGCATAAAATTCTACGAAACATCCTGCATTGCTATCCATTCAAAATTAGCTATGTCCAGTTGATTCCTTCTGTCCTGCCAGCAAGAAAGACTTTTGCTTTAAAATTACCTGCCCGCATGGAAGTGGATAATGAATGGGCGTGGAAAATTTTGTGTTCAAATGAATGTTATCGTTAGCCCAAAAGTTTTACGAGAGCTTCGTTGAAACTGAGTATTTTTGAGTTCGCCAGCAAGATTATGAGGCCGAATTTGATTAGGTCCGAGAAAAACTGTATTGGTTGTTTCGTTACGACGTAAACGCTCACAGTCTTTTATGGAAGGTGTGAAATACTGATCAAATACAATATCAATGCGAGATGATTCAAACTGTGAAATCATTTTAAGGAATTTTTTTTATATGCCGTCGAAAGTTTGCAGTACTTCTTTCATGATGTGTAACAGGAAGAAACCGTCTAAAATGCTAATATCAAAAAATAAGGATTGCTGAATGACCTTGCTAACTTTTTTCTCGAAAACTTTAGTTAATTGTGCTTTATCTGTTTTACAAACACTACCATCTGCATGACACATCGATGTTGGTATTGGCGTTAGAAGAAATACCAGTACTTTTCAATATCGACTTTGTTGGTCGTAGATAGCCTAAGAGTCGACCAAATAGATCTCGTTGCATTCTTAGCTCAATAACTTTGTTATCAAGAGCTATTTTTATTCTTTTGAGCACCAGCAAAATTAAGCACTTGATTTTTTTTGTTGGCTTATCAAATCTATCCTGATCTTCAGCAAATTCAGTAATAAACTGTTTCCATAAATCTTCACCATTTTTCTCAACGTTCAGCAAAAAGTTCGCTACATTTTGAGGTACGGACTTGGCAGTTGCAATATTATATAAACTATCTGTATAAACTTTCATCAAATAGATTAATATTCTTCTCAAAAATTTCAATGAAATCAGCTACTTGTTTTCCATAAATTTTTATTTGATTTGATTGCAAATCCGCAGACACGTCTTGTAATTGCTTCAATCCACAAACATCAAGAACGTGAAAGATTATATAGCAGCTCTAATACTGTGACTTTTGGTCCAAGGTTGACGGGAAGCTATGGAATTAGTAAAATGTGCAATACCACTGAAGCGTCTAGCCACTTCGGCATTGATAGTCTGCTTCAGTGTAAGATCAATTGGTATCCTCGAGAATGGTTTGTAGGCCCTTTTTATTCCAAAACATCCATTCATGAAATGATTTTTTCATTCCAGGGTGTGTTTCATCTACTTTATTTAAATTGTCTAAATATTTAACATACCATCCAGCATAATTCGGTTGATTTACTGCGAAAAATAAATTGGTTATTTTTGGAATAACATATTTGAACATTTCGAAATCTTCCATGCGTATGCTTCTTGACAAGGTAGTATAATAGTTTGCAAGCTGGATGTAAATCAAATAGATTTGAGCCTTCTTACCAAGCTCACCTTATCTTGTTTCTTCTACGAATTTTTGATATGCAGATAATACTCTCGATAATGCATTATTAGGTAATTCTATTGTCATAGGTGAATGAGAAACTATAACTTCCTTATAATGAAGGAGATTGTCGATAACTCGTTCTGTCGTGACCTGTAGCCACCCCTTACAATAATACCTTCCTGTCTATCTGAAAACCCTGCTATATGTGTTGGAGGAACTAAATGATCTAAAGACATTATTCCAATTCAAACTGATTTATTGATTCTTATCAATATATAAGAACAGACACAACACAATTCTAATTAAGGTATATAAACGAGAGTAGAGTGCAGAGGTGAGATATATACAAGCGGGGAAAATATTACAGAATTTCAACTGAATCTAAGACAGCTTAAACGCGCACATTTACAACTACGCTTCACACTAATAATCAGAAATTACTTAATCAAAATGACAGTACCTGATGTTTTAATGCTGCCGATTCTTCACGGAGAATTCCAGGCACTCAAATTAGCTGAATGAATTGACGAAGACTCCAAGCTCCGTAATAGTTAATTCTACTGCTTTTCAATCTTCTAATCCGCTTCTCTTGGCGTACATCAAAACGTATCAACCTCGCTTAACTTGTCAACAACTACGTGTCGACCTCTCACTCTCTTCACTTTACTTTAATTAACTTGACTTCTCACTTCCTCCTACTAAGCTCTCTTCAACTCGCGAAAACCGAATTTATATAATATTCCTTATTTACATAAATCACGCTAGGCTCTCGATGAAGGTTGGTTGAAATAAATAATTTGATTTAAAGAGAAAAAGAAGAGGTTAGTGAGAGAGAAAACCCGCATATATTCGTCACAGTTCCTTCAGGAAATTGTATTCAATATTGTCCATCTTCAAAAATTGATCAAAATATAACATTTGCAAGCCAAGAGCCATCAACGGATGCAGACGTTTGCAACGATTAAAATGTTTATCTTCAACTATACCGTTCACAGAGCCAGAAGCAATAATATTACTCAATCATCATATGACATAGATCACACTTATTTATAAAAAAAACTCCCATGGCTTAGAAGAAAATCATCATTAAATAGAATGAACCAAGATGATGAAAAAATTATTGAATTGTGGCTTTGACGTTGATTGGATTTTATATGCTATTTTAGCTGTTGCCAGGTCATAAGTAGCTTGCACGTATGTTTGATTACATTCTTTTCGAAAAATTTGGGCCTGTTCCATTGTATGTTTTACTTCCTCTGCATTTGTTGGTGAATAATTAATAGGTTTAAGATAAGATACTTTTTGTTTGGGAGTATCTTTAATGATTTTAGAATTAAAACCGGTCCACATTGGAGTATTTGGCACATGTAAGGAGTTGGAAAGTAAATATAACAGATCTATTGTTTCTATCAAAGGTAAATTTGCGGGCAGATTTGGTTCATTGTCTTCAACTGGTGTTAAATTTTCTAGTATTTGCAATCGATGACTAACCAACGGTAGTTGGGGAGTTTCCTCGTTAAAAGCCCGTCTTCTTTTTGTTGGTAGTAGCGGTATGTCAAGATTTCCATTTATATTATTTGAATTTAATTCAATATTGTAATCATCACTTACATTTTGGTAGATGATTCCTACGGTATCATGTAAAGTGTTCTTTCCAGTTAAAGTATCGACGTAACTATCAAAATTATAGAATGCTACACCTGTGCATAATGACTGACATTGAATGATCTCAGGAAGGCAAATTTGAAAACTGTTTACAGATGAGATCGTAGCTTCAATTTCTTATTCTTCCAGTGTATTGTAGTTACAACAATGTCCAAGACGATTTAAAATATTAATTATTTTTCGACTACTTGAAAGACTTTTCACGGTCATACCCAGAGTTATGTGCTTTGATGTCTTAACAGTACCATTACTTACACAATAAATAGCATCAGAAGCCAACGAATTGCTTAATCTATGACAATTGACTCCATCTCTGCGACGAATATCTTTACCTCCAATTAATGCTTTGAAAAAGCGATCTAATTTTTCTGGAATAGTACTCTGACCAATAATCAAATCTTCCATATTCATTACGGCAGGTAATGTTGTTTTATTCATTTTTAAATTAGTACTTTGTAGAATGAAAGCAACTTTATCAATGAGATCATTCTCTTTAAGTGTTTTCAGATGTTCTTGTTCCAATAAGTTACTATTTTTATGCAGAAAACTTTTTCTTTTCTTTTTATTACAATCTTAATTTGCTTGAATTGTTTTACTATTTTTTCTTCAAGATAATGATTTGTCATTAAATTTACATCTGCTTCAGGTTGATGTATTAACTCTTCTTGTAATTCGTTATTACACATGTCACAAAGGGAAGCTAATAACAAATAATTTCCTCTTTTTAACTACATCTTCTTCAATTACTAGCATTAATTTTCTTGTAGTCATTGAAATATCCCATGAACGGTGATAAAAATTGGAGCTTTTGAGTTTTTTAGATTATTAATTGTTTGTAATGAATTATTTAACTCATTCTGTTATTTTACCATACACTTTGGCATCATTGGAAGAATGTAAACTTTGTTTACCTTTAATTTGCTTTCGACCTTTTTCTCAGAAAAAGCAAATTCATTTGTTATTAACACTTGTGTTTCTTGATTCCCGATCTTCACTCTTACTCACATCAATTGGAGTATTTGGTAACAACGCAGTAGAATTTGAAGTGCTAGGAATATCTTCTGCTAAACTCGAGCTCCCATCATCAAAATACGACTGTTTCACTCACACCTACTAGAGCAGGCATGTCAAACTCATTTGATATCACGGACCACTTGAACTATTTTATATTAAGTTGAGGGCCACATGTTTTTTCAATGTTAAAAAATTAATAAAACAAGAATTTTACAATGATTAAATTTTTTACGTAAAAAATTCAATGCATTATATATTATACACACATAATTGTTTAATATTTTAGTTATTTTTTTAAAATATACATGCTTTATACTTTTTATAAAAAAACAAAAATAAAAATTATAATATACATACAATTTAATATTACTTTTAGAAGATATTTGACATCTTTTTTTTCTTTCTCAAAGTAAGTTATCAAAATTAGGTTGAACACGTTGAGTTGATGTAATTTTTTTAAAAAATGATGATAAATATTGATCCTTGATCTCTCTGAATTTTCGTTACTTTTCATAAAAGAAGAAAAGTTTCTCGCATAAATAAATGCTTTCAAACATAGCCATTCATTATACGCGTAACAAATGACAACATTTTAAAGAAACCAATATACGGATTAAAATGTATAAAAATCTACAGAGAGAGTACTTAACTTCTTCAAATATTTTTGCTTCATCAAAGAATCACAATAGGTTTCAAATAATTTCATTTGTAAGTTTTCATCGACAACTTCAATATCGGCAGACAGAGGTGAAATTAAGAAACAAAATTGTAATTCAAAATTTTTTTAATCAAAAAATATTCGATCGAATTCCATTTCTAACAATTTAATTAGGTGGGAATATTCTGTAAATTTTAAATTAAGTGATTTAATCAATAGATTTTGAAAGCTTTCAAAGTAAGACAAGTTTTATTTTTCTGTTTGTAATAATTTGTCTGTAATAATTTTTGTATGAAAGCGTTAATATATCAAATAACATTGCAACAAAAGGATTTTTGCCTTGGAAGCTTAAGTTAGGTTGACTTGTAATATCAACTGAGAAAGCCAGGGTCTTTTAATTGATATTACAAGTTCATCTTTTATAATTGAGCCTTTTTTCCTTTTCTTTCGTTTTTTCTCATCTTTTAATTCAGCACATTCATAATTTTTGGTTTCCAAGAAAATAATGATTTCCTCCAGCAACTTAAAAGATCGTTTTAACACTTTATAGCTAGAAATCCATTGAACTTTCGTACAATATGGTTGACAGATAAATTCACACTCTATATCTCCCGGAAATGAAGCAAATCGACGATACTAAAGTTTACACGCTCGAATATAGTTTACAATTTTACTGACTATTTTAAAATATGTCTAATAAATATAAGTACACGCCCAAGAACAGTATTTGCTATGGAATAATACAATGAAAATGTTTAAAATTATTATTATCATGCTGTTTGTTTGATTCTTTTAATCTTGTAACTCCTTTAGTAATACTGGTTAAGGTAGGTGTACTATCAGTTGTAAGACTAACCAACTTTTCCAAGCAACACGTTATCTCAAGACTTCTTTAAGTGTATCAAAAACACGTATTATGCATAATATAAAACTCGACTCAACTATAAATCTCGACTATTTCATCGCCTCTACTGGTTATAGAATTTCGACTTAAACTTTTAGAATTTTTTATTTGTGCTAGACATAATACCGTTTTTTTTTTCGAATCTAAGCCCCACCCTCAAATTCTCAACAAGTTTTGTGAAAAATGAAAAATAGTGTAAAATGGTTTATCGATATCAAATTTTGCGAAATTAAAATAAATTTAAAACTAGAACTGATAAGAAGTGAAGAATTAGTTATATTTTATCATTATTATAAACTTTTAATTACATACATGAACTCGTAATTGCTCTAAATACCCCATCCACCAAATCCCCCCCCTTCGATTCTAAGCCGCCCCCTACTTTAAACAGCATTAACATTGGGGGAAAAGTGCGGCTTAGATTCGAGTAAATACGATAATTTCTCCGCTTTAATTAAGCGCTCACTAATATATTCTTGTTCAGTAAATGGTTTCGATCTGCTTACGATTAAAAAAGCGATAATATGTAACTAGTTTTTACTGCACAGTTGTCTTCAACAAATTTAGGTGGCTGCGGTAGCCTAGTGGTCAAGGTAATGGACTCAAGTCATTATAAATATGAATTTAAGTCTTGAACCATTAAAGTCGATGCACACGCGTTTAATATGTCGAGCCTCTCGTTGGTGTGGTATGAAAATTAAGAGAGGGGTGGGAGCTCAAGTGTCATCATTTTCGCTTGACCATGATCCGTCGCCAAAGGCCCTCAAGTAGCTGAACAATGCAAAGTTTGTAATCACTCTCACTCAACAAATTTAGTGAACACATTTTTTCCCCATTTTTTAAGAGTTATTTCAATACTGACAACTCGTCTTCTCAAAGATTCGCAACACATTTTGTCATAGTTTTTTTTTTTATTTGTTTAATTAGTGCCTTAAAATTAAATTCCTTAACAACTGAATTACAGTTTTTAGATGTGAGGCACAATATTTTATTCTTCTTTCGAGCATAAAAATATTGCTGTTCCCATTTTTCTTGAAAATTATGGTGTTCGTCTTCAGTTCATCTTTTATTACTCTGTTCTTGAAGTTTGATTATGTTTTTATTAAATATCTTTTTGGCTTAATATAAATAAAAACCAAAATCCACTTTCCTTACAAACGATTGAGTAAACACTACATTTTGTCTTGGTCATCTTGGGGTTTTTAAATTTTTAAAAATAAAACTTCAACTGCTTTTGACGTCATGCTATTCGTCTCTTGCTGATTGGAGAAATAAAGAAAAACAAAAGTCGCATACACGATGAATCGTAGTGCGATCAGTAACAAATAATATTCACAAATGCCTTTAAAAGGGCATTTAATATAGTAAAATTAAATGAAAAAAGATTAATAAAAATATTAAAAATAGTTTTCTTTTAAGGGCTATTTCTGTAATTAAATAGGATTTTCTTAAAAACAAGAATAGATAACAGGTTAATATGTTGCAATTTTTAAAAAAAAAACAACTAAAAGATTGATATTTAAAATTTTGTAAAATGTCTCCGCGGGCCGCAACCTATGTATTGGCGGGCCGCATGTGGCCCGCGGGCCACGTGTTTGACAGGCCTGTACTAGAGAATTAGGCAATAACGGCGCAGAACTAGATGCACTAGGAAGGTTTGTAGTTGATAAATTGGAAGTTTCACTCCTGTGAGACACTGTCTCACGTTCAGCCACTGGTGTATCTGGCAATAACGGTGTTGAACTAGATGAAATAGGAAGATTTGTTAATGAAATAGAATTATTGTCACATATATTACGATATTTAACCATTAAGGCTGTAAAAGAACTGTAACATTGTGTGTGTGATATCCATCGGTAGTATTAATTTCCTCCGGTAACTTAATGTTGTTATATTTTAAGTTAAAATTGAAACGTACTTCTTTAAAACTTCTTTACATTTTTAACTTCTTTACTTTTTACATTTTTTCGTACTTCTAAATTAAAACTTCTTTACATTTTTTTCAATTTTTCTTCTACAAAAGTTAATATTTTTTTCATTTTTGTCATTGCAAAAAACACATTTCATTTTATTAGCCATTTGATAATAAGATTTTACACAAAAGATGTAAAATAACGACAAACGTAAGCATATGACTTAACATTCTTGAAAGCATGCGCCGCTAACATGCGCTGCCGCAATTATCGCTATCCTTCTCACGCAGCCAGTGATCAACTAGCTAAACTATTTTACATACGTACTATTTTTATAACAATATATAGGTCTGGTTATTGAGTAAAGAACCGAATTAACGTTTGGGAAATTAAATTTATACTTTTTTATGTATAAATAAAATAATATTAAAATTACATACATCCTAAAGCAGTTTGAAATGAATTATTTTTGTTTATAAAAAATAACATCTGTCACATTATTTTCAATAACAAAGATGTCAGGTATTAATAAATTCATGTTGTTAATAACGTTTTAAATTATTGAAAAAGAAAAATTTCTCCCTAAAATTATTTAAAAATCAATGTTTTTACCTGTAAAGATATGATGCGCATTAATAAAGGCAAAGTTTACTGGCAGCCAGGTAGCCCGCACACTGTTCGGAAGGGCATAGAGAAAAATATATTAGAGTCAGCTTTTCTAAAATTCTTTCTCAAAATCGTTGCTATCTCTTAGAGTATTGGTCGTTGAATTCAACCTTGATTCTACCTGAAATTATCAATAGAGCTGTTTTAAGTTAAGCACAACGAAGTTACTAGATACTTCGTAATAACACAATGAGAATCGACCTGATGCATAGTGTTAGTAGTATATGTTTGCACGATTTTAAAACAGTCTCCATTAAAACAATTTCCAGTAAAACACCGCACGATTTTGAAACAGTTTCCATTAAAACAATTTCCAGTAAAACACCGCACGATTTTGAAACAGTTTCCATTAAAACACCGCATGATCAAATCGCCGGCAAAAACAGTTGGAACAGTGTCCATTAAAACAATTTCCAGTAAAACACCGCACGATATGTGAAAACAGTGTTCCATTAAAACACCGCGTGATCAAATCGCCGGCAAAAACAGTTGGAACAGTGTCCAGTAAAACAATTTCCAGTTAAACACCGCACGATATGAAAACAGTGTTCCATTAAAACACCGCATGATCAAATCGCTTGCAAAAACAGTTGGAGGGGAAATAGTTCACACCAAAACACCACCACCGCACGTCTTAAAGAATAAAAGCACTGCAGTGAAAACGGGTTTACTCTGCAAAGCAGAGAGGGGAAACGTGACGAGTTAGTCGAAAGAAAATTAGTAAAGCTTTGTCCGCATTTCCAAGGCCGCCATGAGGCATGCGGATCTGACCTTCGTTTTTTTTTTTATATAACCACTTAACAGTTTTTATTCTGTCATTTGATATCCAAAATTAGTACATTCTTACTTGTACTTTTGTTTTTCGATTGATTTTGTTACAGCATGGTCGAATTAAGGCTCTTGCACCATAAACGAAACTCAAATTCAAATTAATGACAGAAGGAATTTTTAATGAAAATTGTTTTTTTTTTTACAAATTTGCATTGTGACTTTATTTAGATGGTAATGAACAATAAACATTTCTAAGTAAAGAAAACCGTTAAGTGGTTAACAGAGGTTGTCACAGAACCAGACGCAAAAAACGATTTGCATATGATTCGTCCTAATCCTCTCAAAATGTAAGGCACAGAAAAGCAAGCAAACACAAAGAAACTGACTGATTAGTGTTTACGTCTTTCGTGTCTTTGATTTCACAAGAAATTAAACTGAGTTGTATTGGTAGTTGACTTGAATATACAAAAACACATTTTAAAAACTAAGAGCATATTAAAAGTTGAATATACAAAAACACATTTTAAAAACGAAGAGCATAGTAAAAGTTGAATATACAAAAACACATTTTAAAAACTAAGAGCATATTAAAAGTTGAATATACAAAAACACATTCAATAAAAAAAGCAGCCACAAAGCAAAGCATATGAGCAGGGAGATAATTTGTAGAAACATATACACAAATTGAGTTAAAACCAACCCTTTCTACAATACAGAAAACAATATTAAATATCTTTGTGACCATAAGACAATGTATGCGTGCCATCTTCGCAAACAAATTTTTTATCGTAATAGGCAGTAACAGACACTTTATTTGAACAACAGTTTCCAAAGTATGTTTTTTTGAAAGAATGCAAAAGATCATTGTGTGTGTGTGTTTCCGTAAGTTAGAAAAAATTTAAACGCACACACTTTTTAAAAGTTAAGCCGACTTGGGAACAATTCTAATGTATACACAAATCAGGAGAAGTTTGGATATCTCCCTACTCCAACGTAAATTTATTACATAGATTTCAGATGTTCCTGAATGTGTGTTATCCCTTCTAGAAGAACAGGGATTTGATCAACATGTACCGAATAGGGAGTTGCTATTTTACTCGACAGGCCGCCGCTCTCCTTTGATAAGTCTACGTTAAATTTTCTTTTTTTGGCGCAAGAGGAACCAAAGCTTTCTAGAAAATTTTAAAAACGAAGACTAATGAAACAATACAGAAAAAGCTCTCAACGAAATGTATCTAAGCGGAAGGAAGGAGGAAGGAAAGGAAAAAATACAAATTCCACTCACCATTTTCCATGGAGAAGAGAAGGAACGAGTTTATCCAAAAGAACTTCAGAAATCAAGAAGGCGGTAAGAAGACGCAGACTGATCAAAAAAAAAAAAATGTAGCACGTTAGGAACTTCAGGAACAGACTAGACAAAGGTTGAAAGCCAGATTGACATTTTATACTCGAAATGAAGGACAAATTTTTAAAAACGCAGTTTTTACAAATCTAATTATTCAAAAACAACTATTATGTAAGACAGGAAAATAGCAGAGGGGGTCTGCGCGTTTAATCTTCAAGGTTGAAATGAAAGAAAAACATATCTAGCAGGAAATCTTGCGTAAATCTTCAAGGAAGAAATGAAAGAAAAACATATCTAGCAGGAAATCTTGCGTAACAGCATTGCGACATGCATAATGAAGACACGACTCAAAGTAAACGAACACAGTTTATCCGGGAAAATAAATTTTTATTCAAGGGGTTATATCAATATTATTACATAGAGTGTTACAATCATTTTTTTGCTTACAATATATAACAGTTATCAGTGCATTCGTTACAGAACAATATTTTTATGTAGAGTGTAACAATCAGTTTTCTTGCGTATAATACATAGAACTAATATTCACTTTGTTACAGAATATTCATTTTGCACATTTAGTTACTGTCTTTGAGTCATGATGTTCAGTTTCATATTATGCTGTGCAATCAAATACTTGTCTGTAGACTGAAGGATTGTGCAGCTCGCGCACAATAGCAGAATTGTTCAAAATCTTAAAATAGGCTATTTTCATTTTACAGTCGGAATCCGTTGTGTCCATGGAATAGGATGTGGCAGCTTGTACACAGGAGATCATATTGTCGTACAGAGAATCGGTGAAACAATGGATCACATAAGCGTCAGAGGGGCTGGAGCGCTTTAGGTACATGAAACCATATCTCGGTTTGGGAGTCATTGCTTTTTGGTTAATTACTAAAAGCAGTAATGAGAGTTCTGCAGCTTGTGTTGCCTCCTTTTATACATTCTGTATCAGCAGCAACCCCTCCTCCCTCCATACATGTTGTAATTAGAATGCAAAAGATGATGAGAAAAATGTTGAAAACGTGTTCAAGCACGTTTATGTCGGTATTTATAGGTATGACATATTTGATTTGAGTGTGGCGTCAAACAACACTTTTGTAGGCGAAAATTTTTAGCTACAAATCTTTGAATAAATTTTTCGTTGAATGCAATGTTATTCGAATCTAGAGGTGATAAAGTCTGCTTTCTCACAAATTTGTATAGGAAATGAAGACAAAATTGACCGCAGGTAAAGGACGTAGCGCTTTGGTAGCGACATTTGTTCCACATCAGTTTCTGTGAATTCTGTTTGATGAAGTTTAAAATCTTACCCTTCTTTGGAACTGAAGCAAAACTACAAAAGTAAAAACAAGTGTTGTTCCTAAAGGCTAACGCAACCCAATGGCTTCCAGGCTTCGCCCTAGAATCTAAATTTACAATAAAACATGAATAGCCTGTAAGTGTCCTAGGCAATTCATCGGAAGCGTACACGCCTCCGAATTTGGATCGAAGAATGGAATCGCTGCAGGCGAGATTACATAGGCTTTGAGAATTCATTTTTAAAAATCAGTTAAAACGTTGCGGTTTTTGTCAATCTCTATGACATTTCGATACTCCGCATAAACTATTAAATTAACCGCTTCGGGTTGTGCCTTACTAAAGCGAATATCCAAAGCCAAATTCGAATTTCGTAGGACCGAATCATGCATTCCATCTGCACTGAGATCTGGCGTTAAATCTATTGCCAACAACGTGTACCCGTCCTTATATTCGCTATAACTTATATTGATATCTTGATCTTTATGATATTGCTCTAAGTCAATAAAAAGGCTCATATAACATCTGCTAGAGGTATCGAATTTCGGTTGATAGGGCTTTGTAGGAATCATGCGATTTCCGTCTAATAGGCAGAGGTATGATAAATCATAATGCTTAAAATTGAATGGATTGTTAGAAAAATCACCATTATATGCAGTATTAGATACCATACCCATGATTAGTCGCGCTGGTACCTGTCCAATAAATGCATTTGGAATAGTAATAGATTGCATTCCTGAAGAAAGCGCGAAGGATTTCACCTTTGTTCTGCGAAGGGGCATCTTAATCGCGCCTCTAGAATGTGCGGTCTCGTGCGCTATTAAAATTGAAGGAGCGACCTTTACTTTCCTAACAAATAAGGAAGCATGTTGTATAACTATTTTGAAATCTTGCGAAGCTGACATCAGTGCAAAGGCATCTTTATTTCTTTCTAATTTAATTCGAAGATTCACTGAATTGATCAGATATTTACTTTGATTGCCTAGATCGAAATGTAAAGCTCCTATCATGTCCATTAGTTTACTATCTTTGCAAATGTTATATCTAGTTTTGAATCCCTCCCCTGCGTTTAAAATCTCGGTTGCGTCAATCTTTCCTGGACTATCTCTGAAGAAAAGACCAGCCGTTAATAGCGGTTCTTGAACAGCTTTTGGGGACAGCAAGGCATCGAACATGCATCTGTATGCATAATTCGCTTGTGAGGACACTTGCTTATCATTTAATGTTATGGAACATTCCGAAAATAATGTATTCAACAAATAATTGACTGGAGCTACTTCGTCAGGAGTTGCAATATTTGATTCATTTTTTTTCGTAATTTTCACTTGTAAATGAAGAAGTGTATGAGCTAGGTCTAAATAACTTTCTCCCACGCCTGAGAAAAAGAATTCAATCGGTGTTTTATCATTCAGAGATGCAACAGGAAAAATTTCGGTAAACGAACTTTCTTCGGTTGACAATTGCACAGGATTAACGGTAAACAAATCATAAGCATTAGATACACAAGCGCACGCTCTCTCATCCATCTTATGAGAATATATCTACCGCTGCTTTGGAATTCTTTCGGCTTCGCTTAGCGCGCGGCAAATGATTCTTATTGCGCGATTTCTTTCTTTTTATACCCGAACCGATTTGAAGCTTATGAAGAATGTCATCTTTAATATTTTTGGACGTTTCTTTCAATCTCGCCCTTGTCGAATCTTTCAGAGATGTTCCCGACACAACATCTGACATTACCTTTGAACCGGTACTCAGAATATGTTTCCCTAAATATTTTCCTGCCTTCATTGCAATGGGAGATATCATTCGAAATAAATTTGAAAACATTCCATATCCTCTTTGATGGCTGACTCCTTGAAAATACGAGCCACCATTCTGTAACTGCGAACAGTAATAGTCCTGACAAGCTCTGCGGTCCAAATGCATCTTTCTCTTGCGAAGTCAGGACCGAAATGATGTCGCACATATACAGTTGTAGTTTTATACTATTCTTCGTCGGAAAGAAAGAATCAAGAGCGATTTGTCGCTCGTAAAAATAATACCATCTTCAGAACTACTTTTTAATTCGACTTCGATGCAGTCGATATAATTTTGACGCAGAGGAAAATACAGGGGTCTTTGATAATTAATAACAATTTGGTCTTCTTTGGTTGACATCACTGGAATGATGCGAAGTAAAGGTGCGATAGTATCCCCCACAAAATGAGATTCTATAATGTCTGTATAGACATAAATTTCTGTGATTCCTCCGTCTAGTTCCAGTTGATAATCCGAAATATGAGTGCCACCGTGTAATGTTGATTGTTTTAGTCCCAAGAGATCTTTTAACCCATCCTGGAAAGTTACGGCAGATGTATCGGGAATATGAATTTTCACTTTCTTATTAGCTAATAGATTAAACGCCAGATGTTTAAAAGAGCTAAACAACTGCTCTGCATTCTTATAAAATCCAACTTCTAATTGTAAATTTTCCGTTTTTTTTCACTTTCTCTGGAACTGTCGGTTTATCCGTAATGCTTACGCGAAAATATTCGTTCAATGGAGGTCTGTCGATTTTTTGCAATGCATGCATTGATTTCCCCTTCAACACAATATCCTTGGTCAAACTCAGCATACGCATAAAAAGGGGCGCATATAATAATCTTAATTCGAGTTCGACGTTCTTTTGAACTGTTATTTCGACTTTATTTACTTTGAAGTCAAAAATGAAATCTGCAGTGCCTCCAATTCCTGTTTGCATTAGATTGAAATTTATATGCTGAAACAGTTCATGGTGCATGTTTTCCAAATCGGTATATTTATGATTAAACCGAGTGGTGCGAATTATGAAATGCCGTTTTAGATTTCTTGCAATAATTTTCAAGTGATTGTCTTTGTTCGTTTTGGATGGTTTTCGGAAAACAAAACCTTTCCGACATTCTTATAATTCTATCTTCTCTAGGTAAGTTCAGCATGGTTAACAACCGTGGGGCATTTGCTGCTGTTAAATGCAACTCGTAATTAGGAGCAATATGAACATTAATATTCTTGCGATCCAATGAAAAAGCAACAAAATGTCCGCATTTTTCTTCAATACTTTGATTAATTTCCTCGATAACATCTGCGTCTGCAGTTCCTTGCTCTATTTTCACTCCGATATCATATTCTGCATAGTCCTTTTCGATAATTTTTGTCTCTTCATACGTTATGGACTATTTATTATTATGGTTGCCGATGTTGAACCAGGTTCGCGGAACAAATATTTCTGATAAACCAACTTCCCATGCGCCTGTTAATATGATCGGACGAGCTAGTTTCATTCTAAATGATGCTTGCGTATTTTTTGGAAAGAATTGAGTGCTAGAATTGCTAGGTAACGTGAAGTAGAAATCATTTACCTCATCCATGCTTCCTTAACCCACGAATTAAAGCGCTCATCAAAACCCTGCCACTTTACATAATACTCTTTCTTCCTGTCTATGCCTTTTGTTTTGAGCACCTTTTCTATGCTCCAATAATCGTCAGAGCGTTTCGAGATTTTCTGCAGTTCCTCTGCATAGAATCGTCCTTTTATAGCTTCTGATTTCAGGTCTTGCAGCTCAAATGTAGTCGGATGAGAGAAATATACTTTTGTTACTCTAAAGACCTCATCACTCCATCCTGGTAAATATCCTCGTCGAAAAGTTTTGTTTGCTTTAGATATTCTAACTAAATCTCCCTTATTTAGAATCACTTTCGGGTTCTTTTCGAGAAAACCATATAATTTTTTGAAAATTTGTGATTCTACTTCTCGAGTCACTTGTGAGGGGGCCATACCAATACTGCGATGTTCGGTGTCATTATACGATTTTACAAGCAAGTGCAAATATCTACATACTTATACGAATTTCTATATGTGAACACTCTAAACATTTTGTTTTTTAACGTTCTGTTAAACCTTTCAACGACGCTAGCCTTATGATCACCTTCGGCAGAATAGTGATTGATACTATGCCTCTGAAATAAGGATTTCAGTTGAGAATTGTAAAATTCACTGCCTTTATCAGTTTGAATATTTTTAGGCTTTGCTTGTTGAAACAAGTTTTCAAATGCATTTTTTACGGCTTCTGCAGTCTTCATTTTCAGAGCACTCACTCTGGCGTATTTCGAGAATACATCGATTACGGTAAGTAAGTACCGAAATCCGTTGTTATGCTTTCCCAAATGTTTTAAGTCCACTAGATCACACTGCCATAACTCATTTATACCATATGAAAGCGTCGCTCTTCGAAGAAATTTGTATCGAACGCCTTTATGAAAGGAATAGGGGTCTTGTGAGGATAAAAACTGTTTTGTTTTTTCGTATGGTACTTTGGTGGTCTTTGATAGTTTCTTAATTCCACCGAAGGATGCAGGGTTCGCAAAATCATAATATGTCGCTTTTAATACTCTTTCCATTTCCTTTTTCTGTTCTTCTGTTTCCTCCGAGGCGTGTGCGGCCATTCCAACGTATCGTCGATGTGACTTTCGCGTAAACTCGTATCACCTCCTAGATTTTGCACTAGCTTCTGATTTCCAATCCACCGGGGGTAGGGATTTTTATTTCGTTGATAGCTTTCCAGAAAACTGCAAAGCCGTGAGGTTCGAGACCCTTTTTAACGTTCCTCATCAAATATGAAAATAGATCAATCACATTTGAATGCTTAACTGCCTGATTATCGGTAATCAATTCCCCCAACTCATTCCAAGAATAGCTGCGTGTTTTCAATTTCTCCACAATCGCCGGAATGAATTTTTGGAAATTTGCAGGCACAGAGAGAATGATATCGCGTACAATAGGATCTTCCGAAATATTTCTTTCCGCTACTTCTGCGGATTTTTCTTTAGGAATTTCCTCTTCAATTGTCACACGTACTGGAGGCTTAGGTTCGCTCACCATATGCCGATATTTGAGAATCAATTGGCTTAATAGTTTAGCTTTTGCATCATCTGAATAACTTGATGCATGCAAGAGATTTTCTATTTTACTTTCAATGTCATGCAATCCTGCGTCTGGGGTTTTAGAAAAGTACGATGTTGCTAATTCCTCTGGAACAACGGCCATGCGTTTTGACATTTTGATAAATGTTATATTCGGTTCCCTATTGCTTTTCCTATAATGCCTGCTAATGCCGTCAACACTGGCGCTATGAGAAAAGGGAGAGCCCCACCAATTTGAATTATTTCTTTTTTTGTTTTGTTTTAACGATAACTTTTTATTCCCGATTTTTCTAATGGCTTTTTTATATTCCTCAGTTTCTTCACATCGACAGCAAGGTTGCCTTCTAGAATATTTAAACAAATCTCACAGAAAAGATGTAACTGACTTTTGTCGGCAGTACGTATAATTGCTCTTTTTTGCGCAGGAGATGCCGTGAGCAATAGTTTCAATAAATGATAATGCTTCTTTACATTCTTCATTTTATCGGTACATAAATCCAATGAATTCCATTGGAATCAGGGAACACACTTTCTCTGAGCCGATATTTTTCGTCCGTTCTCGGGTGTAGATCCACCAACAAATAGTTAAAATAACCTTGCGTGCTCTTTTTGTAGGCATCCATAAACGATGCTGCTTTGTTTCCTTAGAGTTGTCTGGCAAAGCATTGTATTTGTCCGACATCGCGGTTGTTTTTAAACAATATTATATACTGCGCATTCAAACTTATGTCTCGCATCACTTTATTTCGAGGAAATAGATTTTGCAAATTTAGAATCACACTTATTCTAGAATGATGCGCAGTGATAGTGAATAACTGTGAAACTTTCTCATCTAAGGAATGGAGATAATCATCAAAAATATAAAGGCTATCACTTTCAAACCTTTCAGGTAAGCCTTCTACGAATTTAATTCCTTTTTCTTTAATGAACCATTCTTGGAACGCTTTATAAGACCAAATAATGTTTTTGAATTCGTAATCGTACGCTTTCTGTGCAATAATCTGTCGAATTACGGTAGTTTTTCCACACTGGCTTGCCCCCACGCACAAAAGACAAGAAGGATGTTTCAGTTTGAGCATTGTTTACAGATTTTCCGAAATTCTTTTACGCTCAGTTGTACTCCCAATATACTTGGTGTCAAATATGTTGAATTTAGGCTAAAGAAACGCCGAATATCATATACAATTTCACTCCCTTTTTTACACTCATGATAGAATATTTTCCTTCCTATATGGGTTGAAAGAAAGCATGTGCTATTGTTTATATCAATCTCATTTTGAATTACCTCAATGTGATTTGATATTATAAAAATTAATTCTACGACAACGAGAGTAAATAAAATCAGAACACTAATATATTTTTTGTCCATTTCCTTTGACACCTGTAACGCTAATGATGTTTTGCACCGAAAAATTATCTTTTTATATTTTCTAAAAACCCTCATCCTTGAGAAAAGTAATAACTAATTTAGATCACGCGCTATCTAAAGTAACCTCGCCACGCGCTTTTCTTGCACAATGCTTTTCAACCTTCACCTTGAGAGAAATGAATTACGCCACACTCTGTTTCAAGATTCTGCTATCACTTTCACTGACCTCGATTGAATTTTTTTTCCCCTCATCTCTCTTTTTTTTTTGTTTAATTCTCGCAACGAGAATAGAACTGATAACCTTCGGAACCAAAAAACATTATTAACTCAAATCCTACGACGCAGCCGATTTAAGCTAATAATGCTTTAATCACAGACTCATTATTCATGTTTTAAAGCCTCTAAGAACTCTTAAATGACAAATTTTTCAATTTTTTGAAAAAGATATACGTTAAAGCCTCAACATAAAAACTTCTGAAGCTGTTGAGATATAAGCAGGGAAATTTATATAAAAACCCTATCGCTTTCGTATTTTTAACTTCATTTTTCTCAAAACAAGTCGACAATTTGATCATGCGGTGTTTTAATGGACACTGTTTTCATATCGTGCGGTGTTTTACTGGACACTGTTCCAACTGTTTTTGCCGGTGATTTGATCATGCGGTGCTTTAATGGAACACTGTTTCAAAATCGTGCGGTGTTTTACTGGAAATTGTTAAATGGAAACTGTTTCAAAATCGTGCGGTGTTTTACTGGAAATTGTTTTAATGGAGACTGTTTTAAAATCGTGCAAACATATACTACTAGTGTTTTAAAATTGATCTTTTTTTATACTTTAATGGGCTCATGTATATCTTGAGTTTCGTAAGGATAATATTTAAAAAGTTTTCTTTCTTTTATCAAATTTTTTCCTCATTTGGGTGGGGATTTTAGTTTTCGAAAAAGTTCTTTCGTCAGGTTCTACCTAAATCTTTTGATTCCAAATCTCTGAATTACGTAGACTTTCAAGATTTTGTAATTACTTCTGCAACTAGATTACTTTTACTGTAGTAATATGAAATGAAAACTTTTTAGAAATCAAGAAATTTTTAATCAAGTTTGTTTTTATAATATTTTTTGGGTGACTAACATTGTAGCATTAAACTGAAAGATCTTTCGGCGTACCACAGTTCATTTGTTTACTTTTTGTTTGGTGTCGTGAATCTCACAGTTTACCTTTCAAGAGGCTTACTAACCTAACAAAAACTCAAGCCGTCTTGGATAAATTTTAATCAAAAGAACATGAAATAAGACAAAAAATATTAATTAATCTAACTAAAGTTATAGAGTATCTTATAGCATTGAGTGGTTTTTGCATCATAAAATGTTCATGAAAAGTAATGCCAGTTGTAATAGGAGACTTGTGTTGTTTGTTGTTGTTTTTGCCACCTGTCTGACGTAGTCAGATCGAGGCCCACGAAATTCATCATGGCAACGGGCTAGAGATACGTCTGTCATTAGCCTAAGCTTTGAGCCCATGAAGGTGACAGCACGATTTTGCTCACGATAGAGGACGAAACCATTCGGGCCCACAGATTTAACGAGCACGTGTTCCGTTTGTACTCGGCGAGTATTTGGTGGCATCGAACCCAGGCCTTCCGGTCTGGCGTCCGATACTCTAACCACTAGGCTACCCATGGCCCTAGGAGACTTGTAAATAGCTTAAGGAGTCAGCGATCAAGGTTAGTTCTCCACATTTTTATATCGCATATGCATGGAGTACACTAATTGACAAAAAAGCGCACCAAGAAATAATTGCGGGATCGTAACGAAACTTGGCATGAAGGTACATGTCGGGGAGATATGCAAATGATTAGAAATGCTGCGTGATTCCGCATTACGTATAGCCGGCAGAGGGCGTTTAATGTCGTTCTCCGTGGAGTATAAAGCAGGTAACCAAAGCTTGTTTGATTTTGCTGAATCATTTACAAAGAAGGGCTGAGGTAGACATGCCATTACGCCGTTTTTGAAGTCAATATGAGCAGCTGTCGCAGTTTGAGAGGGGGAGAATCATCAGCATGATGGAAGCTTGATGGTCAGCTAGGCGAGTAGCTCGTCAGTTACGCCGCTCTGATTGTGTTGTGAGGAGGTGTTGGGACCAGTGGATCCGAGAGATGTCATTTACACGAAGACCAGACTCAGGACGCCCTCGACAGATCAGTCGTCGAGAAGACCGACACATCGTAAGAAATGCACGCGTACAGCTAACTGCTTCATCGGTCGCCATCCAGGCACAGATAGCATCTTCACTAGGGGCCCCTGTGTCTTCTCGAACCATATGAAGGCGAATGGCTGAAGGACATTTGGGATCGCGGCGCCCAAACATGTGCTGCTCTTGATGCCCACCCATAAACACCTCCGTTTGGAGTGGTGCCGCGCACGAGGAAACTGGACGAAGCGACGAATCCAGATTCAATCTCAGCAGTGATGACAATCGTGCTCGTGTGTGGAGACTCGTTTGTGGTGAATGCCTCAATCCTGCCTTTGCTTTACAGCGATACATCGCTCCCATTGCTAGTGTGATGGTATAGGGTGCCAATGCCTACAATACACGGTCACCCTTAGTATTGACCCGTGGCACCATGGCATCCCAGTGGTATGTCCGTGACGTCCTGCAACCACATGTGTTGCCACTCATGCAACGGCTCACAGAAGCCATTTTTCAACAAGACAATGCTCGGCCTCACACGGCGATGGTGTCACAAGACTGTCTGCGCACTGTTACTACCCTTGTTTGGCCTGCCCGATCCCCAGATTTGTCTCCAATAGAGCATATCTGGGATAATTTGGGACGGCAAGATGGGCATCCCACGAGTTTGAATGAACTACAGGCAAGATTACAGCAAATATGGAACGAAATGTCTCAAGACATCATACAGAACTCGTATGCGTCAATGCCCGATCATATCGCATCGTGCATTCGCGCTAGAGGGGGTTCAACAGAATATCAAATCCTCCGTTCTTTTTCATTTTTCTTTGAAATAAATCATTTTTCTTTGATTTTCTAACCATTTACTTATATTAAAGTAGTCATTACGTATGTAAATTTTCGCTTCATTTTGACGACTTCTTGGTGCGCTAATTTTTTTTGTCCATGAGTGTATTTCAAGAGACCATCGCAGGAGATGGGCCCTTTGAAGGGCACAATTCTCCAGAGAAGTTGAGGGATTTTGATTACTAACAATTTGTACTTCAAATTCGAATATCATGTCTCCAGAGTAGATATAATTGTATAGACTTACTTTACTATGGCAGCATCACATTTTTTCTCGAGTCTCTGATAGTTTCTTACTTACAAAAAGAATTGGTATTTTTTTGTCATTCTTATCAATTTGAGCAAGATATGTACCAACTGCAAATGTAGAGGTATCCGTAAAAATAAATATGTATAAAAAGTTTTGGGTTGGTTAGATTTTTCTGACGCCAGAGCCAGCCTATGTTGCGCCAAATATTTTCTTAAGATATTAAAATGTTTTACAGTATAAAATAATAACAGTTAATAATGAGAAATAAAATTTTAGACATGGTATGAAAATCCATTTTTTTAACTTTAAAAAACCAAACAAGTCCCATTCAAAATGTTCCTCCACCAGGTCAGATAAGTTTAAAGTGGACGAATGGAAAAAAAATTATATAATGACAATGATATATGCGCAAAATATGGCGTATAATATAGGCAAGAGAGCGCTCTCACATTAAAAAGTAGGTGCCGGGTAGTTAAACGACAGAACCCAACTTTTTGCTTACAAAAATGAACGATGTACTACTATTGAACTACTACTTGCACGAAACCAAAGAGATATCGTTAGTTGAATGTTGTTATGTTTATTGTCTCCTTGCAGGTTCCACTGTGAGTAACGAAGGTCTCAGCTAAAGTGCTTAACTGTATATTTCAGAAACGGTAAATGAACAAGTGTATGGAGCCACTGGATGGCACAATTAGCTGCAATATCTGTCTGCTTATTACTTTGAATGCCCATGTGGCTAGAAATCCAACAAAAAATTATTCTGCATCTGATGGGAATATGATCATTAGCAATAGTAGAACATCATAAACATGAGGATATCAAGGATTTCAGACTGAAGATTTTTAGAGTACTTAGTGAGTTTGAGTAAACAATGGTACGCTTAATCTATTTTTGTACTGCATAGCGAAGTCCCTCACAAGTATTAAGTTATGCTGTAAAAGAGCTCGCAATTTTACGGTGATTTTTTCATTAACGTAATTTTTTATAACCGTGCTATTAATCACAATAACAAAGAGCAAAAGTCCCCTTATTGGTTTAGTTAAAATTAACATAGTTTAAGCTGATTTGTGTGTGTGAGAAAAAGATGTCACCTAACTTTGACACTTCATACGAAGAAAAATATTACATTCTACTCTAAGCAAGTTATTTCAAAAGACGACCCTTTTAGTGATAATTCCAAAATGGTACAACAGTTGCTACATTTCTATACATAACAAGCATTTCCATTTTGTTTTCTTTTACAAAATGACCATTTTAAATAAACTAAATCTTAAGTATGTAACTCAAACCAAGCAATAAATTTAAAAATAGAACATAAAAATTTTTTGTAACATATTAATGAAGTAAATATTCACTTACCTTCTACACCGATGTACAGCCTCTACACCTTTTTAAAAATGACCACTTGACGAGTCGGGAGTAATTCGCTAAGTTTTATTTCCTCAACTGTTTCAAAAACCCTTTGCTGCAGCTCGGCCTTCTTTTTGGATTGCTTTAAAATAAAGTTTTTCTTTTATGCAGCCCGAATAAATGAAATCGACGGGCTTAAATATGATGAACGAGCAGGCAATGAAATTGAACCATGACGTCCAATCCATCTTCCGGGATATTCCTTATCCAAATGCCCCTGTACAGGACGCGCATAACGCTCTGGCCCTCGATCTTGTTGGAACCACATATTACTGTAGATGTTAAACGATAAATCTCCCAGAAGGTCTGGTAAATTGTTTCGAAGAAAATTCAAGTATTTGACTCCATTTAAACTTTTGAGTCCTTTTCCCCACATTTAAACTTTTGGTAACTCAAGCGGTTCAAATATTTTTCTGCTTAATACGATGGTGCGCATGTTGATTTTAAATTCAAACTGGGACTAGTTTTTACGAATTAAGTGCGAATTTTCCACAAGTTATCCATGTAAATTATGTTGGTTAAAATATCCGTTCCTAAGATTCAGTTTTTGAAAATAATATCATTTTGTAAAACAAAACAAAATGACAGTGATTGTTACGGATAGAATTGTAGCAAGTGCTGTACCCTTTTGAAATTGCCTCTAAATTGGTCATCTTTTGAAGTTACTTGCTTTTTATGAAGTGTCAACGTTAGGTGTCATCACTTTTACGAACCGGATGGAACTACATTAATTTTAATTAAACTTGTAAAGGTTTTTGCTTTTTTTGTGACTGTGATTAGTAGCACGGCTATGAAATATCACATTAGTGAAAAACTCATAGTGAAATTGTGGAATTTGCGATCACTATACCTATTCATGTGATGGAAGGTATTAACAGAGGTGTTTTCAAAATATGATGTTCTACAAATAAAAAAAATTCCGTATGATTGTTATGCACAGAAAAGAAGTGGTGTACCATTTTGGAATCTTAACTGAATGCCTAACTTTTAAGAAACTTTCCTGGGGTTGGGTGAATAGTTTTCTTTTTATGGGAAATCAAAGTTTGGTGAAATCTTTTTCTCATACCCCGACTCACACAAGTTAATTTTAACTAAACTAGCAAAGATTGTCCCATTTGTGACCACAATTAATACACTGCTAAAAAAAATTAGGGGAGCACATGTATTTAACGGAATTTCGTAAATATTTCTTCTTAACTAACTAAAAACAAAATATCTATAGTCTAAAATGTAGCAGAAAACAGATGAAGATAACTTTATCAACGTACTTGGGATCAAACTCGTACTTGGATTGTTCTTTCGAGAAAGGGGACTGGATAATGTCACGACAACGTGATCTTCCGGAATTCGTGGCTTGGTGTATTATCAGGAGACTGGAATCCGGAAAAGCTCATAGAACTGTAGCGAATACCGTTGGAGTGGCAAAAAATTTTATTGTAAGACTGTGAATCGATTCTAAGAAACATGGTTTATTTGACGTCGGCCAGAACAAGGTCGTCTACGGGTTACCATGGCAAATAGTGACCAATATATCATGTAAACAGCTCATGGATACAAAACAGCCAATACGACACGGATTCAAAGGCAGTTTCTTTTGGCAACAAGACGAAATGTCTCCAGCCATACAATTCAAAATGGGCTACACGTGCATGTAGACCAATGGTCTGTATTCTTTGACAAGACACCATTGCGGTCAGAAGAAAGTTGGCTGTTGAATATCGCGCGCGCGAGATTGGATGTAAAGTGAATGGAGTCAAGTGCTATTTACGGACGAGTCCGGATTCAGTTTAGAGCAGAGTTTCTTAAATTTTCGATTGCCGCGGCCACCCTTTTACGTTTCAGTCTGACGTTGCGGACCCCCTATATCTTGAACACTACTTTCTGATCTAATATTCTTGATCAAAATATACGTTCTAGTAGGGTTCCTTCATTGAGGGCCAATTTAGTGATCCTAGTCTAAAAGGGTAAATCTTTCAATTTTTCCACGAGGCCTTTTAGAGTCTGCAAAACAGAAAAATCTTAATGTTGCATAAAAGACTTCGCGGACCTCTTAGAAAAGCGCAGCAAACCCCCAGGGGTCCGCTGACCTCAGTTTAAGAAACACTGGTTTGGAGTGTGACACTAGACGTATTTTGGTATGAAAGGGGCACTTGAAATAACCCTATATTCGTTCAGGAAAGATCCCATTACAGACTAGGTGGTTTGATGGTATTGGCTGAGATCAGCATAGGCGGACGTACTGGCCTGCATATTATTCCGAACGGCAATTTGACGGATCAAAGGTATACAAACGAGATCCTAAGACCCCCTGTCATATCTTAAGCTGCAGCCACTGGTGATTCCTTTTTGTAATGCGGGATAGTGACAGAAATCATAAAGCTCGTCCTGTAGAGATTTTTCTTGAAGCTAAAGCAATACAGCTTATGGAGTGACCTCTAACTATGTGTTCCTCTAACCTAAATCTTATCCATGGGACTCATTTGGACGACGGATTGAGCAATATGACCCCCTTCACTAACTGTCCGAGACGTGGACAGTTTATTTAAATTTTTTTATAATAGACTCAGAGATGAATTATATAAAATGTTAGGAACTCTTCGAAATTACCTTAAAATTTGTTCATTTATAGATTAGGCAAATTCATATGTAACGTTTTGAGCAGTTCTTGATACATGTAACACTTTGACCCGCAGTAGCCAACTGGTCATGTTCGCGAATTGCGAGTGGCCGCGGTGGCCAAGTGGTCAAGGCATCGGATCATGGCTAGCATGTCATGAGTTCGAGCCCAGTACCACTGAAGATCCGCCGTGTAGGGGTGTGATGCACGTCAAATCTGTCGAGAGCTCAAACGTCCTCCCGTTGGTGTGATGTGGTAGTTAGGAGAGGGGGTGCCAGCTCAGGTGTCGTCCGCGTCACTTGACCGTGATTCAAAATTACGCGGACCGTCCCCAAAAGCCCTCGTGTAGCTGAACAGTGGGACGTTAATATTCACTCACTCTCTCGCGAATTACGATCGGGTATTTCTCCTGTAGATTCAAGTCTTGCTGCCGTTGAAGACCCGCCGTGTAGAGAGATACGTTAAATCTGTCGAGGTTCAAACTTTTCGCATTGGTGTGGAATTTTGGAGCTCTTCACTTTAAATGCGATTTAAAATAAAGAGCAAATCCATCGCAAATAGCATTTTTGTTCCTTCGATAGAAAACAATTAAAATTTGAATCATTATGTTTGTAAGAAAATCTACTTGAACTTTTTAAATCCAATTTTTCTTTTAGGAACTTGGAATGTCTAGATTTCCAATTAGCGAATATTTTCTTTTTGTTGGAAACATTTTTCGCATTCTGTATCCATTTCTGATACAATAATTTCATTTTGTATATCTAAATTGTTCATCCTTTGCTCTTTGTAACAACTGTTCTGCTTCATCAGTGGTAGGATATGGATATTAAAAGCTGAAATATTTTCCTTGTAATTTGGCCGAGGCTTAAAATTATGAGGTCCATCGGCAATAGCCTTCTCGTTACTTAAAAAGTGCGACGCTAAAAAAATCTAATATAATTCTATTTGATTTTGCATTATGATCATTATACGAGGGCTGTTCAAAAAGTATCGAGACTGAATTTATTATGCAAAAACATACAAACATAAACACGTTTTGAGTCAATCTCCTTCGAAATATGCTCCATTGGCAGTAACACACTTGGCCCAACGATGTTTCCAGTCCTCGAAACATTTCTGGAACTCAGACTTTGGGATGGCCTGAAGCTGCTGTGTCGAATTCTGTTTTATGGTTTCAATGTCCTGAAACCGGTGTCCTTTTAAGGTGTTCTTGATCTTGGGAAAGAGGAAAAATCAGCACCACTGCCTTCACTTGTGCAATCTTGTCCTCATTCCGAGAGGTGGATGGGCGTCCAGAATGGGGATCACTGTTCACTGATTGACGACCCTCCTTGAATCGCCGGAACCACTCGAAAACCCGAGCACGACTCATTGCCTCATCTCCAAATGTTGTTTTCATCATCTCGTAGGTTTTGGTGCCCATTTTACGGAGCTTAAAGCAAAACTTGATACAGATTCGCTAATCCGTGTTTTCACACATTTTCTTTTTTCGACGAACGCACGCAAACACTCCACGTGAAAGAAGTCAGTGTGACTGAACGGCGCGCTGTACAGACCTGCCGAATTTTGTGAGACAAGGTGAAATATGCACGTGCATGATGCGCACAGTCCCTCCGCTGGGGGTTTTCTCGAATAAATAGAATAAATTCAGTATCGATACTTTCTGAACAGCCTTCGTATAAGCATCAACAGCGCTATCAGATAGTATTGCATTTTCGATCGAATTTGTTATTCTAGTTACTGCTAACAGCTACATATACGCATTTCTTTCATTTGGGATTGGGGGATATGTCGTTTTCCTTAGTATTTCATAAAAATTCATTAGTATGTCTTGAAAAATCTTTAAGAAATCATTTATATTTGATCCGTTTTTGTATCTTTTCTTTGATATGACGCTGTATGTTCCCGAAAGCATCACTCTAGACTACCGCTGCAACAATTACATTCTACTGACCTTCTGGCAATTGCACTGTTTACTTACGTTTTGTTAGAGGACGCTAAATGCAGATGCGAAGCTTAAGTAAATGCTCCTCCTGCAATGAAATTGCAGTTTGGGTCTTCACGGGTTCGAGTCCTGGTGCCACTAAAGACCCGCCTCAAATTAGTGGCGTGGTGTGGTAGTATGGAGGGGCGTGGTGTGGTAGTATTTCCCAAACAAAATTTTGGGAAATACATGGTATTTTTATTTATTGTTTTCTAAAAGTTCTATCACTAGTGAAGTATGTTTACTGAGTGGGTGTCTAACAATTTTAAAAGCGTTATTTTTCAGTGTTTTTATTATTTCTTTAAATGCTAGAAGCAATTAAGAGTAGAAAAAATCCAAGTGAGAAATTTTTGACTAAATTTATAGTAAAATTACTCCTTTGATGATCAGTGTGTTTGAAGCAATGATGTATTTTGAAATGTAGGAGCCGAAACCAGCTAGTTTGTGCACATTTCCATCGGCCAGTAGTGTCAGTGTGAGTAGCAATAGCCTACCTCCGTCACCTCTACCATCCAAATCTTTTACTAGAATATCCGCTCAAGGCAGGCGATGCTCTTTGCCTGCTGCCAGTCCAAAGATCTTGCAGAGTCCAGTGTTTGACGAGTCAACTCCTTCACTACCACTAATTTCTCAAAAATCGTTTGGTAGAAAGAAGGAAAGAGGCACGTAAGTTGTTTAATTGCCATCTTTTGTGTAAATACAATGTTTATTACACTACTTTATAAACATTCTTGCATGTATTTTTATTTTGTCAATGTTATTGCAAATTCATTCTAAACACACTAGCATTATGTGGTTTAAATTTAAAACTGAGGCACTGTAAAAAGAAGGGGCACAAAAGGGCTTAAATTATACTGCCACAATCCTGAAATGGTATCACGAATTAAAGAAATTGTGTCCGATATCAAAATGAAATTGCACCCTGCATCACAACTCTCAGTTGTAGGGCTGGCTGTATGACGGACCTACAATCAAGTTAATATCCAATTGCTGTGTTCTGGACGTCTTCAAGCATTATTTCTCTGACCTTAGGGACTCAGTCTAAAGTTACATTTATCACTGGAAATAATTTTACCCCAATCGAGGAAATTACTGCTGCTTGCGTCTCTGGGCTTGTTGGTGTGTACAGTGGAAAGGTAATGATGCAATGACACCATAAATTGTAAGACCCGAATGGTCATGGTCATGAATTGGTGGTCGAGTCGTGGATTCGAGCTCTGCAGTAAGGACGTTAAATCTGTCGAGGTCACTTTGACGTGGTGTGAACGTATGGGGTGCCAGCTTAAGTGTCGTCTGTCGACTGTGGTTCAAAATGATGAGGTTAGCCCTTTTGTAGCTTCCAAATGCGATGCTAATAAACAATGCCCTAAACATGAGCCTGCAGGAAAAATGAACCTTAAAAGATAACTTATTAAAATTATTGATAGAAATAAAAGAAATTTTACACATGCGCAAATCCAACAAACAAAACCAATTTTTTAAAGTCATTAAAGGGTTTTATATCACTGGTAAATATATGTATTTAGTGGCTCAAACAATTTAGAGTGCACCTTACTTTTACTTGATAAATTCAACATTCAATAAGAATAACACATTTCCGAGAAGTGCGAACATGTTTTTATATTTACACATAAAATTAATAAATTTAAAGTAAAAATAAAGAACATCAACAGAAAACTTCCAAAATGAAAAGTTTCAGAAGCATTTTAAATAAGCCTATGGAGATTACAATGCACCAAATAAATTTTTGTAATATCTCACAGACAAACAAAGTGCCAATCTTTAGTTGCATGTCTTTTGACTTTTATGATGACTTCTAAACGTCGTGGTACCGATTCGATCAACTTTTTGGTGTTATCTGATAATATTTGGCCGTGGGTAGCCTAATGGTTAGAGCATCGGACTCCAGACCTGTGGGCCTGGGTTCGATGCCCGATGCCACTAAATACCACCAAGTATATACGGAGTACGTGCTTGTTAAATCAGTGGGTCCGAAAGTCTTGTGGGCGGTCGCAGCAGAAACCACGAGTGCAGGGGGCTGGAGAATATTTCCCTCCCCTTCAGTTCCATGTTAAAATTGTGGAGGTGGAGATAGGTGGTATCGCTAAGAAGTCCAACCTGTGTGTGTGTCTCACAGGCAATTTCAACTTTAATTCCTTCCCTGCGGCAAGGACACGACAACAACAACATCTGATAATATTTTACCCCATTCCTCTTGTAACTTTCGTTTTGAATGGGTTTTGTTTCTGTTTTTGGACCGCTGTTTTGCCCACATATTTTCAATAACATTGATGTCGAGGGACTTTGTTGGCGTGTGTAATTGTTGTTTACAATGAAAACGACAGGAGATTTTGACATTACGTGTCTGGGTTCTGTTGTCCTGCAAAATAAAACTTTCATCTAAACCCGACTTTTTAGCACTTCCCTTTAGATTGTTGTCAAGTCTATCCGAGTAAACAATGAGGTTCATGATGCCACCTATAAAAACTAAATTTCACAACCCCGGATGAAGTCCTACACCCCCAAACCATGACGAAGCCTTCACCATACTTAAATGTAGGACATAATTTTTTTAAATATTGGGCTTTTTCTCCATTTGGTACCACGGCCATCACTACCCAAAAATGTTGAATTTACTTTCATGATTAAATATAACTTTCTTCAAAAAGTTATTGGTCTGAAATGGATGAGTTTTTGCTAACTCTTAACGCCATTTTCTGATTTT
Source organism: Trichonephila clavata (assembly GCA_019973975.1). Taxonomy (NCBI): domain Eukaryota; kingdom Metazoa; phylum Arthropoda; class Arachnida; order Araneae; family Nephilidae; genus Trichonephila; species Trichonephila clavata. The sequence goes on along the minus strand of BMAO01035747.1, from coordinate 124,085 downwards.
GCTAACTATGAACAGTTTCTTTCTAACAACTTACTTTTATATCCAGCTTACATTTCACACAGTTTCATCACTTACATTTTTGCTTATGATTTGAGAAGTTTTTGCAGCATGTTTGACTGCTTTTACTTCAGAATCAGTCTTGATTTCTTACAAAATTTTCCATTTTGCGACATCACTCAGAATACCTTTCCTTCCCTTTCCTCATTTATTTCAAAATTTTATAACGATTTTTTGGACACGTCACACACAAGGACACAAACTATTTCATAATAAGCTTTTCCTTTTTTAATAATCTTAATACGAATTTCCTTACATCAATACTGATTTCTCTCGAGAGCCATTTTTCAATTAAAAGGACTAACTTTTTTTAATCACACAAAAATGATGGTGAAAAGGTTTAAGATATGATTACGCAAAATTACATTAAAATAGCAGTCAAGAGAAAATATTTAGTGGTAGTTAAATATATTTTTCATAAGTGTCTTCTCAATGTTTTTGAGGCAAAAATATGAATATGTTTATTTTAATTGCTTCTTAAACTTTTTGATTTAGAAGTTTGTCGTTGATTGTTCTTTATTTTTACTTCAAATTAAACGATTTGTTACGTGTAAAAATGAAAACGTGGTCGTATTCTTTTCTGTTATGTGATATTTATATTTAAAGGTGAATTTATCTAGTAAAAGAAAGTTCTGCTCTCAGTTTTTAAGCCACTGTATGTATGATTTTCATTTTTTCAAAACAGGTAATTTTGGTTTAAATCAGTTGGATTGAATAAATGAGTGAAAATATTATTGTCGCACTATTCTGCTACTCGAAGGCTTTTGGCGATGAACCTCGTAATTTTGAACCATGCTCAAGTGACGATGACGACACTTAAGCTGGCACCCCTCTCCTAACTTGCACACCACACTGACTGTCAGTTTGATTAAAAAAAGGAGGGTTAAAAAATGTTTTTGTATTTACATCATTTATTATATTTCTTTATTATCACACAAATATAATTTTATGGTGCATTAAAAATATTTATCCTTTATAAGATGGACCCGTAAACTTTCTTCTGTTACTGATGAGAAAGAGGAAATTGAACCATCTTCATTGGATTGCAGAAGATTAGAAGAAATCAATCAAGAACAGTTTATGTTGCGAGCTTTCTTGCAGCAAGTCGAGAGGAAAAATAATGAGTTTTGTGAACCTGTTGATAATGAGTATGTAATAGTTCAATTAAAAGGAAATTTCATTTCAATCAAAAGACCGCTTTATTTTGCGTTACTTTTAAATGTTTTTAAGTATTGCCTTTATGAAAAATTCTTATTTTAATTCATGAAAAATGTGTTTCATGTTTATGTCAACTACTTATTTTTAATCTAAAAATTTATTTATTTGTAATTTTATTTTTCTCATAATTGAGCACAATCCTTATATGCAAATTATATTTTATGATTATAGATTGGATGAGTTACCTGATGAGAACTCTGCAGATGACAACTGTCAAAAGATTCAATCTAGAATCCTACATTGCTTTCAGTATGTTGTTCATAGAATTTTTTTTTTATTAAGTGCTGTACATTTAGTACAACAAATGATTTCCTTTCTATAAAAAATAATTTTTTGTTCTACAAAAATTTCTATTTAAAACATAAACACGAAAACAATTCTTAGGAAATAATATTTGAAAGTTTATTTTATTCAATCTAGAGTGGATTTATCGGAGATCACATGACTTCAGAAGACTAAAATATCATCGATTCACTTAGCCAAAAAATGTTTTAAAATTTAAAACAAGTCTAAGTGTTCCCATTTATATATACACTTGCCGTCATTCGCCCGCTTCATTGGGTATTTCATGATGTTGTATTAGTAGTAATATATTGCTCATATTTATATACACAGTTAAATCTTTTTTTGTTCGGTAGATAGGGATCGCATTAGGAAAACCGCACAAAAAAATATGCAAAAATTTGATAAATGCTTACATATAACAAACAAATTCGTAGAAATACTGCAGAATTTGTTTATGCGATGGAGAGGAACGGCAACAAATTGTGTAATATTTTTATAATTATAAAAATACACAAAAAAATGTCTTTGATGAATTTAAGAATTTGATGTCTAATTTAAATGGTACTCTGTTTTTAAAATTATAACAAAAGAATCTCTGCTTTTTGTATTCATATATATGAATATTTATCTATTTTATAGTAAAACCAAAGGTATAATAAACATATAGAGTTATTTATGAGCATTCAAATGTTAACAATAAGCAATTAGGAAAAACGAAATGTGTATTTAATTTAGTATTGTCCTCAAAATCTACTTTGTCCTATATCGACTTGATTTATAATTTAAAAAACTACACTGAGTACTTATAAATACAAAACTAAACATAATTAACATTTCAAAAAACAAAAAACAAAAAATTTCAAAATTTTGTTACAAGTCATTTTAATTTTCCGTAATTTTTGCACAAAAAATGTATAATTTTCAATAAACTTGAACACACACACATGTAACATAGAAAAATTAGTTTTTTACAATACATATTGAATACACTACGGATTTTGAAGAAAGTGTACCTGAATCACAGTTACATCACATTTGCTTACAATTTTAAAATTCAATTTCCTAGAGTTCTTTTGATCGAATTCTCATGAATAATACATCTATAGAAGCAGCAAAGTGCCCTCTATTTTTTAAAAGTAAAATAAAATATTGCAAAACTTGAAGCACTTTCACGTCCCAATTATCTTATAAGGCAGGAATTTTAAATAATAATTTTTAATAATTTCTAAAATTTAAGTAGAATTATCCTTTACGCTTCCGTAACCCCTAACCACAAAGTGGTCTTTCACAAAACCCATTTTTAGTGAATGTCTACTAAACAAAATAAACATGCTTGCCAAAATTCATATCTAAATCTAACAATTCAAAAACGGAAATTTTGTATCAGTAGGCCCCGCAGGCCCCTTTGAGAGTTGATTTACAAAGACCCGTTTTAGTGAATTTCAATTCAACAAATGAAACATGCATTCCTTTTTTCATTACTGTCTTGCAGTTCAAAAACGGGATTTTTTTATTATTACGCTTTAGTAACTTCCTGCTCCCCCCCCCATAGGAATCGATTTCTGTAAAATGCGTTCTTAGCTATTCAACAAAAAAAAAGCATTCTTACAAAGTTTCAAGTATGTGGATCTATAGTTGAAAAACAGAATTTTTTATCTGTTACGCCACTTAACCCCTCACAACTACCCTTTAGTATCGAATTTCACAAAACCCATTCTTAGTGGAACTCTACTCGATGAAACGATCATACCTGCCAAATTTCAAATCTGTAGATCTAATAGTTCAAAAACAAAATATTTATCTATAACTCCCCTGAAACCTTTGCAATCTCTCTTTCGTATTGAATCTGTACTGCATGAAAGGAACATGCTTACCTTTCAAATGTGTAAACCTAATAATTCAAAAATGAAATTATTCATCTATAACAATCCTTAAGCCCTTGCAACGCCCCTTGGATATCTATTTTCCCAAAATTCTTTTTTAGTGAATCTCTACTCCATGAAAGTAACTCGCCTACCGAATTTGTGGGTCTTTTAGTTCCGGAGATATCGTGATGAGTAAGTGAGGGAGTCGCTTTTCTTTTTTATGTATATATATGTAATACGACGATGTTGTTGGAATGGATTCTTTATATGAGATTGATAAGGCAGTACGGTGATTGAAGAAACTTGTTTATTATCCACCTTGAACACATAAGACATTACAAGGACGACACAGTACACTCACACACACAAACACAAGCAGCAGCCGACTACATGTTTACGCAGACAAAATACAGAAGCGAAAGAGAACGGTCTCCAGGAGTCTCGGTATTTAAAGGCTTCTGAAATCACGTGATCTGTGTGGGTGGATGGATGTAGTTTAAAATCCTCTCGTTAGATGGCTGGTTAACTTATTACTAAAACGTTGGTCCTGAAGGGATGGACCAAAGGAAAAAGTTATTAAGAATAATTAATGGGGATTATTACATATATATATGTGGGAATCTAACCGAAATCTTCCGAAAAAGTTAGATTCTTCAGATGGCGGGATTTTTATTTGGCAGGGTGTGTGTCTAGGGGTTTTTTAGGATGTGCGGGTTAACTGTGAGAAATAAATTAGACAATATAGATTAAAGAAACTAATTTATTATGACCTATAGGAGAGTATTTACACGGGGAATATTATACAGAAAGGAAATTAAGACATGCAAACATTTAAAAATATGGGAACATTAATATAGGACAGATAGATAATTCCTGTTAGGAGGACGTTAAAGATCAAATGAAACTCATTATTGGATGCGTAGGTGACTTACCGCCAGTTCTGGCGAAGAAACGCGGACGTGCTGATGCGATGCTTACTAGTCTGTAGTTAGAGGGCCTCTGAGGAAACCAAAACAAGTCAGCTTTTTAATAAGCTCGCTAGATGGCGTTGCTACGGGATACTTTTTTAATTAACATTGCCGTCCTCTGCAAAGGGATGATCTAATCTTTTACAAAAAAAAAGAGAAAGTTCTATGGGATATCCTACATATATATATATATATATATATATATATATAGAGAGAGAGAGAGAGAGAGAGAGAGAGAGATTTTATAACATAAAAATATATATACTTTTTTTGCTAAGTATTTTTAGAGAAATATACTTAAAAGTATTTATTAATTGCACTGTAAAATTCTGTGTTGCATTAATTGTTTTCTTTATTTTTATAGAAATTCTGCTGTTGGCAATTTCCTCTCCACTCCAGTAATACAAGAACTGTGGCAGCAAAATAGTACATGTACTTTAGCTCGCTATTTTTGTAGCACAGTACTGGCGTTCATAGCCTTGTGTTTCTTACTTTCTTTGATTTTGCCTGGTGTAGGTACAAATTTCTATTTTAGATTTCTAAAATATATTTATGACTCTATAGCATGTGTGATAATATTTTTTTACTCTACAATGTAGATTATTTCTGAATAACAAAATCTTTATATTGAATAAGTTTATGTATCATATAGACGTTTTGTATGTGAAACTGACACGAGTAGTGTGCTTCAGATATTGAGCCATTTTATCTTGAGGTGTATTATAAAATTAGGCAATATTGAATTCATCGCAAGTGAATGTGTAATTGTAATATATTCATGTATACAGTCTAAATTACTAATTCATAATCAATTGTTGATTGTTAGACAAAAAAGTGAACACATTTTGAGCTTGATTAGCATGTGGATGATTGTTCTCAAACCAACTGCTGTGATGCTCACCCCCATTTGTTTTTTTCTGTTGCTCTTTAGGATTTATAGCTGAATTGTATTTTCTCTTTGTGAAATAAAATTTTACTGTACTCTCGGAAATGCTGTAATTTCTTCTTATATAATTAAAGGCATCTATAATGCATACATTAATATGTAATTAGAGAAAATATTATTCTAATATAAATAATTAAGTATCTAACATTTTGTAATGCAAACATTTTAAGAAAAATTTTTTTCTTTATATATAGTGTGCATACTTAAGTCCCTTGATACTCTATTAACTTCGGAGCTGCTTCTGCTATATTCATAAAAGCGATATCTAGGTATAGTAAAGTAGTCATGCGCTACTGAATGAAACCACCTACAGCACACCTGGTGGAAAAATGTAGAATTAACATTCCTATCTCAAAAACGAAACGAGATAGTGAAAAAAAAAAGGATTTACAAAGTTTGTGAAGGTGCTTGTCTAATCGGCAACCCTCTCTCTCCGTCATGCGCGGCTCTAAGTGTGGGGGAAACAAAGCATCACCAACAACTTCCATTATAACAATTAGTTTCATTTATCCTTTAAACACACACTTAAACAATCACAAGTGAAACTACAAAAGGAAACATCGGAGTGATATATAAAGCACTATCTTTTTTTAATACCGAACTCTAAGTAAACCGACTACGTGAACTAGATAAAGAAAACAAGCGCTAATGAACCAATAACTAATTCTAATATCATAAATCTTAAATCTAATAATTTAATCTAAGCAACTTTTTCCTTAATTCGCACTAGGTTTGTGAATGAAATATCCCAATATTCACACTTACGTAACAGCTTCCCGGCTCCTTCTATCTTACTTCTACAAAACCTATATATATATATATATAGACTTTATATAGTCAAACGAATTTAAATATAACGGGTTCTTCTTGAACGTTTGTGAATTAATATGAATGCTAGCCCCAAAGTTTTCCCAAGAGGATTAGTAGGAAAAATGTCGCGAATAGACCCTTCACAACCCCCTCCAAGAAGAAAACGTGATTTATATGAGGGTCTTAATGGCCCGATAGAAATTACGTTGAAAAAATTTTTAATCTGAAACTATCAAGAAATCTTAGACTTGAATTTAGCATTAACTTCAGCATAACAATACGCTAAAAAACACTACAAAACTACTAGCTCAAATATTTTATCACTCCTAGTTTCCAATTTCACAATCATTATTTAAGGTGTACGCCATTTGGGCGAGGACCAAGAAAAAACCTCCCAATGGAGGGAAATACCCGGCCGTACACAACCCGTAAAACTTAAATATTTTGAACATACATCTTGTCTTAACAGCTATTTGCGCTTCTAAACAAAATCTTCAAAACATCAGGGTCAGCCACCCTGAAATGAGAACTGGATCAGTGGACGTACAAAAAGATTTTTGAACACTGCATGCATACATAGACAACATTGAATTTTCACACATATTTAAATTGTCAATTACTTTATATATTAAACCGCATCTGGTTTTTAAGAAAAACTCCCATTCTAATCGCGCAGCGCTATTAGTATTATGGTTAATTTCCTATCTACGCCGCCACCCAAAACCAGACATATACTGATATACACGTCAATATGCAGATACATACACAATTAAATACAATTTTTAAAACATTCAATATAAACAAACAATATAAGGAATTCTCGCACCCCAAGCTAAGTCTCAATAAGTAGTAAACAAATGTAATCATACAAGTGTTTTCCACACTTTAGTGTAAATTTAGGTATACAAAAATTCTTTTTTCACGCAACGTAGTGTAACAACTTTTGTAAAAGGAAAAACTTTTATAAAATAAGACTTACTTCTTGCAAAAATTCACCCGACTGCCTGTCAGTAAAAATATAAATGAAACAATGCAGCCTAGCTAATAGCTTGCTCCTCTTTCTGCGATGTCTCTAATATGAACCTTCAACGATGTGGACCTTCTGTTTCATAGACACTCCTCGGACTCCTGACGACCTGGCCTGTACTGTCGGCGCTGTCTCAAACTGTAGGGAGCTTCCCGCCTGGATTGGCCTCTTCTAGACCGGCCTGGTCCTTCCTTGCCTTGCGTTGTTCTTGCTGAAGATCGGGAACCGGCTTTCCAATGGAATTCTTCTCTGCTCCTGAGATTGTATGGGGTGGACCTTCCTTGCTGTATCCCGATTGACTGAAGTGGCCTTTCTTCCTCTGGCTTTATCTTTGAACCTCCTGCTGGGACTTGTCCACAGTGGCGATCTTTTTGCTCGGCTCCTCAGACAGTGACTCCGGGATCGCTCGCTTCCACCTCCTCGTCTCCTGATTTCGCGTTCTTTTTCTGTGCGGACCCTCAGACAGTGACTCCAGGATCGCTCGCTTCCAGATCCTCGTCTCCTGATTCCGCATTATTCTTTTCTGTTGCCTACTTTTTGATGCATCATTAAAATCACTGGGTGTTATGCGCTTGTTCTCCGTTATCCCTCTCTGATCACTTTTATTCCCAGCACCTCTGGTCTGTTTCCTCTTTCCTACCTGTCTTCCACTCAACTCACTACTCCTAAAGCCCTGTGACCGATCCAACCCAGATCGACTATCCTCCAAGCTACTTGACTGATACTCATATCCTCTGCTAACTGAATTATCAACATCCACCGCCCCCTCATCATTTTTTCTCTGATGGTAAATTCGAACATGGTCTATATTAACCGTAGTTCTTCTAACTGCCTTCCAATTACAACATTATTGTTTTTAACACTCAAGACTCTATAAGGGCCTTCACACTTGGGGAAAAATTTGGCTACCACCTTTTTATTGGCAGAGCTTATGGGATGCGTTTCAACCAGCACTAAATCATCGACCTTAATGTTAACTTCGCGTCTCCTCCTGTAGTAGTACTTCGCCCTTTTTTTATGTTTCTTTCTTGTATTCTGCCTAGCTTCCTCAAAAACCTTTTCAATATTCCTAACAACAAATTCTGCGCCATCCGTCACCATCACAAGTTATTGAAACGGGGTAATAAGTTTTCGACCCCAAAATAACTCTGCTGGAGTTTTCCTCGTGGTCTCGTGAAGCCGTTCGCAAGGCATACGCAAATTCTCTTAGAAACTGGCTCCAGGTCGCGTGATTATTATTTACAAAAGTAGCAATTACTTGTAAGAGATCATGATTAACTCTTTCCGTTCTATACACAACTGTTCTGACTGAGGTCTATACACAACTGTTTTGATATGCCTAATGTCTAATCTATTAATTTAATGCTCAAAAACTTCGGATACAAATTGGGGTCCGTTATCGCTTATCATTTTTACTGGCACTCCATATCGCGAAATTTAATTTTCGAACAGGGTTGTGACGTGGCTATTCGCGAGATTTCAGTACTAATACTCTTGGGAAACTTTGGGGCTAGCATTTATAATATTTCACAGCCTTTTCAGGAAAAACACGAGATAGTTATATGTTAATTAGTTCGACTATATAAAGTCTATATATATAGATTTGTAAATGTAGGAGACGGAGTTACCAAGCTGTCACGTAAGTAACGTCGGTGAATTACTTCACGAACTTAACGCGCGTTTGATAGATATAAATTATAAGAGTAAATGGTTAGATTGACAGTCGAAGATAATAGATTCAATACTGACCTGAGGTTAGCTAGTGATCGTCTCCTTGTCCATTCTGGTAGAAGGTTTACTTAGAATTGAATATTAGAAATGAATATTAGAATTGAATATTAGAATTGAGTGTTAGGATTAATCGACGTATTAGGGAATCACTCCTAGGTTTCTTCTTATAATTAAACTTGTGATTGTGTGTTTAAGTGTTTGTCAGTCCTGAACAAATATAACTGTTATTATGGCTTTTGTTGGTGATGATATGTTTCCTTCTAAAGAGACGCACCTTGCAGAGTGAGCGGTGTCCGAAAAAGGACTCAGCCAACACAATGGCACCCAACGGGTTTGTCCTCAGGACATATCTCCCTTAACCCCGAGATGGGAGTCGGATGCAATTTTAGGCTCTTGCGTGTTATTTGCTTTTCTGGAGTTGAGAATATAGCGGAATTTTTGGAATATATTGACAGCAATGTTAAGTTTTACGAGATACCTAACAATTTGGCATGTTCTTATCTCAAAGGGCGTCTCAGAGGACGTGCGTTGGACTGGTATGAAGTTTACGGGGTCATCGATAGTGAAAGGGAATGCTACGGATTTCGCGCAATTAAAAGAAGCTTTGATAGAAAATTTCCCGGTGGTTAGGAATAAGACTGAATTGGAAGTCAGGTTCTATTCGTTGTATCAGGGTCACGGTCATGCTCCTTCTGATTTTATCTACGACATGCTCAAAATACACAAAAGTGTGGGACTAAATGTGTCGGAAACCAATTTAATCGATCACATTATTGCCCGTTTGGAACCACAATTGATGAAATACATAGAGATTAGAAATCCAATTACTCAATTGCAGTTACTTCAGATGATAACGAATTACGAGGATAGATATTTGAGGAGAGACAATCAGGGTTTCAGTAATAATAATAGTGAAAGACGAGTTTGGGATATGAGTAAGAGGTCTACCGAAAGTCGTGCAAGTAGAAATTGGAGAGATGCTGGGGTAGTCGAACATCAAAATGATAGGAGACAGGGTTATAGAACTTCCTATGGGACGAGACCCCAGAGGAACCATGATAATCAAGGGTTCGAGAACAGGAACCGTATTGATAGGAATGATCACGGGTTCGAGAATCGTGGTGGACGAAAGCAGTTTAGAAATAGAGGGATTCGAGTGATAATTTTAAACGGGGGTCGAATAAATATTGGAATAGGGGTAGTCATAAAAATGTAAACTTTTTAAGCGTTCCGAAATCAGGATCGATCGCAGGTTGATGAGAAACTTCCTATAAGGGTTTCTGCTTTACGGATGTCCCCTGTAGAACTTCCGTACGTGCCCATTTTAGTGAATGATATCTCCACTAAGGCATTATGGGATACTGGGGCCGAGAAGTCGTTCATCTCTGAAGAAATGTATCGGGCATATTTTTCTTATAAGCCAGTTAAAAAATCAAATGCAAAAGTTACAACGGCTCAAGGCGCCTGTTGCAACAATGTAGGAACGGTAGAATTAGAGATACGAATAAGAGAATTCAAGAAAAAGTGGGATTTTCATATATTAGCGGATCTAGAATATCCCTGCATTTTAGGTATCGATTTTATTAGAAACTCGAAGATTACCATGAATTTCGAGGAAAAGTCATTAGCGATTCTGGATTCGCAAATCGAAGAAATAAAAATCGTTGAGGAGAATTTAGAAATTGATCTTTCAAATACAAAACTAGAAGAAAGTCAAAAGAGAGAATTAAAATCGTCATTTAATAGTTTTAAGGGGCTGTTCTCGGAAAAACCGGGACTTAGTCATGTATTATATCATGAAATTGATACGGGTGATAGCACTCCGGTAGTATCCAGACCGTATAAGTATGACAGGGTTAAGCAAGGTATTATTGAGTACCATATTGAAAAAATGTTACGAGAAGGCACCATCGTACAAATTCAATCTGCTTACGCATCTCCTGTAGTATTGTGTCGTAAGAAAAACGGATTACCCCCGGACAATACAGAGGCGTATAGATTTGCCGTGGATTATCTCAAACTTAATGCGGTAACTAGGTACCCTAGATATCCTTTGCCACACATTGAGGATTTAATTACCAATATTCCTTACACGAAGATAATGAGTACTAATGAGTACTTTGGATCTACGCACCGGCTATTTTCAATTGACAGTAAACCCCAGGGATGTAGCCAAAACTGCTTCTGTGACGAAAAATGGCTCTTATGCTTTTAAGCGCATGCCATTCGGCCTCTCGGGGGAAGCGCCAAATTTTCAGAAGGCCATTGACATTATATTGAAACTGGTGTTAGGGAAGTGTGTGCAAGTATACATGGACGACGTAATAATCGCGTCTCCATCATTTGCACATCACTTGGAACATTTAAAGGCAGTATTTATGTTATTGCAGGAAGCGGGGTTGACGTTGAACAAAGATAAGTGTAAGTTTGGGTGTGAGAAGTTAAAATACTTAGGCCTAGTAATTAGTAAAGACGGGATAGTCACGGATGAGTCTAAATTTAAGGCAATACTCGAAATAAAAGAACCCAAGTATACGCGGGAAGTATCAAAATTTCTTGGAATGGCCCAATTCTATCAAAAATTTGTTAAGGGGTACGCAGATCTCTGCGAGCCACTGTATGAATTAAAAAAGAAGGGTAGGAAATTTAATTGGTCGAAAGAGGAGCAAAATGCTTTTGAATCGATCAAACGTGCAATTACGGAAGCACCTGTATTAAAATTACCGGATTTTAATGAACAATTTGAGCTTTTTACGGACGCGAGTTCTGTTGGGATTGGAGCGGTGCTTACTCAAAGTCAGAGACCCATAGCATATGCGTCCCGCACACTTAATGGGGCGGAGCCCAATTACACAGTAACCGAGCGCGAATGTTTAGCGGTGATTTGGGCTTTAAACAAATTTCGCACCTTCTTTGGTTCGTTACTAGTAAAAGTTATAACGGACCATGCAGCATTAATAAAACTCACGAATGGTAAAAATTTATCAAGCCGAATGATTAGATGGACACTCAAGCTAGCAGAATTTAATGTTGAATGGGAACATAGGCCAGGTGCTCAAAATGTTGTGGCAGATGTGTTGTCGCGGAACCCGGTAGAAAGTTTTGACAATAGCAATATAGCTTGTGCAGTTATTGGAGATTTGGTACTTTCATCAAGGGAGAAATTGATTTCAGAACAAAGGCAGGACCTCGAGCTGGGTCATATTTACCGTTATTTACAAAACCCCAATGACAGTAAGGTAAATGCGGGAGTCTGGAAACTGATCTCAGGATTTCAAAATATTAGATGGCTTGTTATTTTATGCGAAGTACGCATCATCTCTCGGAGAAATGAGAGCATATATTCCAAAGTCAATGCGAGGTGCGATAAGGCGCGAATTTTATGATAAGCCTATAGCTGGACAACTTGGGATTAGGAAAACATATTTACGAGTGAAGGATGCTTGTTATTTTGCTTATATGCGAAGGGCGATACATGATTATGTTTTGACATGTGATACGTGCCAGAAATTTAACTATAACTACCGATTGTAACTAATTATCCAAATGAAATAGTTTCATTAGATTTGTTAGGCGCTTACCCAGCATCGAAACCTGAAAGGAATAGGTATATTTTAGTGATAACGGATCATTTTACGAAGTGGTTGGAAATAATACCCCTCAGAAAGTCTTCTGCAAAAATAATCGCCAATACCCTATTCGAAAATTATATTTCGCGATATGGATCTCCAATAAAACTAATTAGAGACAACGGCCCCCAATTTATATCCGAAGTTTTTGAACATTTAAATAAGAGATTAGATATAAATCATATCAAAACAGTAGTGTATCGACCTCAATCAAATCGAACGGAACGAGTTAATCGCGATTTATTACAAATGATTGCTTCTTTTGTAAATTATAATCACAAAACCTGGGACCAGTTTCTAAGTGAATTCGCGTATGCATTAAGAACGGCAGTTCACGAAACCACTGGAAAGACCCCAGCAGAATTATTTTTGGGCAGGAAACTTATTACTCCGTTTTAAAAACTTGTGATGGTGTCGGATGGAACAGAATTTGTGGTTGGGAATATTGAAAAGGTGTTTGGGGAAGCTAGGCAGAATACGAAGAAAAAGCAGGAAAAGTGGGCGAAGTATTACGATAAAAGGAGACTCGAAATTAACATTAAGGTTGATGATTTAGTGTTGGTCGAAACTCATCCTATAACCTTTGCCAGTAAAAAGGTGGTAGAAAAATTCTGTCCCAAGTTTGAAGGTCCGTTTAGAGTTGTAAGGGTTAAAAACAATAATGTTGTAATTGGGAAGGCAGGTAGAAGAACTACAGTCAATATAGACGAAGTGCAAATTTACCATCAGAGAAAAAGTGATGAAGGTGTAGGGGAGGTTGATTGTTCAGTTAGAAGAGGATCCGAGTATCAGTCGAGTTGCTTTGAGGATAGTCGATATGGGTTAGATAGGTCACAAGGTTTTAAGAGTAATGAGTCGGGTGGAAGACAGATACAGGAGAGGAAAGATAATACTAGTGTAGGGAATAAAAGTAATAAGAGAGAGACAAAGAGGAGCGAACACGATCGGACCAAAAGGTGGTGTAAGAGGGCTATCACAGTACCCATGTCCGAAGTGACGCAACAGAAGAAAAGGAAGAACCAGCATTCAAGAAGGTGGAAAAGAAAAAAATCGGAGTCATTGTCAAAGGGTCCGAGGAGTAAAAGAAAACCCATTCACAGAGAGGTCAACAAGCGAAGGCTCCCGTCCTCCATCACGCCGACTGGACAGATATGGAAAAGAATAAGAATAGAAGATCGCCACGGTAGACAAGTTCCAGAAAGAGATCGTCAGCAGCCAGAGGAAGACAGGCTACTTCAACCGACACGGAGACAACAGAAAAAGTCCACCCTACGCAATTCCAGAGAAGGCAGAGAAGTTCATGAGAAAGCCAGGTCAAGATCGCTAGTAGAATTATTGCCAGACCAGGAAGGATCCACCCGATCTAGAAGAGATCAAGAAGGACGAGACCATAACTACAATTTGCGGAGTCACCGACAGTACAGACCAGGTCGCCAGAGGAGTGTCTACGCAGCAGAAGGTCCACATCGCTAGAGGTGCAGATTTGAGACATCAGAGAAAAAAGAGGAACAGGATATTAGCCAGGTTGTATTGTTTCATTTATATCTTTACTGACAGGCAGTCAGGTGAATTTTTTCAAGCAGCAATTCTTGTTTTGTTAACGATGACTAGGTGCAAAAGTCACACTACGTTGAGTGAAAAATAAACTTTTGTATATCTAAATATATTCTAAATTGTGGAAAGCATATGTATGTTTACATTTGTTTCCTACGTGAAAAGGCTTGGCTAAGGGTGCGAGAATTCATTGTATTGTTTGTTCATATTGAATGTTTTGAAAATTGTATATAATTGTGTGTGTATAAGCATATTGAAGTGTATATTAGTATATATCTGGTTTTTTTTGCTCGCTACGTAGAGAAGAAATTAACCATAACACTAACAGCGCTACGCGATTGGAATGAGAGTTTTTCTGAAACCAGATGAAATTTGTAAAGTAATTGTAAAATTAAATATGTGTGAATTCAATGTAGTTGTGTATGTATACAGTGTTAAAAAAATTTTTTTTTACGTCCACTGATCCAGTTCTCATTTCAGGGTGGCTGACCCTGATGTTTTGAAGATTTAGGTGTTGAAGAATAACTCAAGATATGTTAAAACATTTAAGTTTTTCGGGTTGTGTACGGCCGGGTTTTTCCCTCCAGTGGGAGGTTTTTCCTTGGTCCTCGCCCAAATGGGGTACACCTTATATAATGAATGTATAAGCGGTAAACATGGGAGTGATTAAAAATTGAGCTAGTAGTTTTGAGTGCTTTTTAGAGTATTTTTATATAAAAGTTGCGTCGGATCTGTACGGTCTTCACTAATTCTTTCAATTATTCTTTCAAGTTTTATTTATTTCAACGAATCTCCACCGGGAGCTGAAGCGTGATTTATGCAAATGAGATATTTTATATAAGTTAGGGTTTCGCGAGTTAACGCCCCTCAGGGGGCTCTCCTTCTTTAGGTGAGTACGGGTGTCACAATCCCGAGGTGCCCTAGTGATCTTTTCCTTTTCCCACGGGGTTTACTGTCTTTGGTAAACACGGGCTTCACGAACCCGGGGTACCATAGTGATCCTTCTCTATTTTCGACCCTCTTTCTTGTCATTCAATTCATTCTTTCTTTCTCTTCCCGTCTAGACCACAGATATTAAAACAAATGTTTGGCGCAGTATAGCCGAAGTCGGCTCTTGCGCCAATAAACCCCAAAATCACTCACTCACTCACTCATTCGCGAGTTAACGAGAGAGGATGAAATGAAATGAGAAAGAGTTGTAAAGTGAAGAAGTAGATTTTTAAAGTAAAGTGAATCGAAGCATCGGAAAATCAACTAGCAGTCTTTGACAAATTTAGTGTGTAGTAAAGCTACAAGCAAAGCTGAATAGCTGAAGATTGAATTCGTAAATTCAAGAGTGAATATTAGTCTTTATCCGATCCAACCGGAATCGCAGTATATCACAAGACGGACCTGGCGAAAGATAAGAATCAGGTTAGTGATTTAGAAACTATAAATACGTGTACGTGTGTTAGCTGTAGTTGTACGCGCTGATCTTTCGTGGATTCAGTTCGGATTTCGTAGTTTCGCAATTAGTGACCCCTTCTCATTCTCCACTGTGTTTTATTGTTCTTAAATTTGAATAGTGTATATGAAACTTTCCTTGATTAAGAGGTATCAATAAATATAGTGATTTGTAAAGATGTCTCTTGAATTCGTTAATCCGCCTACACGTTCAGAAACAAGTAACGCGGTAGTTGGGAAGATGATAATCTTAGGGGAGGTTATATATCACGACACTGGCGCCCAACTGAAATACCGGAATTAAGAGCAAGTGCTGGATTTAGGGTTCTAGCAGAATTATTCTTTGCAGGTCGAGAGAATGTTTCGGAGTTTCTTGATAACATTGATAATAATATAGCTTACTATGAGATACCAGCGAATCTGGCGTGTGCGTATTTAAAGGGTCATTTAATTGGGAGAGCATTAGACTGGTTTGAGGTAATCGGATTTGCGTGTGTAAATGGAGAAGCGACTGCCTTCGCATCGCTTAAAAAGAAGTTATCAGATAGTTTTCCAGTGGTACGGAATAAATCGGAGTTAGAGACGCAGTTTTTTTCATCAAAGAAGTGGAGAGATCAGGCCCCATCCGACTTTATTTATAAGCTATTAAAAATCCATAAGACTTTAGGTTTCAATTATGATGAGTTAAAATTGGTCGATCACATAGTAATGCGACTCGAACCCCAGATTATGGATTATTTAGAGGTTCGAAACCCCACAACGAAAGTACAGTTGTTCGTCGATCGGTATGAGGAACGTCATAGCTGCAGAGAAACCCCGGGTTCGAGTAATAATTTTGCTAGACGAGGTTGGGATATGAGTAGGAATCCTGCGGAAAGACGGAGTAATGGAAATTGGAAAGATACAGGGGTCGGAAATAGACAAAATGATCAGAGAAGAGTAAGCAGAGGCGCGAATAATTTTTCTCGTCGTGATTATCGAAATCAGGGATTAGAAGGAGGAAACCACAACAAGCAACCAAATCATAGAACAGATTGTAATCAGAACATAACAATGGTGGTTAGGAAGGGTCCTATTGATGATTCAGCAAGGCGGAATTGGAGGCGTGTTGATTGCAAGAGTGGAAGGCAAGCAAATGTCAATTTAAACTTTCTAAGAGATCGTGTTGCAGGAGGTAAGCGGTCGCTAGTTGAGTCAAATCCTCCTAATCGGATTAAACTTAATTCATTACGGTTATCACCAGTTGATCTTCCATATGTGCCGATTCTTTTACATGACACGTTTGTAAAAGCTCTCTGGGATACAGGTGCGGAGAAGTCGTTTATTTCAGAAGAGACATACCGATCATATTTTTCTTTCCGTCCTATTAAAAAATCGTCAGCGGAAGTAGTTACGGCACAAGGGTCGCAGTGCAGAAATTTGGGCACCGTTGAGTTACGAATTAAGATAAGGGAATTTTCGAAGTTGTTGAATTTTCATGTGATTGCTAAGATGCAATATCCATGCATCTTGGGCATTGATTTTATGTCTCATGCAAATATAAGTTTTGATTTTTTTACGAAATCGTTAATCATTCCGGACTCGCAGATTGAGAAAGTAGCAATTTCGAACGAACCGGTACAGATAGATTTATCAAACACTAAGTTAAATGCAGGGCAAAAACAGAAGTCGCAGATTTTGTTTAAGGAATTTCAAGGCTTGTTTTCGGCTAAGCCAAGTCTGACGCATGTGTTTTGTCATGAAATTGATATGGGTGATAATCCTCCTGTTTCTTTGAGACCTTTCAAAGGGTGATTGAAATCATCCTCAAAAACCAGTTCTCGGGCGTTTTTCGTTCTGCTACATGGATGATGTAATAATTTCATCTTCATCTTTTGAGCGCCATGCAGAGCATTTACAGGAAGTATTCAGATTGTTAAAAGAGGCTGGTTTAACGTTAAATAGTGAGAAATGTCATTTCGCGAGGGAACAGTTACGTTATTTGTGGGTCTAGTTATTAGTAAAGAGGGAGTTAGAACAAACGAGGAGAAATTAAAAGCAATTCTTGAAATGAAACCCCCGAAAAGTGCGAAACAGGTAGCAAAATATTTAGAAATGACGGGGTGGTATCAAAAGTTTATTAAGGACTACGCAGACCTGTGTGAACCCGTGTATGGTTTGAAATGGAAGAATTCTAAGTTTAGTTGGTCGGAATCGGCTCAGGAAGCCTTTGATCGTATTAAAAAAGCAGTGACGGAAGCTCCCGTGTTACAGTTACCAGATTTTACCGAAGCTTTTGAACTTTATACGGATGCTAGTTCAGTAGGGGTAGGGGCAGTGCTGACGCAGAATAATAAGCCTATTGCGTTTGCCTCAAGAACATTAAATAGGCCAGAGAGGAACTATAGTGTGACGGAACGTGAATGTTTGGCGGTCATATGGGCGTTAAATAAATATCGCACTTATTTCGGGTCTTTGCCGGTGAAGGTGATAACAGACCATGCAGCACTTACCAAATTAACGAACGGGAGGAATTTGTCGTGTAGAATGATAAGGTGAACGCTTAAGTTGGCAGATTTTAATGTGGAATGGGAGCATCGTCCAGGAACGCAAAATGTGGTTGCTGAAATGTTGTCTAGAAATCCGTTAGTAATAATGATGAAGCAAAGGTGTCTTGTGCGGTGATTAGGTCGTTGGTATTATCGTCTAGGGAACAGTTGAGAGAAGAACAAAGGAATGATCCGGAGTTGGGTCATATCATACGGTTTTTAGAAAATCCTGACGATAGTTCAATTAATGAGTCAATCTGTATAAATTGGTCCCGCGATTTTAAATTTATAAATGGGTTAATATACTATGCAAAATATACAACCACGCTCGGTGAATTAAGGGTATTTATACCCAAAACATTACGTAAAGATGTTATGCGAGAATTCCATGACTCGCCGATGGCGGGCCATCTAGGCAAAAGGAACATATACTTAAAATTAAAAAACGCTTGTTATTTCCCATTCATGCGGAAATTCATGAAAAATATATATCAACCTGTGATCTTTGCCAAAAGATCAATTATAAGAACGGATTACCAGCTGGTCGATTAATTCCGATAGTAACGAATTTTCCGAATGAAATAGTATCTTTAGATTTATTAGGCCCATTCCCTGCCACTAGTCCGGAACGTTATAAATTTATTTTAGTAATAACGGATAATTTTTCTAAATGGGTTGAAATAGTCCCCTTAAAGAAAACTTCGGCTAAGGCAATTGCCAATGCATTTTTTGAGAATTATATTTCACGTTATGGAGCTCCTGTTAAGTTAATTAGTGAAAACGGCCTCCGAATGATATCCGAAGTTTTTGCGCAAGTGTGTCGCAGGTTGAACATAAAACATGTTAAAACTGTGGTATATCATCCACAAGCTAATCAAACGGAAAGAGTTAATCGTACTCTTCTACGAATGATTTCGAGTTTTGTCGAGGATAATCATACTAACTGGGACCAATTTCTAAGCGAG
Organism: Trichonephila clavata; assembly: GCA_019973975.1. NCBI lineage: Eukaryota > Metazoa > Arthropoda > Arachnida > Araneae > Nephilidae > Trichonephila > Trichonephila clavata. Next base: position 105,059 of record BMAO01035747.1, on the reverse strand, counting down.
TTTAGTTATGCTTTGAGGACAGCAGTACATGTGAGACAACGGGTAAAACACCAGCGGAATTACTTTTAGGTAGAAAATTAATCACTCTATTTCAAAAATTAGTAATGGTAACTGATGGATCAGACTTAGTTTGCGAAAATATGGAAAAGTTGTTTGAGGAGGCTAGGAGAATAACTAAAAAGCAGCAAGAGAAGTGGGCGAAATATTATAATAAGAGGAGACGTGAAGTTAATGTGAAGGTTGATGATCTAGTGTTGGTTCAAACTCACCCGTTGAGTTCGGCGAGTAAGAAAATTGTGGGTAAATTTATGCATAGGTTTGAGGGCCCCTATAAAGTTTTGAGTGTGAAAAATAGTAATTCAGTAATATTAAAGCTCGCTGAAAGAATAACGGTTAAAGTGGATCAGGTGAGAGTTTACCATCAAAGAGAATCAGAAGACAGTGTCGCCGAATCGGAAATTGCGGGAAGTAGTCATCATAATGCAGTGGCATCAGAAAGGTCGGATGATAGGCAGCCGAGAGTAGTGCAGTCAGAAAGAGATGAGAATTGTCGTAGAGGATCAGAATCAGGAAATTTGGAAGGTAGTGGAGATGTAGCCAGGGATAGACGCGATGGTGAGGAGGTGAGAAGGAAAAAGCGTAAGCGGACAGAATCGAATGTTTCTTCGGGTGGTGGTGTGTACAATTTCAGGAAAAGAAAGCCACGTTGAACGGAGAGGAAGACCAGAATCCTGGGTCGAGATGCAACAAAGGAAGAAGAGACCAGAGGCCCCTGCATCCCGTGAAAAGAGAAAGATATCCTCGTCCATTCCGTCTCGTCCCTCAAGAAAGCGGTGCAGAAAGGTGGAATCCGAGAGGCAAACGAAAGGAACAACAATTCCAGGACCATCCCGCAGAAAGGAGAGGAGAATAATCAGATGCAACAGATCCCGTCCAGTTCAGCAGGAACGGAACTGCCCTTACGACCTCCGGAGCCGACGTCGAGTGGACAGCAGCCAGAATCGGAATCCCGCAGGAGGAGGGAACGCCCCAGCAGGAGATTTTCAACTACAGAAGACTCAATGGAGGAGGAGACCCAGTAGGTTGGAGCGGAGAGAGGTTAGCCCTAGGACAAGGTCATCCAGTACAGAGGCCGAGGTTGGAGACAAAGCCTATGCAGATTGGATCTAAAGATTAGCCAGGTTGTATAATTCTAATTTGTTTATTTTCCCTCTGACAGACACAGTTCAGAGTATTTTCCATGTGGGCTAGTCTAATTTTTTTGCTTTGTAAAATTTAAAAAGTGTACAAAAGTTGTCACTGCGTTGTGTGCGTTTTCATCTCGATTGAAAATCTTTTGTATTTAATTTTTTTCCAAATTGTGGAAAAACATTTGTTGGATTGCATTTGTTTTGCAACACATTAAAGACGTGTCTTTATATGTGAGATTACTTGTATTGTTTGTTGTAAAATATTGTATGTGAAAAATGTATATATTTTTGTATTTAATTATTAAGATGTATAAGTAGTATCTGGTTTCATGGCGCAGCATAATTAGGATTACTAACAAAAACATTAACAGCGCAGCGCGATCGATTGGGAATTTTTGAAAATGAAACCAGATGAAGGTTATTTTGATATGAGACTATATATATATTATATAATGTATGCCATATTTCTGTCAGTAAGGAAGTTGTATAAGGTTCTGTGCATTTAATGTCATTGTTTGAGCATGCGCAGTGGGCACCGCCTGGCGGTGATTAAGTGTATTAAGAAAACGAGCGTTGAGTCTCAGTGAGAGTGTGAGCGGGAGATCGGACAAGCGAGAGCGAGAATTACGGTGCCCATCGCAGTGTTCCGACATACGCCCCGAGCAACAGAGAAAGAAGAGAAATAAAGATATTTGTCACCAACGCAGTCTTATTACTGAGAGTGTGTGTGAGAGAGAGAAACACATAGGGACCACTACCCAACATTGAGTGGTCCGTCCATTAAGCCGGAGAAGTGAACACCCTAGGTGCCGTGAGTAGTGGTCTTTTATATGTTTTTTTTATTATAATAAATTGAGAACTAAATTAACTTTAGAAAAATGTTTAAGAACTGCCGTAAGGAAGATCTTTGTATTGTTGCTCTTGAACTTGTTGAGACTCTTTCTGAAAAAGTAACTATAGTTGAGTTAACTGAAATTATTAAAGAAAATAAATATTTTAAGGAGGATGTTGAATTTGTTAAAGAATTAATTCAATATACCATCGAAGACCGTAAAAAAGCCGAGGAAGACCGTAAAAAAGCGGAGGAAGCTAGGTTAAGATAAAAAGAGCTTGAACTTGAGCTTGCACGTTTACGTAGAGGTAATTCAGATAACGAGAGAAAAGATGAGGGTTATAATTCACTAGATGCGTTGGTGAAGAGTGTTCGAATTCTAACTGTGAAGGTGCCTAAAAGACCTGAAGGTTGGGCATTCTTTTTCGCTTCTTTAGAGAGAGCCTTTGCTTCAAAAAATGTACCCGAGAAATTTAAGTCGGAAATTTTATTAAATTTGTTGGATGAAAAAGCTACAAATGTGTTAACATATGTCAAAGATGACGAGCTTAACAATTATGAAAAACTAAAATTAATAATTCTAAGAGAATACGAGCCAAGTGCAAATCAATTTCTTGAACAATTTAAAAAAGCTACGCGTCATCCAAATGAAACACATCTTATCCACATCTTATCTTTGTCCACATCTTATAGTGTCGGACAAAATTTTCAGTACTCTTGAAAAAGAGGTAGCTTCACACATTTCCGTCCGAGCTGGAAATGATTGGTTTCGCCCATTGGAACTTGCTAAAGAGGTAGACTTGTATAACACTTCTCGAGGAAAGTGCTTAAAACCTTTGCCTAATGTTCTTACTAGATATAATCCAGTGAAGAGCGCGTCAAGAGTATTTTTGAGTGAGGTTAAAAACTTTAAATGTGTTTGTTGCGCTGAATCGCATCCATTATACAAGTGTGCAGTGTATTTAAAACTTCCCGTAACCAAGAGAATAGATGTGATTAAAGCTAATAACCTTTGTTTTATAATTGTCTTTCTACATCTCATAGAGCAAAAGACTGTAAATCGAGATATGGTTGTTCAAACTGTCAAAAGCGACATCATAACACCATACATTACACAGAGCGAGCGCGAGACCAGGAAGTAATAAATTCCACCCTTGAACCTCTAAACACATCAGCGCCTGAATTCATCCCAAGTGCAGAAACTCAAAACAACTTACTAACCGCAACGAGTATAAACAGAAAAAAATGTGTTCTGCTAGGCTTAGCAATTTGTTATATAAAGTGTGAAAATGGTTTATTCCCAGTCAAAGCAATTTTAGATAGTGGAAGCACTTCTAACTTTGTAACTAAAAGCTTATGCGAGTTAATTGGATTGAAAAAATACAAATCTAATGTTTTAGTTTCGGGATTGAGCAAATCATTAATTCCGATAGAATCGCGAGTTACAGTATCTATCAGCAATAAAGAAGGGAGTTATGTTAAAACATTAGACTTTTTTTTGGTACCAACTATAACGCAAGATCTTGTTCCAACAACGAAGATCGATTTTAATCTGAATAATATTCCCAATCTTAAATTAACTGACAATAATTTTAATATTCCAGAGCGCGTGCAAATGCTATTAGGTGCAGAAGTCTTGTATGAATTAATGTTACCCGGACAGTTCAAGATGGAGGGTTCAAATGTTATTTTTCAAAACACTGTTTTCGGATTTGTTGTTTCCGGATCTATTTCCTCAGAGGAGAAGGGAAAGGAACATTGTGGGGTTATTCAGACGGATAATCTAGAGCTTTCAATTAAGAAGTTTTGGGAAATCGAAAGTGTAGAAATCGATTCTGTTAAAACCAGTGAATTAAATATTTGTGAGGATCATTTTAAAAACACTCATTCAAGAGATGACCAGGGAAGATATACTGTGGCGATGCCGTTAAAAGAAGATCCTTCATGTCTTGGTGAATCCAAACAAACCGCGATTCAGAGATTAAACTCTTTGTGGAAACGACTAAATAGAGATAAAGAATATTTGTTCCTGTATGAGAAATTTTTACAGGAATATGAGGATTTGGGTCACATGAGGGAAATCAAGGCGGATGGGTCTGGAGTTGCATTTTACATGCCACACCATGCTGTTTATCGCCCCGAAAAGTCTACAACGAAACTGAGAATAGTGTTTAATGGATCAAGTCCATCAACGAGTGGGAAATCTCTAAATTCAATTCAATTTAATGGCGGACTGGTCCAAGAAGACCTCTTTTCCATTATGGTTCGCTTCCGAAAGCACAAGTATGCCTTTACCACGGATATAGAGAAAATGTTTCGCATGATAAATATACACCCAGAGCAAACGTGTTTGCAAAGAATTCTGTGGAAGAAGGGCATAGGAGAACCAATAAAAACGTACGAGTTAACTACAGTCACCTACGGTACAGTTAGCGCACCTTATCTGGCCACGAGAACGTTGAAGCAGTTAGCGATGGATGAAGCTAATAATTTTCCTTTGGCGGCTCCTGTGGTGCTGAGTGACTGCTACATGGATGATATACTTTCAGGTTCCGAGAGTATAGAAGAATTAATCGAATTGCAACATAAATTGATAGAAATGTTCCAGACTGCAGGGATGCATCTTCATAAGTGGTGCGGTAATTTTCCTGAGATAACTTCAAACCTGCAGGAGTATGCTTTCTTGGAGTCTGATGAGACTAAAGCTCTAGGAATAATTTGGAATCCTAGACCAGACTGTTTCCTTTTCAGAATAGAGCAACAAAGGCCAACAACTTCATTCACCAAAAGAATGGTTTTGTCTACCATTGCAAGAATCTTTGACCCTTTGGGTCTCCTAGGTCCAATTATAGCTTGGGCAAAGATTGTGGTTGCTGGAATTGGGATGGAGTGATGAACTTCCTTTTAAAGAAGAAAAGGAGTGGCGTCGATTTATCGACTCCTTGGAAGCAGTGAATAGCATCTCTATTGACAGATGTATTGTGGTTCACAGAGCGGAGAGCATTGAGTTGCATGCATTTAGCGACGCATCGGAAAAGGGGTATGGAGCATCCATTTATCTCAAGTCTATATCTGCCCTTGGAGAAGTTAAAGTGTGTCTCGTAACGAGTAAAAGCCGAGTGTCACCTCTGAAGCAGATTTCCATTCCAAGACTTGAACTGTGTGGGGCAGTTCTTGCCGCTAAATTGATGAAGAAGGTGAAGGACGCATTGAAGCTTCAGATTTCAGCTGTGCATTTTTGGTCGGATTCGACTATTGTGATTTCATGGATACATCGAGAATCAAGAGAATTGAAGACGTTCGTGGCTAATCGAGTGTCTAAGATTCATCAACTAAATTCCCGTGACCAGTGGCATCACATTGCATCGGAACAGAATCCTGCTGATATGTTATCTAGAGGAGTACTTCCCGAGGAGCTTCGTGACAACTCTCTATGGTGGCATGGTCCTGATCTTCTTCAACAGAGTGCTTATTCAACCACCGTCATTGGGGAACCAACCCAGAGAGATGACTTTGACTGCGAACTACGGGTGTCTGAGAGAACTCTGGAGACTTCATTGCTGTGTTCCAAGAACTTTGACTTTTTCAACCATCTTATGGACCTTTCTAATAATTATTTTAAGATAATACATATTGTTTCTTATATTTATAGATTTATTCACAATTGCAGATCCAAGGTGAAAAGAAGGGGACCTTTAACTACAAATGAAGTAAATGACTCCGAAACCTGGCTTATCAAGCAGGATCAGAGTGGTAGTAACTTAAGTGACCCTTCAGGTAATCTTAAAACTTTAAACATATTCCAGGATGATAAAGGAGTCCTGAGAGTTGGTGGTAGGCTGGAAAAAGCTTCCATACCCTACAGCCAAAAGCATCCAGCAATACTGGCTAAAAATTCTAAATTGAGTAGAATATATTTCATAACTTTGCTTAAGAAATTGTTTCATGTTGGTCCACAAGGACTACTGAATGCAGTATGATTGAGATTTTGGGCTTTAGGAGGTAGAAACCTAGCTAGGAAAACGGTTCATACTTGTGTGATATGTTTCAAGTGTAAACCAATACCCTCTTCTCAAATAATGGGCAATCTTCCGTATGAAAGAGTGAATATGGCCCCTCCATTCAGTGTAACTGGTCTAGATTTGGGAGGTCCATATTTTGTAGCTTACAAAAACCAGAGAAAAGGTATCCTTAACAAAATCTATGTTTGTGTTTGCATTTGCTTTGTGACTCGTGCCGTCCACCTTGAAATTCTTTCCGATTTGACTTCGGATGCAATAATTGCAACTCTTAAGAGATTCATGTCTAGGCGAGGAAAATGTTCCAAAATTTTTACAGACAATGCGACAAATTTCGTTGGTGCGAATTCGCAATTAAAGGCATTTTATAAGACCCTTAACTTTCCGGATCAAAATCTGGCAGCATATTTCAGTGAAGAAGGCATTGAATGGAATTTTATTCCACCAAGGGCCCCACATATGGGAGGTCTTTGGGAAGCCGGCATAAAATCAGTGAAATATCACCTTAAGCGAGCATTGGGAAGAATCCGACTCACATACGAGGAGTTTGAAACAGTGATTATCCAGGTGGAAGGAATCTTAAATTCCAGACCCCTTACACCAATATCCAATGATTTTGATAACTTTGAGGTATTAACTCCTGCCCATTTCTTGATTGGTAGATCAATTAATTCTATTCTTGAGCCCATAGTAATTAATATTAATGACAATAGATTAAGCCGTTGGCAGAAAACAACAAAGGTAATTCAGGTAGTTTGGAAAAAATGGAGTACCGATTATCTGAATACTCTCCAACAGAGAACCAAGTGGATGATCGAGAAGGACAATATAATGTGTGGGACAATGGTAATTGTAAAGGAGGATTTTACACCAGTTTGCAACTGGCTTTTAGGGCGTGTCGTTGAGGTCTATCATGGTTCTGATGGTAAAGTGAGAACAGTCAGAATTAAAACAAAAACAGGAGAATTTAAGAGGCCCATAACTAAGATTTGTATTCTACCTATAGATGTAAATAGTTAAGTCAATTTCCATTTAAGAAATTGTGTGTTTTTCATTAAATTGTGCTATGTAATTTTAATTATTTTACTGAAAATTTATTGTACTTTTATATATATAATAATTTTGAAAACAATTGTTTAACCTGAAACTGTTGTGAATTGTGAAACTGTATTGCTATTGTTGAATATTAATATTGCAAGGCCGGGGGGTATGTTTGAGCATGCGCAGTGGGCACCGCCTGGCGGTGATTAAGTGTATTAAGAAAACGAGCGTTGAGTCTCAGTGAGAGTGTGAGCGGGAGATCGGACAAGCGAGAGCGAGAATTACGGTGCCCATCGCAGTGTTCCGACATACGCCCCGACAACAGAGAAAGAAGAGAAATAAAGATATTTGTCACCAACGCAGTCTTATTACTGAGAGTGTGTGTGAGAGAGAGAAACACACATAGGGACCACTACCCAACAGTCATGTTTTAGAAAGAAAATTGATATAGTTTCCTTTCAGGGCAGCAGTCCCTGAACATAGTGAAAGGATGAAGGGATGATGTCATATGAAGATATTATTGTACAATTTTTATATTTATTAGAACTTAAGTAAAGTGCATGATCAGGATTTTTTCCCTTAAGGCAAGGTTTTCCCCTGATCTTCACCCGAATGGGATGCACTGTAGGGAATATATGTAAAAGATAAATAAAATGGAGTGGAGTGCCCTTTTGAGTAGCCATTTCTTTCTGTTAGTTTAATTAAAAATTCTAGAGCTAGAGAGTTAAAATTTTGTGCAGGTTCAGAGTTTTTCAGGCGTTAGGCGTGTTACGTGAGTTCTTTCAGGTCGTTTAGAATTCAATAAGTCACGCTTTTTTCTCGGAGGTGGTTGTGACGGATCTGTACGGTCTTCACTAATCCTCTCAATTATTCTTTCAAGTTTTATTTATTTCAACTAATCTCCACCGGGAGGCAAAGCGTGATTTATGCAAATGGGAAACATTATATAAGTTAGGGTTTCGCGAGTTAACGTGTGAAAGTGAAAGAGAGAGAGTAGTAAAGTGAAAAGTTAGATTTTTAAAGTAAAGTGAATTGAAGCATCGGTAAATCAACTCGCAGTTGTTGACAAATTTAGTGTGAAGTAACGCGACGAGCAAAGCTGAAGAGCTGAAGATTGAATTTGTAAAGTCGAGAAAGGATCTTAGCTTTTATCCGATCCAACCTGAATCAAAGTATTCCACAAGACGGACCTGCCGAAGTATAGGAATCAGGTTAGTGACTTAGAAATTGTAAATACGTGTACGTATGTTAGCTGTAATTGTACGTGCTGATCTTTCGTGGATTCAGTTCAGATTCCATAGTTCCGCTAATAGTTACCCCTTCTCATTCTCCACTGTGTTTTGTTGTTCTTAAATTTGAATAGTGTAAGTGTAACTTTCCTTGATTAAGAGGTATCAATAAATATAGTGATTTGTAAAGATGTCTCTTGATTTCGTTAATCCGTCTACACGTTCAGAAACAAGTAACGGTAGACGGGGAGATGATAATTTTAGGGGAGGTTATATATCACGACAAAGTTAATGCTAAACTAAAGTTTAAGATGTCTAGGTAGTTTAAGACTTAAATTTTTCAACGTAATTTATATCGGGGCATTAAGACCCTTTTATAAATCCCGTTTTTTTCTTGGAGTTTGCTGTGACGGGGCTATTCGCGAGATTTCAGTACTAATCCTCTTGGGAAACTTTGGGGCTAGCATTTATATTATTTCACAGCCTTTTCAGGAAAAACACGAGATAGTTATATGTTAATTAGTTCGACTATATAAAGTCTATAGATTTGTAAATGTAGGAGAAGGAGTTGCCAAGCTGTCATATAAGTAACGTCGGTGAATTACTTCACGAACTTAGCGCACGTTTGATAGATATAAATTATAAGAGTAAATGGTTAGATTGACAGTCGAAGATAATAGATTCAATACCGACCTGAGGTTAGCTAGTGATCGTCTCCTTGTCCATTCTGGTAGACGGGTTTACTTAGAATTGAATATTAGAAATGAATATTAGAATTGAATATTAAAATTGAGTGTTAGGATTAATTGACTTATTAAGGAATCACTACTAGGTTTCTTCTTATAATTAAACTTGTGATTGTTTAAGTGTTTGTCAGTCCTGAATAAATATAATTATTATTATGGCTTTTGTTGGTTATGATATGTTTCCTCCCACACTTATAGACGCGCCGGGCAGAGTGAGCGGGTTCCAAAATAGGACCCAGCCACCACAGGGTATTGACGATTATCTTTGCGGAAGCCTTTCGGATGGGTATTACTTCCAACCACTTCGTAAATTTATCCGTTATTACTAAAATATATCTATATCGTTCAGATTTCGACGCTGGGTAGGGGCCTAACAAATCTAATGAAACTATTTTATTCGGATAATTAGTTACAATCAGTATTAGACGACCGGCCGGTAAGACGTTATTATAGTTATTTCCAGTGGTGTAACGTGCACCTCCCCACTGCGGGGGGGGGGCAAGGCTTCTAGGGGGCCCAAAGCCTAACTGGCGTTATTAACCTAGATTTTCTCAAAATTCACTTTGCATTTTTTAAAATCGAATTTTTAAGCGATTTTCCAATTGGCGATTTAAAGTCATTGAAAATCGAAAATTTAATACTCTTTTTAGATATCTTTGATGCAATAACCAAATCAAAAAACATTTTTTTTTATTTGCTGTAATCCCCGTGAAGCGTGCGAGAGATATTTTTTTTCTTCAGCGGATTTTTTTTCAAAACCTAAATTACTGACAGATAAAACAAAAATCAGACTGAGAATCGGATAAAATTATAGGAAGATATAAAAATTATTTACTGTTATCATGACCGAATACCTTACATTAGCTATAGGGAGGGGGAAAAAAAGATATGATTTACTTTTCAGGAAGCAACAAATAGCCGTCTTTAGCCCCCCCCCCCCCATGTATTTCATTTTCATTTGGTGAAGTCGTAAATAACGTACATCTGTTTTGCTTTTTTCAAGTAAAATAATATTACGATACTTGGAAAAGGACAGGAAGGATTTTAAATGAAAACTTAGTCTAGATTTTGGAGTATTCTATCAAATGAAGCATAATGAGAGAATAAAGCATAATGGAATGTATCAGTTTTTTATTTCTTTTTTCATGGAATCATTTTTGCATCATACAAAGAACTCTCCTAAATAAAAGTTGCAGTATTTATGCTAGAATATAATCAAACTTTAGATCAAGTTCATCCCAGGCAGAACCAAGAATGAGGTAAATGATACTTTTTTTTTCTTTCGTAAGAATTTCATGTCGAAAATTATTTTAGTTTTCGTCGTTCACAGTGTTTGTTTTTATTTAAGTTACCTGGTTATCATTCGTTAGATTTCCCATTTTAATTAATTTTTTTAATACTCTCTAATGTTATAAATTATTTCCTTCGTTTACTCAGATTACGGTTGATTTTGAATTCAGTTAAAAGTTCAACATTAAATATTTTTACGTGATGTGTAGAAGTACATCATTATGTTATAGTTTGGTAATCCTTTGTAAAAACATGTATATACACACTTGCTTGAAAACGTTGCATTGACCCATAACATAACATACAGAAAAGGTAAAATTTAATAGAAATATAATTTTTTTCTCACAAATTTCATGAATTTGTTTACTATTATTTAAATATTGAGCTTGCAAGAATTCGTTAATTTTGAATTATAGCTACATAAGATAACGCGTGTTTTGTAGCAAAGTACACAAATCGTAGGCAGAAAAATTGTGAGTACGCTATTTGAAATATTCTTGATTCTTGAAATTTTTATCAACAGCCGTTATAGTTTAAACGAGTTTTTGTATTCCTTTATCAAGTAAAATAGCTTAAGAAAGTTGTGACGCAATAATTTTAACGTTTTTGGGAGATACGAAGCAATTCAAGGATATGAAAAATAAAAGGAAGAAAATTAGTATCAGTGAGCGTAAAATTATTGTGAAAATATGGAAAGACGGAAAAAGTCGTCGAGATATTGCTTGATCCGTTGAAGGGCAGTGTTCATCTATCCAGTGTGTTATTAATATCTTTAAATCTACAAGAGTTTACACATCCAAACCTCTCTCTCTCGTTCAGGTCGTCTATCTAAATAAACAATCAGAGAAAAACCAAGTATGATATCCTTGGTAAAAAAAAATCCGCCTTTAACTGCAACTCAAATAAAAACAGACATTCACGAGAAATTTTAACAAAATCGTTTGTGCCGATACCGAAAGACAAATCTTGAAAAAGGCCGTACACCATAGTCGACTGGCTTGCAGAAAATCTTATATTTCAATGACAAACTGGCTGAAACGGATAGCTTTTGCAAAAAAACATATTCATAAGCCTCCGGAGTTCTGGAGGGCTGTAATACTCTCCGATGAGGGCAAATTTTGCATTTTTGGCATAAAGGTTCGTAAATTGGTATGAAGAAAACTTTGCACAGCCCTTCAAAAAGTTACAACCAACGGTTAAAGTTTACAAAACGGTCTCTAGACTTTATATAGTTGAACTAATTAGCATATAACTATCTCCTGTTTTTCCCGAGGAGGCTATGAAATAGTAAAAGTGCTGGCCCCAAAGTTTCCCAAGAGGATTAGTGATGAATTCTCGCGGATAGCCCCGTCACAGCCCCCCTCAAGAAAAAAAAAACGGGATTTATAAAAGGGTCTAAATAGCCCGAAATAAATTACGTTGAAAATTTTAAGTCTTAAATTATCTAGACATCTTAAACTTTAGTTTAGCATTAACTTTTACATAACAATACTCTAAAAAACACTCAAAACTACTAGCTCAAAATTTTATCACTCCAATATTTCAGCTTTTACATTCATTATATAAGGTGTACCCCATTTGGGCGAGGACCAAGGAAAAACCTCCCACTGGAGGGAAAAACCCGAACGTACACAACCCGTAAACTTAGATATTTTCAATATATCCTGGGTTAACATATCTTTTATCTTCAACACAAAATCTTCAAAACATCAGGGTCAGCCACCCTGAAATGAAAACTGGATCAGTGGACGTACACAAATAATTTTTGAACACTTTATACACACAACAACATTGAATTCACACATATATAAATTGTCAATTACTTTACAAATTTTATCTGGTTTAAAAAAAAAACTCCCATTCCAATCGCGTAGCGCTGTTAGTGTTATGGTTAATTTCTTCTCTACGCCGCGAGTCCCAAAAACCAGATATATACTAATATACACTTCAATATGTTTATATATACACAATTATATACAACTTTCAAAACATTCAATATAATCAAACAATACAATGAATTCTCGCATGCTTAGCCAAGCCTTTACATGTAGTCAACAAATGTAAACATACATTGCTTTCCACAATTTAGAATATATTTAAATATACAAAAGTTCATTTCACTCAACGTAGTGTGACTTTTGCATTTAGACAACATTATTAACAAAATAAGACTTGCTCCTTGCTAAAATTCAACCGACTGCCTGTCAGTAAAAATATAAATGAAACAATACAACCTGGCTAATATCTTGCTCCTCTTCTTTTTCTAATGTCTCCTATCTGCACCTCCAACGATGTGGACCTTCTGCTGCGTGGACTCTCTCCTGGCTCCTGGTGGTCTGGTCTATACTGTCGGCGACTCCGCAAATTGTAGTTGTGGCCTCGTCCTTCTTGATCTCTTCTAGACCGGGTTGATCATTCTTGGCCTGGCAATGATCCTACTGGCGATCTTGATCTGGCTTTCCCATGCACTTCTTCTCTGCCGTCTCTGGAATTGCTGAAGGTGGACTTTTTCTGTTGTCTCCGTCGTGGTTGTTGACGCTCTCTTTCTGGAACTTGTCTACCGTAGCAATCTTCTACTCTATTTCTCTTCCTTGTCTGCTCATTTGACGTGATGGAGGACGGGAACCTTCGTTTGTTCACCTCTCAGTAACTGGGTTTTCTTTTACATCTCGGCTCCTCTGATAGAGACTCAGATATTTTCCTTTTCCACCTTCTTGCGTGTTGATTATTCCTTTTCTTTTGTTGTCTCCCTTGGGATAGTGATTCAGAGATCGCCCTTTTACACCGACCCTTGGTCAGCACGTGTCTGCTCCTCTTTGTCTCTCTCTGATTACTTTTATTATCTACACTATAATTCTCATTCCTCTCCTGTATCTGTCTTCCACCAGACTCATTACTCTTAAAACTTTGTGACCTATCTAACCCATATCTACCATCCTCAAAACTACTCGACTGATACTCGGATCCTCTGCTAACTGAACATTCTACCTCCACTAAACCTTCATCGCTTTTTCTCTGATGGTAAATTCGCACCTGGTCTATATTGACTGTAGTTCTTCTACCTGCCTTCCAAATTACAACATTATTTTTTTAAACATTTATAACTCTAAAAGGACCTTCAAACTTTGGAAAGAATTTAGATACCACCTTTTTACTGGCTGAATTTATAGGTTGAGTTTCAACCAACACTAAATCATCCAAATGAATGTTAATTCCACTTCTCCTTTTATTGTAATACCTTGCCCACTTTTCTTGATTTTTCATCGTATTCTGCCTAGATTCCTCAAACACCTTTTCAATATTCCCAACCACAAATTCTGTACCATCCGTCACCATCACAAGTTTTTTGAAACGGGGTAGTAAGTTTCCTGCCCAAAAACAATTCTGCTGGGGTCTTTCCCGTTGTTTTGTAAATTGCCCTTCTTAATGCATACGCGAATTCATTTACAAACCTGTCCCAGGATTCATGATTATGATTTACAAAAGAAGCAATCATTTGTAATAAATCGCGATTAACTCGTTCCGTTCGATTTGATTGAGGTTGATACACTACTGTTTTGACATGCTTTATATCTAATCTATCACTTGTATGTTCAAAAACTTCGGATACAAATTGGGGGCCTTTGTCGTTGATTAATTTAATTGGAGCTCCATATAGCGAAATATAATTTTCGAACAGGGCATTGGCGATTATTTTTGGGGACGCCTTTCTGAGGGGTATTATTTCCAACCACTTCCTAAAATGATCTGTTATTACACAAATATACCTATATCTTTCAGGTTTCGATACTGGGTAGGGACTAACAAATCTAATGAAAGTGTTTCGTTCGGCTAAATAGTTACAATTGGTATTAAATGACCGGCCGGTAACGCGTTCTTATAGTTATTTTTCTGGCACGTATCACATTTCAAAACATAATCATGTATCGCCCTACGCATGTAAGGAAAATAACAAGCATCCTTCACGCGTAAATATGTTTTCCGTATTCCAGCCATAGGCGTATCATGAAGTTCGCGCCTTATCGCATCTCGCATCGATTTCGGAATATATACTCTCATTTCTCCGAGAGAAGATGCGTACTTCGCATAAAATAACAATCACTCGATGATTCTGAAATCCTGAGACCAGTTCCCCCAGATCCTCGCATTCACCGTACTGTCATCGGGGTTTTGTAAGTAACGATAAATATGACCCAGCTCGGGGTCCTGCCTTTGTTCAGCTATCAATTGTTCCCTTGACGAAAATACCAAATCTCTAATTACTGCACAAGTTATATTGCTATCCTCAAAACTTTCCACGATTTTTGTATTTAAAAAACATCAATTTCTAAATTCCCCTCAACGATTTTTATTTCTTCGATTTGCGAATCCGGAATCGCTAAAGACTTTTCCTCGAAATTCATGGTAATCTTCGAGTTTCGTATAAAATCGATACCTAAAATGCATGGATATTCGAGATCCGCTAATATATGAAAATCCCACTTTTTTATGAATTCTCTTATTCGTATTTCTAATTCTATCGTCCCTACATTGTTGCAACAGGCGCCCTGAGCCGACATAACTTTTGCATTTGATTTTTTATTGGCTTATACGAAAAATATGTCCGATACGTTTCTTCAGAGATGAACGACTTCTCGGCCCCAGTATCACATAATGCGTTAGTGAAGATATCATTCACTAAAATTGGCACGTACGGGTGTTCTACAGGGGACATCCGTAAAGCAGAAACACGTATAGGAAGTTTCTCATCAACGTGCGATTGATTTTGATTTCGAACGCTTAAAAAGTTTAAATTTTTATGACTACCCCTATTCCAACGATTATTCGACCTCCGTTCAAAATTGTCATTTGGACCCCTATTTCTATATTGATCTCGTCCACCACGATTCTCGAATCCGCGATCATTCCTATCAATACGGTTCCTGTTCTTCAACCCTTGATTATCATGGTTCCTGTGGGGTCTCGTCCCATAGGAAGTTCTATAACCCTGTCTCCTATCATTTTGACGTTCAACTACCCTAGTATCTCTCCAATTTCTACTTGTACGACCTTCGGTAGACCTCCTACTCATATCCCAAACTCGTCTTTCACTATTATTATTACTCGAACCCTGATTGTCTCTCCTCAAATATCTATCCTCGTACTTCGTTATCATCTGAAGTAACTGTAATTGAGTAATTGGATTTCTAATCTCTATGTATTTCATCAATGTGGTTCCAAACGGGCAATAATGTGATCGATTAAATTGGTTTCCGACATATTTAGTCTAAACCTTTTGTGTATTTTGAGCATGTCGTAGATAAAATCAGAAGGAGCCTGACCGTGACCCTGATACGATGAATAGAACCTGACTTCCAATTCAGTCTTATTTCTAACCACCGAGAAATTTTCCGTCAAAGCTTCTTTTAATTGCGCGAAATCCGTAGCATTCCCTTTCACTATCGATGACCCGTAAACTTCATACCATTCCAACGCACGTCCTCTGAGACTCCCTTTGAGATAAGAACATGCCAAATTGTTAGGTATCTCGTAAAGCTTAACATTACTGTCAATATATACCAAAAATTCGGTTATGTTCTCTACTCCAGAGAAACAAATATCAGGCACGAGCCTAAAATTGGATCCGACTCCCATCTCGGGGTTAAGGGAGATATGTCCTGAGGACAAAACCGATGGGTGCCATTGTCGTGGCTCTGTCCTATTTTGGACCGAGTTCACACTGCCCGACGCGTCTCTAAGTGTGGGAGGAAACATATCATCATCAACAAAAGCCATAATGATAATTATTTATTTAAGACAGACAACAGAATAACAATCACAAGTTCAATTATAAGTGGAAACCTAGGAGTGATTCCCTAATACCGCTATTTATCCTAATACGTCGATTAATCCTAGTACTCAAATCTAATACTCAAGTTTAATACTCAAGTCTAATATTCAATTCTAATATTCCCCTCTAAGTAATCTCAGCTATCAGAATGGACACGGAGACGAACTCTTGCTAACCTCAGGTCGGTACTGAATCTATTCCTTTCGATGATAAATTTAATACTTTACTTTAATAATATATCACTATCAAATGCACGCTAAGCTCGTGAAGTAGTTTTCCGTCGATACTTACATGAAGCTTGGCAACTCCTTCTCCTTTACACTTACGAAATCTAGACTTTATATAGTTGAACTAATTAGCATATAACAATCTCGTGTTTTTCCCGAAGAGGCTGTGAAATAGTAAAAATGCTGGCCCCAAAGTTTCCCAAGAGGATTAGTGATGAATTCTCGCGGATAGCCCCGTCACAAGTTAAGCTCTGAAGTAACCACTAGACTTGTTAATTCAATGCCGAAACGACTTCAGGAGGTTCTCAAAAAACGGGGTTATCCAACCAGCTATTAAATAGCTCATTGTTATTTTAAAATAATTTTTATAGTTACTACTAAAGCAATGAACGCAGACTTTTTCTACTAGATTTTTATTGGTATCGCTACAAACCTGTTTTGATTTTTAAAGCTGTGAAAGCAAACCGAATTTGCTTTTGTTATTCTCAATACTTAAAATTAACTAAATAAAATGTAATTTAAAAGGTTTTTTCAATTCCGGTTTAAAATATATTTTATTGTTTATGTAAGCAGTTGTTGGTGAACGCAGACTTTTTCTAGCAAGTGTATACATATATCTATCTATCTGTTATATACATTTATATACACTTTTGGCTACCGTAAATGCAACAGGGAAGGAAGCATGCAAATAACATGAAATTGACAACATGCATTATGGGAGGTGAGTTATGCAAATGATTAGAATTTCAGCGCAGACACTCATCACGCACCCCTGTGGCGCATCCTCAAAGCGCTATTTCAGACTTCTAGATTTCGACGATTTCAAGTTCGGCAATTGTGTTTTTCTTGTGTTTTTTTCAAAAAACGGTCAGTTATGTCTCGTAGAAAACAGCGATCAGCTTTTGATCAAGTATCCGAGTTCGACAGAGAAAGGATAGTGGCCTACCGAGATTGTGGATTATCTTTCAGGGAAATCGGTAGTCGTGTTGGACGAAACCAAACAACTGTAATGCAGATATGGGGCCGTTGGATGCAGGAGGGTACGACGTACCGACTTGGTCGATTGCATCCACTTCACGTGAGGACAGGCAAATTGTGCTCATGGCAGTGACGAATCACTCAGTCACATCACGAACCATAGCACAGCATATTGAGTCTGTAATGCATCATTCAGTGTCTGCACGTACCATTCGACGCAAATTTACAGCAGATTGGTCTGTCCGCAAGACGTCCATTGCTTGGTCTACCCTTGACGCAGAACCTCAGACGTCTCCTCCGCCAAGTTTACACATTTAAACCTCGTTCAGGTCGTCCATCTAAACTCACAATCAGAGAAAAACCAAGTATGATATACTTGGTGAAAAAAATCCACTTTTAAATGCAACTCAAATAGAAACAGACATTCACGATGAAGTTTTAGACAAACATTTGTGCGGATACTGCAAGAAAATCTCGAAAAAGGTCGGATACCGTAGTCGACTGTCTTGCAGAAAGTCTTATATTTCAATGACCAACCGGCTGAAATAAATAGCTTTCGCAAAAAAAAACAAAAAAAAAAACAAAAAAACTATTCATAAGCCTCTGGAGTTCTGGAGGACTGTGATATTATTCGATGGGAACAAACTTTGCATTTTTGGCATAAAAGGTCGAAAATTGGTATGGAGAAACCTGTGCACAGAGCTTCAAAAAGTGCATTTAGAACCAACGGTAAAGCACGGCGGTGGTGGTGTTATGGTGTGGGGGAGCATGGTGGCGAGCAATGGTGTTGGAAAGTTGAAAAAAATCGAATCAATCATGAACAAATAGGATTATCTCGATGTCTTCAAAACAATTTAAAGGAAAATGCCACCAAACTCGGCCTAGGATTGTAGTTTCGTTTCCAACACGACAACGATCTTAAGCATGCCGCTGAGATTGTGAAGCTTTGGCTCCTGTATAATGTCCCAAATCAACTGCAGTAGCTTTCGCAGTCACCTGGTCTGAATCCTATAGTACTCCTATGGGATTTTCTGGAGCACAGGATTCGTCAACACAATATATCTAGCAAGGATACGTTGAAGAGTGTTTTTAAGGACGAATGAGAGAAGATAAGCCCTGAAGAAACTACTAGACGTGTTGATTCAACGCCGAAACGACTTCAGGACGGGGTTATCCAACCAGCTATTAAATTAGTTTATTATCCTTTTCAAATAATTTTTATAATTACTTCTAAGACTGTAAAGGCGGATTTTTTCTACTTGACTTTTGTTGCTATCGCTACAAACCTGTCTTTATTTTAAAAGCTATAAAAGCAAACCGAGTTTACTTTTGTTGTTCTCAATACTTAGAATGAACAAAAAATATAATTTTAAAAAAATTTCAAATTTCGGTTTTAAATGTTTGCTTTGTTTATGTTAGCAGTAGTAGATGAACACAGACTTTCTCTGGCAAGTATATATATATATATATATATATATATATATTTGTAAGATCCGGCTTTGGGCCAAAGACCTGACCTTGCGGGGAGACCCAGTTATTTTCCGTTATGCCACTGGTTATTTCTCTGACAGGAATCGCATGTCGAAACATAATCGTATATAAACTTTCTCATATAGGGAAAATAACAAGCATCCCTCACGTGAAAATACGTTTTTTTCTTGCCGAGATGTCCAGCCATAGGCTTATCATGAAATTCGCGCATTATCAGAAATACCCGCAGTGACAGTGGAATATATACTCTCAGTTCTCCGAGAGTGGTTGCATATTTCGCATAAAATAACAAGCCTTCAACTAACTTAAAATCTTGAGACCAATTCCCCCAGACTGACGCATTCACCGAGCTGTCATCAGGGTTTTCCAAAAAATGGTATATTTGTCCTAACTCAGGATCCTGTCTTTGTTCGGAATCAAATGCTCCCTTGATGAAAGTACCCAATCTCTAATTACTGCACAAGCCATAATTTCATCCCCAAAACTTTCCACCGGGGTCCGAGACAACACATCTGGCACCACATTTTGAGGTCCTGGCCGGTGTTCTCGTTCAACATTAAACTCGGCTAGCTAGAGTGCCCATCTATTCATTCGGCTGGATAAATTTTTACCATTAGTGAGTTTTGTTAATGCCGCATGATCCGTTTTTACTTTTACTGGCAGCGGACCAAAGTAGGTGCGAAACTTATTTAAACCCAAAATCACCGCTAAAAATTCGTGATCAGTAACTGTGTAACTGCGTTCGGCCGCTTTAAGTGTGCAGGACACATACGCGATGGGTCTCTGATTTTGAATATAAGCACAGCTCCAATACCAATGGAACTAGCGTCAGTAAATAGCTCAAGTTGCACATTAAAATCCTGTAATTTTAGTACCGGTGCTTCCGTAATTGCACGCTTGATCGATTCAAAAGCAACCTGCGCCTCTTCCAACCAAATCAATTCCCTACCCTTTTTCCTTAGTTTGTATAGTGGTTCACAGAGATCTGCGTAACCCTTAATAAATTTTTGATACCATTGGGTCATTCCCAGGAATTTTGATACATCCTTAGTATTCTTTGGGGGTTTCATTTCGAGTATTGCCTTAACTTTAGACTCATCCGTGGCTACCCCGTCTTTACTAATTACTAGGCCTAAGTATTTTAATTTCTCACACCCAAACTTACACTTATCTTTGTTCAGTGTCAATCCTGCTTCCTGCAGTAACCTAAATACTTCCTTTAAATTTTCAACATGATGTGTAAATGATGGAGACGAGATAATCACGTCATCCACATACATCCCTAATACCGGTTTGGGTATTATATATATTGCTTTCTGAAAATTTGGGGCTGCCTCCAAGAGGCCGAATGGCATGCGCTTAAACGCATAAGTGCCGCTTTTCGTCACAAAAGCAGTTTTAATTACGTCACTGCGATTTACTGTCAACTGAAAATAACCAGTGCGTAGATCCAACGAACTCATTATCGTCGTGTGAGGAATATTAGTAATTAAATCCTCAATAAGGGGCAAGGGATATCTAGGTTACGTAGTTACCGCATTAAGTTTGTGATAATCCACCGCAAATCGATAAGCTTCCGGATTATCGGGAGGTAATCCGTTCTTCTTACGACACTATATAACAAGAGATGAGTAAGGCGACTGAATTTGTATGATTGTGTCCTCTCGTAACATTTTATCTACATGATAATCTATTATACTTTGCTTAACCCTGTCATACCTAGAAGGTCTAGATAATACAGGAGCACTATCATCTGTATCGATTTCATGATATAATACATGAGTAAGTCCGTTCCTCGAGTTTCGTATTTGAAAGATCAATTTCTAAATTTCCCTCATCAATTTTTAATTCTTCAATTGCGAATCCAGAATCGCTAATGACTTTTCATCGAAATTCGTTGTAATTTTTGATTCCCTTATAATCGACACCTAAAATACAAGGCTGTTGTAGAACCGCCAATCTATGAAAATTCCACTTTTTCTTAAATTCCAGAACTCTACCATTCCTACATTGTTACAACAGGCACATTGGGCCGTCACTACTTTGGCGTGTGACTTTTTAACTGGCTTGTAAAAAAAATATATCTGAGATACGTTTTTTCAGAGATAAACGACTTCTCAGCCCCAGTATCCCATAATGCTTTTCTAAATATGTCGTTTAATAAAATGGGTACATACGGAAGTTCCACAGGGGACATCCGTAAAGCGGAAAGCCTCATAGGAGGTTTCTCTTCAACCTGCGATCGATCATCATTTCGAACGCTTAAAAAGTTTAAATTTTTATGATTAACTCTATTCCAATGATTATTCGCCCCTCGGTCAAAATTGCCACTCGGACAGCTATTTCTAAACTGATTCCGACCACTACGATTCTCGAACTCGCAATTATTTCTGTCAATGTGGTTCCTGTTCTCGAACCCTTGGTTAACATGGTTCCTCTGGGATCTATTCCCATATGAACTTCTATAAGCATCTCTCCTGTCATTTTGACTTTCAACTACCTCTACATCTCTCCAATTTCTACTTGTACGACCTTCGTTAGACCTCCTACTCACATCCCAAACTCGTCCTCCTATTACACGAATCCTGGTTGTCTCTCCTCAAATATCTATCTTCATACTTGTTGATCATCTGAAGTAATTGAGATCGAGAAGTTGGATTTCGAATCTCAATAAATTCCATGAATTGGGTTTTAAGACGGGATATAATGTGATCGATTAAACTTAGTCCCAGCCTTTTGTGTATTTTCAGTAAGTCATAAATTAAGTCCAATGGAGTCTGACCGTGACCCTGATACGACAAATAGAACATCTAATTCAGTCTTATTCCTAACCACCGGGAAATTTTCCGTCAACGCCTCCCTTAATTGCGCGAAATCCGTAGCATTCCTCTGCACCAATAACGATCCAAACACCTCGTACCAGTCCAAAGCACGTCTTCAGAGACGCCCTTTGAGATAAGAGCATTCTAAATTGCTCGGTATCTCGTAAAATTCGACATTACTATCAATACATTCTAAAAACTCGTCCACATTTTCCACTCCGGAGAAAAAAAAATCAGGTAAGAGTCTAAAACTGGATCCGACTCCTATCTTGGGGTTAGGGGAAAAATGTTGTCTATCTGACAACCCCGTTGAGTGCCATTGCGGGGGCGCAGTTCTATAATTAGAGAAAATATTATTCTAATATAAATAATTAAGTATCTAATATTTTGTAATGCAAACATTTTAAGAAAAAGAAATTTATTTATATATAGTGTGCATACTTAAGTCCCTTGATACTCTCTTAACTTCGGAGCTGCTTCTGCTATATTCATAAAAACGATATCTAGGTATAGTAAAGTAGTCATGCGCTACTGAATGAAACCACCTACAGCACACCTGGTGGAAAAATGTAGAATTAACATTCCTATCTCAAAAACGGAACGAGATAGTGAAAAAAAAGGATTTACAAAGTTTGTGGGGGTGCTGGTCTAATCGGCACCCCTCTCTCTCCGTCATGCGCGGCTCTAGGTATGGGGAAAACAAAGCATCACCAACAACTTCCATGATAACAATTAGTTTTATTTATCCTTTAAATACACTTAAACAATCACAAGTAAAACTACAAAAGGAAAGGTAATATTAGTACTCCTTTAGGGTGTTGTACCGTCACTATACACCGAACAGAAAAACAGTTCCGAGAAAATAGCCTTCGAAATTCGTACTTAGCTTTTATACAATTAAGTTTTACTCGGCTCCAGCGATGCAGTGGCATAGGTGGTAGTGCACCTGCATTCGGCACGGTCTGTCAGAGTTCGAGTCACGCGATCGACTTGCTTTGTTTTTTTTCCAAATCATTTAATTATTTTTACAATTAAATAAATTTATTTAAAAAAGCTTATTAAATATTTTATGTGATTATTTTATATTTTAAAAACTAAAACAATTACTATAATTGAATAAATATTTATATTATATTTTATAAGTATACTATAACATTAATTTAATATTATAATATTAATTATTATAATATTATTAATAAATAATATTTATTATAAAAATATATTATATTACATGATATTTTATATATGTGTTTTGTATTTTAAAAAGTAAAATAATTACAAATAGTTTTATAATTAGATAAAAAAACAGTTTTATACTATGTAAAATTGTGTTTATATTTTATTATTACAATTATTTTACAAAAATATTTGATAAGGAAAATTATTTAGTTGTAAAAATTATTAAATGAATCGGAAAAAAGGCAAGTCTACCACGCGACTTGAATCCTGACCGATCGCAAAAAATGCAGGTGCGCTATCACCTATATGCCACTGGATCGATAGAGCTGGTCAACGTATAAAACAAATTGTATAGTATGAATTTCGATTGCTATTTTTTACAAATCGACTGCCCATTCGACGCTATTACATTGAGGGTTAAGCATCCTAAAGCAGTGGTCTTCAAACTGTGTTCCATGGAACCCAGTGATTCCACAAGGCATACCACGAGTAAAAATAAAAAATCTAGAAGAAATAAATATGTATGCAAAATGGATTCACGTTCTCTATGAAGTTTATAAGTTACAAGTATCTAAAGCTCATCGCCCCCCCCCCTATTCATTAAAATTGAAAATTTTATTTATATATAATAACTTTATTTTGCAACACATTATAAACATTATAAAATAATAAGAGAATAATAAAACGTTTAATATATATATATATATATATATATATTGTTACACGTAGATCGGGGTTCGAGGATTTTATGCAAAATCAGTCGTAAGTAACAAGGCAATTCTTTAAGAGCGCGATGAGTATTTATTGTCGAAAGTCAATCCTTGAAATACAGGATTCAGCAGCAAAATTCACAGAATAAATAACAGAAGGATTTCACACCTTCAACAGCACTCAGACACAATAAGAAGTGTCTAAAATACACGTATGTAAATGACTATTCACAAGCACAGCCGAGCTGATCAAGTTCAAGGCAAGTCTACTAATCGCTAATCAAAACAATGCTCACTACTCGCTGGTTGAAATCAGACTGACTGTTGCAGCGAGTATCGCTCTATTTATACCCCTCAGGGGGCTCACCTTCTTTAGGTGAGTACGGGTGTCACAATCCCGAGGTACCTTAGTGATCTTTTCCTTTAACCAAAGGGTTTACTGTCTTTGGTAAACACGGGTGTCACGAACCCGGGATACCCTAGTGATCTTTCTCTATTTTCGGTCCTCCTCTCGTCATTTCATTCCTCTTTTCTTTCTTTCCACGTCTAGACCACAGATAAATAATTTTTTAAATACACATGAGTTTTGCTTAACTTTTCGTTATTATTGATTGAATTATGATAATCGTATTTTTACTAATACAGTTTAGTTTTCATTTTTGTAAAGTATTCATTTGGTTTCATTTGTTGTTTTGTTTCCTGTATTTTTTTATATTTGTGTTGTTTTACTAACTACGTTGGTTTTCCGACCCGCATGTTTGCCATGTGCGGCGTCCCGTAAGGAGGAAAATGGTGTTCTGGGGATACCTTTGCTTTCCCTTTGGCCCACGCTTCACTGTAGACGGGTGGCATGAGTGAGCCCGCTTCTGTCAATCGGCTGGTGATAAGTCTCTTCGAAGACATTGCTTTAGGGTTAGTGCTGCAGATAAGGGGTGGTGAGTTTACCCGTTGGATCTTCGCCCTGATGCTGTAGTACTATATTCTGGGTGTACTCCAGGTAAGCGCCGTGCCTGGTGTTTGCCAGATGACCGGCACACTGCCTCCCTTGTTGGACTCCATGGTGGGTGGAGGCACGCCAGGATTAAGTCTATTTCGCGCTTATGGATCCAATGCAGATGTGCCCGGGTAAAGGCCTTATTTTACCCAATCTTAACATTGATTAGATTTCCGCTCATACCAGATTCTTAATAATTACTCTTCCGAACAATGAAATATCATCTAAATCGCCTTTTGCTATACAAAAAGCTCTCGTAGGTATAGGTGGTGATCCAAAATCTGTTAAAAGATTGCTATCAGGTGATCTATTAATTGAAACAAAATTTGCTATTCAAACCAAGTCCTTCCTTCTCGCAAAAACTTTTCTGAATTCACCTGTAACAATAAGTCCCCATAAAACTCTCAACTCGTGTCGTGGTGTCATTTTTAATCTGACCTTTTGACCACTCCTGATGTGGAAATCCTTGATGGATTCTTCGATCAGGGTGTGATACAGGTCAGAAGAATTACTATAAAAAAGTCTTGTTAATAATTCCGACCAAACATATAATTCTAACTTTTAATAGCCCAAAACTACCGACAACAATAAAGCCTGGTTACCTAAACTGTAAAATCCGTCCTTATGTTCCGAATTCTCTACGCTGTTTTAAGTGCCAGAGGTTCGGACATTCTCAAACTTCCTGCCGAGGCCAACTAACGTGCTCTAGGTGTGCATCTGTGGGGCATTCTTCTACAGATTGCACTCTAGAGTCTAAATGTATTAATTGCTCTCAACCCCATACCGCCGATTCCAAACTTTGTCCAAAGTGGAAAACAGAAAAGCAAATACAAGAAATTAAAACTAATAAAAACATAACTTACTTAGAAGCCCGAAAATTATTAGCCCCTCCTTCATCACAGACACACGCGCAGGCTGTTAAATCATCAATAACATCCTCTTCTACACAGACAGATGAAGATATCACTAAAATTATATGTCTAACATTAAAACTACTTCAACAAGCTTCTGCACTTCTGAAACAAAATTTGTCTCTATCTATTCCATCAGTCTCTACATCTTCAGCTCAAGCAGATCTCTTGCTATCCACGTCTCCAATAGCAGCTACTATGTCAGAATCTCAGCTACCTATTCCTCTATCTAATAACGTACTTTCCACCACCAATAATATGTTTTCACCTATTGAATCCTCTTCCAAATCAACTGTTCAACCCTCTTCTCTTGTTGTTGTAACTCCGAACTGTACAACATCTAGTACCATAGCTACTACCTCCGAATCCAATAACTTACCATCAACAGATACAACTTCTGTATCTCAGGCTTCAAAACGTCGTAAAAAAAGGCGTCCTACCAAAAACATAACTAACACTGGAAAACCAAAAATAGAGATAAAAATGGAACCCCATAAACCGAGAAAAAGTTCACCTATTCAAGACACCTCAGATGAGGACATGATTATGTATGACGTAGAAGAAGAGGTGGGAACACCGAAAAAGGATACAATAAGATTCTTGTCGGAAGAGTACTGGAAAAATGAGACCTGGAGACAGGGGGGATTTTTGCACGTTATTACTCCAAGAAAGTGTGCAGAAAAAACTGAAAAACGATTATTAACCCCGACGAAACACAGAAATTGAAATTATTTGAATCATACTTATCGGACTTGGTGGGGGTAATCCCCACGAAAATCTTGTTATATAGAACTTTTACCTGGATATAAAGATTTTTTTCCTGAACTATTTTAACCTTATTTGACTTGGTGGTGTCAGCCCCACCAAAATCTGTTTGCTGTTTATTTGTGTGAACTTTTATATGCGAGAATTTTTAATGATTTTTAATATATTAACGATTGATTGGCGCAGATTAGCCGAAATCGGCTCTTGCGCCATTAAACCCTACATTCACTCACTCACTCGCTCTATTTATAGCCGGCGCCGAAACTTCTGGAAAGATGCGCTTGAATCATTGATCCTGAAATTAGTGGATTTCTCTACTAATTTCTAGAAGAATCCAGAGGATCCCGAACTCGCCAACATGGTCGCCAATGTTGCCAAAATGATGCCATCTTGGCTCTATCACCAATATTTCGCCAAATTCCCATTGAATCGCCATTATAACGCAAGGGACGGTGTTGCTTATGAATATTACAGTTTTAACATGAGATAAATATAGCAAAGCGTAATATAAAGGCATTGCACATCCAAATACAAATTATTTAGATTATTTTATACAGAATTCATAACACTGCCCCTTCCTCAAAGACTGCACGCCCCGGGCAGTACAATCCCTGAGTAAGAGGCATCTATTTACAGACATAAACTATTCTCATAATAATCAAACATCAAGTCACAAATACTCAATAGCACAGATAAAACAAATAAATTCAAGTACATAAACAGAGATACAAACATAAATTACACCACTAAAATAAAACTAAGGGGTTAGAAAAGAGAAATAATTTACATTATTTACAAAATATTTAGTGACTATGGTCTGAAGTTAAGGATTTTATTCATCTTGGCCAAGATAAGGGGATAGACTACTATAGACTTCGGTTTTGTGTGTGGTGATTTCTGTATCCGAATCACAACGTCATTCAGTTCTTTTTAGGACTATGTAAGGACCTTCCCAGTTGGTCTGCAGCTTCGGAGAGAGTCCTTTTCGACGTTTCGGATTCCATAACCACACTTTGTCGCCTTCGTGGAAGTCGTGTCCGGTTGCTCTTGCGTCATATTGGGTCTTCATCTTCTCTGAAGCCATGCCGATTCTTTTCCATGCCAAATGCTGCATTTCCTCCTTTCGTAACTGGAGTTTCTCGACATGCTCCTCAGGCGCCAAAGGAGCATCTGATGGCTGGCTGAACAAAAGATCTGCAGGCAAACGAAAATCACGTCCGAAGAGCATCTGGAATGGGGAATAACAGGTGGACTCGTGAACGGCACTCCTGTAGGTAAGCAGGAAAAGAGGCAGTTTCTTGTCCCAGTCCTGTTGATTACTGGATACCAGGAGAAAGAGGCTGTTCAGGATGGTCCGATTGAACCTCTCTACCATGCCGTCAGACTGAGGACGTAAAGCTGTTGCCCGGGTTTTGTCAATGCCGAGTATATCTCACACAGTCTCTTGCAAACTGCAGAATCGAAGTTCCTTCCCTGATCGGAGTGCAGTTGTAGAGGAACTCCGTATCTTGAGATCCAGTGTTGAACTAGAACCTCTTTGTCGGATATAGGATAGGCTTCAGGCCACTTAGTAAAGTAGTCCATGACAACCAGAATGTTGTTGTTGCCATCTGCTGATCTCGCAAGTGAGACTAAGATATCGAAAGCTATTCGTTCGAAAGGCGCTCCCACATTATACAGCTTGAATCGTCCTCTGGTGTGTTTTCTCGGACCTTTACATGCAGCACAGGGATAACATGTGCGACACCACTTTTCAAAGTCACTTCGTACGGTGTTCCAGTAGAAGCGCTCTCGGACTTTTTGTAAGGTCTTCATAACACTAAAATGACCACCAGTTGGACTGCCATGGAGTTCGTTTAGGACTGTCGATATTCTTGTCTTCGTAAGTATTAATTGCCATCTGAATGCTTTTCCATCGTCAGACTCCCATTTTCGATATAAAACACCATTTCTCAGGTGCAGAGAGTCCCAAAAAACCCAGTAACGCTTCGTTGTAGGATGGAAAGAGGCGATGTCTTGCCAGCTGGGCTTCTCATCAGATGACTCTTTGAATTCTATTACTGGTTTAATTTCAAGATCAGCCAGATCCGATGTAACTCGGCGTTGATGGCGTTGTAACTCGGCGGACTACTGGATCTATTGCGCCAAATTTCTTTTAGACTCTCGAGCAGTATTTACTATTCTCTTGTTTTCTCAGAGGGACGTCTTCATTTCCCTTTTCTGATCCTTTTCGGTTTCTACACACTTTCTTAGGCTCGATTACACTTGCACGGTGAGGATCTTCCTGATTTACTCGAGGGCAGCTACTTCTCAGATGCCCTGCTCCACCGCACCCCCAACACTTTGTGCAGCAATCTTCCTTATTTGTTTGGGGGCAGTTACTTCTGAGATGCCCTGATTCACCACACTCCCAGCACGTGATGCTACGTCTCCTCTGTTTCTGACGTTGGGCCATTAAATCTTGAATTTCCTCTTTCAATTTCTTTATCTCCTTCATCCGTGGAGATTCACAGGATGCATCTGCATTCACTCTAACCTCTCGGATACAATGGCGGTCCCTGGGACCTGCTTCAGTGGTGGCCTCAAATTTCAGGGCATATAACAGGGCAGATTTTAGATCTGAACATCTGTCATTCTTATAGCCTTCTGAATATCTTCATCCTTCAGTCCGTCCACGAAATGCTGCAGGGAAATTATTTCTCGCACATTTGCTGGGTGGTCGAAGTAAGCCAAGTTGGCGAGTCTTGTTTTCATCTGCAGGCGTGCGTAGTCTATGGAGTATTTCTGGCCGAACCGAAGATAGAGAGCATTATAGAGGGAGTAAAATTAAGCCGCTCTGTGTCAGGAAGAGTCTGCAGTATTTCTGCCGCTTCTCCTCTACGGGATGCTGCTAGTTGACACGCCTTGACCTCTTCAGTCCATCCGTTGGCATCAGAAATAATAGAAAATTCAGTCTTATACACCTCCCAGTTGGTTTTTCCATCATAGGTGGACAGCGCTTTACTGACACTGGAGAAGCAGTCAGAGGTCCTGGAGAAGCAGGCACAAACTTGTTTTCATTATTCTTGTTTTCACAAGTTTGAAGTTTCTTTTCCAGATTTTCCATTCTTTGTGATATGAGGCTAAAATTTCCGGAAAGTTCTTCTCTGATCGTTTCTACTTTCTCCTCCACTTTCTTTTCCATTTTCTCTTCAACTACTGCAATCTTTTCTTCCATTTTTACGGCTATTCTCTCTTCCACGCTGTTTATTTTCTCTTCCACGCTGTTTATTTTCTCTTCAACATTATCGATTTTCTTTTCTAGAGTATCTCTGAGCTCTTCTTGACCTTTTCTGGTCTTCTTGGCTCTTCTGCACATTTTCCAGACCTTTCTGCATTTCTTGTTGGCCTTTCTCCATTCTCTCCTTTGACTCTTCTTGGCCACTTTTCAAGGCATTTATACCTTCCAACAGAACCTTCATTTGCTCGTCCATCGCTCTTGTTATTGGCATAAAATCCCACTTCTGACACTAAATTGTTACGTAGATTGGGGTTCGAGGATTTTATGCAAAATTAGTCGTAAGTACCAAGGCAATTCTTTAAGAGCGATGAGTATTTATTGTCGAAAATCAATCCTTGAAATACAGGATTCAGCAGCAAAATTCACAGAATAAATAACAGAAGGATTTCACACCTTCAACAGCACTCAGACACAATAAGCAGTGTTTAAAATACACGTATGTAAATGACTATTCACAAGCACAGCCGAGCTGTTCAAGTTCAAGGCAAGCCTACTAATCACTAATCAAAACAATGCTCACTACTCGCTGGTTGAAATCAGACTGACTGTTGCGGCGAGTATCGCTCTATTTATAGCCGGGGCAGAAACTCCTGGAAAGATGAGCTCACGTCATAGATCGTGAAATTAGTGGATTGCTCTACTAATTTCTAGAAGAATCCAGAGGATCCCGAACTCGCGAACATGGTCCCCAAATTGGTAGCCAAAAATGATGCCAACTTGGCTCTATCGCCAATATTTTGCCAAATTCCCACTGAATCACCATTATAACGCAAGGGGCAGTGTTGCTTGTGAATATTACAATTTTAACATGAAATAAATATAGCAAAGAGGCATTTCACATCCAAATACAAATTATTTAGATTATTTTACAAAGAATTCGTAACAATATACTTTCTACTGATCGTGAATATTCTATTGTTTACTATCTTGGGTTCCACGAGATAATTTTATACTTGTTAGTTAGCACAATGTCATGCAAACTAAATAGTTTTCTAATAGAAAATGTGCCTTTTTACATTTGGGGAAAACAACACCCCTAATGAAGGAAAACAAAAAACATATTAACAAAGTTGATGTTAAAATCTAAATTTAAGCAAGAACAGCTTCTAAATTTTAGGTTTCAAATTCTGTCTCATGCAAAATACACGGGATTTCTCACACATCTATTAACATTTTTATGCCATTCAGAACATTGTGTTCAAGTGAAATATATTTCTCAAGCGCAAAAACAAAGTATAAAAGCGAATTAAACTCAAAATATGTAATACGATTGCACTTAATCTCAACAGACCTAGACTTCGACTGTGTGAAAAAAAGGAATCACATATCTACGTTTCTAAGTATAATGCATGTATAGGTGACACTTGAATGATATATTAATATTATTAATGAGTAAATTATATTAACAAAATTAGATTAGAATTTTTTTAATAATACATACAAATACTTTTTATAAGTGCTTTTACATGAAGTGCCTGTAACATGTTGACCTACTTTTTAAATATCACTTTGAGACATATTTTTCGACGAATGTGTTTAGAATCGGGTTCCAGGAAAGCACTTTCAAGTTCCAGGGGCTACACGAAAGCACCTTCAAGTTTTAGGGGTTCCGTGAGTTGAAAAAGTTTGAAGACCACTGTCCTAAAGGAGTACTGCTAATACACAAAGTCTCGTTCCCAAATGAATTTCCTTAGTCATGCCCTCCCCTTGTAAAACAGACTTATTTTTTTTTCGTGTCAACGAAACTAACACTGAATTTTTATGTTCAATAGAATTTTCCTTATTTTCTAAACAACTTGTTAAGAGTTTCCTATCAGAAAAGTCTTCTGTGTATCGAGAATTTGTTCTAGAAAAAAGTTTACAGGTCAAACAAAAAACACTACCAATACTAGATGAATAACATAGCCAAAAAAGATCTTTCCAGCACTTGGCCATTTTTTTAAAGTTAAATGATTGTTCGAAAATGATCTCTTTTGTCCTTTGTGTTCTGTTGCCGAAACAGAACATATAGTGTTTGGATTTTTATTTTGAAAATAACTCATTTCATATGAAAGGATACAATCAATAAAATTATTACATAGTGATTTAGGCCACGAACCTACGTCAACGTTTTTCTCAAACCCAACATTGCCGTAACACTTTCGGTTGGGGCATTACTGATATTCTCTAGCTGAGCAATTTCTTTTTCAAAAGGCTACTGGTCGTTTTCTTTGACTAAGTTCCTTTCCCTTTCACTTCAATGGCGTAACGTACACTCCTGCAACCCCGCATTGCGGGAGCCCCAAGGTTCTAGGGAACCAAAGCCTATGTCATGCTGTGGTTTTTCAATCCTTCGTAAGATCCGGTTTGGGGCCCAAAACCTGGTTGCATCTATTGCACAAAAATAATTGTCTACAGAAAAAGTGCCTCTACGTTTGTATAAGTGCTCGATGCTCATCGTCACCGTCCTATGATAGAGTTTCTGTCTATTAATTATTAATTTCCATGTATTTGGTGGTAAGGCGGAAGAACAAAAGTAAATTGTGCTCTTGCTCTCGAAAATAAAAATAAATTTGGTATGGTATTTCGGGTATTTTTTTAAATGTATTTTTTACTGGTTTTTTTTTATTTTATTACTACTTTGATTGTAAGCATCTTTTTCTGTTTGTTATCTTCAACGGGGATCGTGGGCTCCTAGAACCCAGGGGCCCCTGGGCTGCAGCCCATTAAGCCCATACGTAGATCCGGCCCTGTTTATAACCACTCTCGCTGAGAAATATTTTTTTACCTATACAAATCAATCTGAATGGCAAAAAAATGTTTATAGCTGTGTGAGAAATAATGTGTATTTTGCATGAATTTGCAGCCTAAAATTTAGGTGCTGTTCTTGCATAAATTTAGATTTTTAACAATGAATCTGTTAATGTGATGATAAGATGTTCCCTCTCCTTTATTGTAAGTGTTTTTTCCACAAATACAAAAAGGTGCATTTTTCATTAGAAAATGATTTAGTTTTGAAAGACATTGTACTAACCAGTATAAAATTACACTGGTGTCCAAAAGTTAAGCATAAATCATAAAATGCGAACCTCAAGAAGTTAACGTGGAGATAAAGAAAACTAGATATGTGAGTGTTGATCCAGAAAACAATGCACCCCCCTTGCTTATATGTAATGTGTCTGATTATGATAAGATAATTAGAGTATTTGAGTGGGTTTTAAGATTTGTAAACAATTGTCGTAAGGACTAAAACAAATGTAAGGAACATAAACTTTTCGTTGCTGAGAAATTGAAAATTCTGAGAAACAAATGATTCGTTAAACTCAAACATACTATTTATCTGATGTTGAATCTTTAAAATTTGTTACCTTTATTGATAATGATAATATTTTAAGGTGAAAATCTAAAATAACTGAAAGAATCTCTTCCGTATACGATACTTACAATCAGTTTGGCAAATCCTTCTCCTACTACTTTCTTACTAAATCTAGACTTTATATAGTCGAATTCATTAGCATATCACTATCTCATGCTTTTCCCGAGGAGGCTGTGAAATAGAATAATTGCTGCCCCCAAAGTTACCCAAGAGGATTAATGGAAAATTGACGCGGATAGACCCGTCACAGCCCCCCTCAAGAAAAAACCGGAAATTATAAAAGGGTCTCAATGGCCCGATATAAATTACGTTGAAAATTTTAAGTCTTAAATTATCTAGACAACTTAAACTTTAGTTTAGCATTAACTTTTACATAACAATACTCAAAACTACTAGCTCAAAATTTTATCACTCCAATATTTCAGCTTTTACATTCATTATATAAGGTGTACCCCATTTGGGCGAGGACCAAGGAAAAACCTCCCACTGGAGGGAAAAACCCGAACGTACACAACCCGTAATCTTAGATATTTTAAATATATCATGGGTTTACATAATTTATTATCTTCAACACATAATCTTCAAAACATCAGGGTCAGCCACCCTGAAATGAGAACTGGATGAGTGGACGAACAAAAAAATTTTGAACACTTTATACACACAACATTGAATCCACACATACTTAAATTGTCAAATATTTTACAAATTTTATCTGGTTTCTAAAAATAAAACTCCCATTCCAATCGCATAGCGCTGTTAGTGTTATGGTTAAATTCCTTTGTCTACACCACGAGTCCCGAAAACCAGATATATACTAATATACACTTCAACATGTTAATATATACACAATTATATACAATTTTAAAAATATTCAATGTAAACAAACAATACAATGAATTCTCGCACATTTAGCCAAGCCTTTAAGGTAAACAAATGTAAACATACTTACCCCGAGCCATGACGTTGGCAAAGGACCTGATCCAAAGTGGGTTTCCATGACATTCTTCATAACCTCTAGTCATCCATAATGCCTCCTTCTAGCCAATCAAAAGCCACTTCCTGCTTCTCTCTCTTCTAAAATGCAGGGCTCAGAAGCCCTCTGCATCACACGAGACAATGGAGGCCGACAAAGCGTTTCAAGTCTACCTTGCCAAGTACCAAGAGGCCCATCTGGCCGATCACATCACGTTTATGATGCATTTTCGCGCCCTTTTGCAGACTTTGACACCTTCCGAAGTTATTGCTCTTTACACCGTGGACCTTGGGGACCTTTTACGCAAAGTGTTTCCGAATCACGAGCCCCACGACCTGCCCACGTTCGAGTGCCTCACGTATTCTGAACCCTCGGAACTGTACAGCGATTACCTAGAGCAGCAGGCTACCAAAGGAAAGGGGGCCTTTATTTAAGCCCTGTGGACGGTCCTGGCCATACCCAAGTTATATCGATTGGCGTATAAGGCTTAGAGGCGACACGGTCCTCAACAGTTGACACCCTGGATTATATTGGCTCAAGCCGTGTTGGATGGGTGTTACGCCTTGAAATGGCCTGAAAGCGTCTTCCAAGTACCCGACACCTGTTCAAATCTACCTGAGTCCGATGCATTGGCCAGAAAAGACACACTGTGGTCATGTATTTCCCATGCGTTGCTTACTCCAACACCTGGAGGTGAGGAGTACCTGTGCCCTCTGCAGGACACCCAACCCAATACGAGCACCATAGAGGTGGAGAGGTTTCCCCAGAAAAATGGGAGAATGATTGCTGGAAAGGAGCATAGCTCGGGACCATTAATCATTCTCCCATTTTTTTGGGCTGCTCTCAATGTCAAGGTTGGAAACGACAAAAAAAAACTTTCTTACCCACAAATTTTTTAGACTGGGTTTGAAAAGGGTCAAGTCCTCCCCGGAACATTTTGTAAGATCCACAAAGAAGAATGTGATGGTGAGGCAAATAAAGTTTGAAAAGGGTCATTTTACAAGTCCTCCTGGGAACATTTTTCCACAAAAAAGAATGTGAGGGTGAGGCAAATAAAGTTTAAAAAGGGCCATTTTACAAATCCTTCCCGGAACATTTTGTAAGATCCACAAAAAAGAATATGAGGGTTTGAAATGAGGCAAGTTTGAAATACATTTAAGGTGTTTGAAATATCTTTCAGAAGCAAAAAATTTACAATCAATCTCTCTAAAAAAAAAGGTTTTTTTTAGAGAGATTGAGTTTAAGAGCAAACTACTCGCAGCTCATATTTTTCAAAATGACAGACACGGATGATTTGTTTAACCTGTTGTCAACACCTGGTTCACTTTTGCCATCCACTCCAATGGCTTCTCCTTCTCATGAACCTTCTCAAGATGGGCTGAGAAATGCTGTCATTCCACAAGACTCTCGACGACGTCGTTTTAAACCTTATCGACGATCCCTTATGCCTATCGATTTCCCCAGAACCATGCCCAAGTCTTTTTTCCATACTCACGGTCTGGCCGTGTTGTGTCTCCGAGACCATGGTTTCACGCTCACCAATGGTGTCGTCTCGTATGCCTTGGATCGGGTAGGTGCGAATGAACTGTTCAACTGTTTACATTATCTCAATGTCGGTACAATTGTGTGACCGACTCACGTTCCAAAAAAGAATTTAAAGACATTCAAGCGAGTTGGAGCTCTTGCAGTCCTTTCAAACGAACCCTCGTCATGCTCTTGAAATCCCATCCACGGGGTAAATGCCCCTTTTGCCACCAGACGCAATGTCATCGTTGGATTGCCGTGCAAGACATGTGTGCCATTCTCCACCAACCTCTCAACCCCATTTTTCATTCGGTTTCTGTCTGAAAAGTATAAAAGGAGGATTCGTGTCGACGCTTCTCCTCAGTTTGCAGCATGGATGCCTTCCCCGAGCACCTTTCCTCCACCGTGGTGCCCGTGATGTTCCCCGAGAAACCCGATGCGTTGGAATATACCGCTCGGCAGGGCCAAGTTCGAGTGGGCATCCTCTACCAAGAGCCCCATGCGAAACGAGTGTTTACATTACTTTGTAAAGATCATTGGCATCAAAAAAAGACTTTTATGAATAATTTCAAGCGTGCCGTGATGGAAGCCAAGCATGTCAACGAATTTAGACCCAACGATGTCATGTGGGAAAAAGTGTCCAAAAGCCTCTTGAAAAGTCCAGATTGTTTGCTCAAAAATACCGACAAGAGGATGGTCTACATCTATGGCAACATGTTTTTTGTCAAAAAAGACTTTTCCTTTGGTTTGAGAACGGTGCACCCCGGAGAGGTTCATTTCATTCAAATGACGCAGGTGCCCATGCTGCTGTACGAATTGCCCCCCTCCAGTCTCAAGTGCCGAGCCCAACCCAATGTGGCGAGGAGGGGTTTTG
The DNA here is from genome assembly GCA_019973975.1 of Trichonephila clavata. Lineage (NCBI taxonomy): Eukaryota > Metazoa > Arthropoda > Arachnida > Araneae > Nephilidae > Trichonephila > Trichonephila clavata. The sequence continues at coordinate 68,799 of BMAO01035747.1, read as the reverse complement.
AGCCCTATGACCAAATGCTCTACCATCGGATCATCTTGGAGCCCCACACGGCATATCCGATCCCAGCTGGAACCCACTACTTGATGTTGACGGATTAAAAAACAGCCTTTGGTCTGGACATTATCCCCGAATCCCTTCTCCCTCAGCTCCTTCAGAAGGGATTCCACTTGGGGGATTTCCGAAAAATGAAAAAGTTTGATCAAACCCCCTACAAGTTACCTCCTCCTACCCCGGCTCATGGACTGAAGCGACCTTTGAAGGAGACGCACCCACCCAAGAAACGAGGGCGCATAATGAGACCTGTGCAGATTACAGAACCTATACAGATTCCAGAACCTATACAGATTCCAGAACCTATACAGATTCCAGAATCTATACAGATTCCAGAACCTATACAGATTCCAGAACCTGTGCAGATTCCAGAGCCTATACAGATTCCAGAACCTGTGCAGATTCCAGTCCCTGTGCAGATTCCAGAACCTATACAGATTTCAGAGCCTTTACAGATTCCAGTAACTGTGCAGATTCCAGAGCCTGAGCTACTCTATCCAGAACCTGTGCAGATTCCAGACCTTGAGCTACTCTATCCAGAACCTGTGCAGATTTCAGACCTTGAGCTACTCTATCCAGAACCTGTGCAGATTGCAGAGCCTATGCAGATTCCGGAGCCAGATACTGCTTTGCTCGACCAGCTGCTGTCGTCCGTCTATGGACAAGAACCCCAGGTGCTCCACCTGGTCCCCTCTCTCTTTGATGAAAATAATGAGCTCATCGCCTTCCTGGATGCTTTTGAAGGGATTTGGCGATGGAGCCCCTGGACTTGTCCATGCCCAAACTCCCCTCTTTTGTCAAACACTCTATTGAATTTAAAGCGATTCAAAACTTGAATCTGTCTTGTAGATGATCAATAAAATTTTTAAAAAAAAAAAAACAAGTCTCATTCTTTGTGTCAGAATGATACAACATTTATTGGACCAGTGTCGACATCGCACGACGATCGTGTTTGGATATTTGGGTCGCTGGCCAGATCGAGTCACGTATTACGAGCCACACTATCCTTACACCATCATTTTTGAGCCCAATTTTGGTGTGCTCGTTCCTCGGTCGTTTGGAAAAACCGTGGTCGTGTTTACGAGTCATTTGGATTTGACGTGGGATCCAGGAAAATATTTAAAATTCTTTCAACTCGCCGAGTTTGGGAAGCCCATCAACCTCACAATAAGTAGGCCTATCCGTTGAATCTCAGGGACTGCATGCTCCTTGCGGATGTGTACGTGAGTTTATTAACGTGGTTGGACGATTGGGAAATGCATCGAGACGAAAACCTTCCTTGGCGCCTGGTGTGTCCCCAACCCTGGAAACGGGCTTTGGAACCACACGTGGAACGCTCGCATCAAAAGGCCTTGGCCCATGGGATGCCAGTTGACGTCACGCTCCTCGAGCATATATAAGGCCATCATTCTCTCTCAGAGAAAGCAACATGTCTGTCTCTTTTGCTCATGCCAACGTCTTTCACCACCAGGGCAAGCCAGTGCCCATCGAGTTCTCTATTGCCACCATTCCCAGGAATGCCAGTGATCCCGAAGTGCTCTGAATTACGGTGAACCATGACGGACTAACCTCCACGTCCAAAGACATGCGATCCAATGAGTGCAAAAACGCTCGTCTTTGTCTGGTACGTCCCTTGCCAAAGAGTGTGCCTGTGAAATACCTATCCTATTGCGTGAGGGGCATGGTTGACCCAGGAGGCCTCATAGTAGTGAAAAGCTAGAAGCAGCAAAATTTTTTTAAAGAGTTGGGACTCGTCACCGTGTTCTTGGAGATGCTGCCCAAATTCAACACCATTTGCGATGGCACCTTTCCCAACCCCATGCATGAGGGTGTGCACGAGGATGTTTATCATTGCACTATGCTGAAATCTTTTCAATTTGCAAAATACCTACAGCAGTTTAACAAGCTGCAGGCGGAATGGAATGACAAAGTTTCAGCTTTGATAGAGTGGAAAAAAATGCCCATTGGTTCGAAAAAAGGGGGGGGACCGAGTCAAGTAGACTCGGTCCCCCCCCCGTTTTTTGGGATAATGAAGGTGCCAAGGTTGGAGAGCATCTCTTTAAAAAATTTGTTCTTTTATCAACCTGTTTTATTTTTTTGCATGGCAATGTTGAATTGCCAATAGAAATCTCATGATATGGATTGCCAGCCAATAGGAATCGATTCACGTGACCCACCAGAGTATAATAGGCGAGCCATCCGCCGCTCTTCTCTCAAATGCAACATGTCTCATCTAGCCTTTTTTGGTCATGCCAATGTGTTTCACCGTGGGGATAAGCCTGTCCCCATCGAATTGTCTATTGCCACGATTGCAGAGAATGGAATGGATCCCGAAGTGATTTGCATCACCATGGATCATTCCAATTTGAGGACGACCTCGAAAGATGACCGGGTCAATCGGTATATCAACGAACGTCTCCGTCTCAAAAGCCACCTGCCTGGATCCGTACCCCTCTAATACCTCAGCTTTTGCGTCAGGGGCAAATTTTGTCACCTGGCGCAAGGAAATCGAGGCCTCATCGTGGTCAAGGGAACCGACCAGCGCAAAATCTTTGAACAGCTGGGACTCTTTACCATAAACCTGGAGACTCTGCCAAAGTTCCAGGACCTACATGACCGTACTCTGCCCAATCACCTGCCCGATGAGGTGCACGAGTATTATGATATATCCGAGTGCACCATGGTAAAGTCTTACCATTTTGCTCGTTATCTGCAACATTTCCACCAGCTGCAGACCGAATGTAAGAAACAAATGGCTGATTTAATGGAACTGGACTGAACCGAAAATATTGAACTGTAAAAAATGCCCATGGGCCCAAAAAAAAGGGGGACTGAGTCGACTCTTGTGTCGACTCGGTCCCCCTTTTTTTGGGTTAAGGAAGGTGCCAACGTTGGAGGGCCTCTCTTTTAAAACTTGTACTAAAACGATGCACAAATATACATTAAAGATTAGTTTCAAGGTCGTCAACCAAGATGTCATAAAATACGTTAAAAGATTAGTTTCAAGGTTGAAAAACGTCAACCAATAGAAATCGTTTCACGTGACCTCACTAAAATATATAAAAGGTGAGCAGCTAGATATTAGATTGCTTCTGAATGCAATCGAGTTCAGAATTTTTTGTTGTTGTTAAAACTGTCAGGTTTGGGTTTGTATTAGATATTCCAAATCTGGCAGTTTTGACGGAAAAAAGAATTTTCATAGCAACAGGTAAATGTTAAATGTTTTTCGCTGTCAGGATTTGGAGTAATGTTCCCAGATTCTGGCAGCGGTTAATGTTTTTTAGCCAAAATCTTGAAAAATCTGAAATTTGGGGGTCGCATGTCTACTGGGTCCCCTTTTTTTGGGCCAAATTATCCACCAAAATTGGAATGCATCTTTTTAAAAACTTGACACACATACACACACACACACAAAAATTGGAATCACCTGCTGGCTGCCAGTTGAGACCTCCTTGACACGCCAAGATTGGAAAGTCGTGAGATGGCTCGTTCCCTTCCACACCCATATTGGAATGATTCTCCTGGTTTTCTCGACATACCAACGTTGCATTGTCTACATTTCATGGGTCGCTGCTTTCACCAAGCTTGAAGCATCTCCATATCATTTGCCCCCTGACATGCCTCCATTTCATTTGTGGACCACCCCCCGTTTTAAATCATTCGTGGGTTGAAAAATTTTCTCGCGCCCATCAAAAATATTTTTCGAAGAAATTTGAAAAAAGTTTCGATATGGGTATTGAAGAGAAGTTTAAGACACTTTGAGGGGATACTTTGATTTGAGCATAAAACGCAACATGAGGGTAAAAAGAAGGGGGACAAAATTCATACAAAAAAGCCATTCTAAGGTCGACTTGAAACACGGTAATGAAAAAGAGCCGTGGGATTGAGATTCTCAACGTGGGGTAGGTGAAAAAGGGACAGGATTCATTCAAAAAGAGTCGTTGGACCTGAAACACAACGAGGTGAAAAGGGGATTATATAAAAGGAGCCATGGGATGGAGACTCTTAATGGGGGTAGGTGAAAAGGGGATTCTACAAAAAGAGCCGTTGGATCTTAAACACAACGTAGGGGACATACAAAAAAAGCCGAGGATCCTTTCAAAAAAGGTCGTTTTCCATTTTCAATCATTTTTTGAAAGAGTCACGGGGCTCAACTATTTTATCGACCGACTGTATCACTCTCTCGTGTTTTTCCCGAGGAGGCTGTGAAATAGAATAATTGCTGGCCCCAAAGTTACCCAAGAGGATTAATGGAAGATTGACGCGGATAGACCCGTCACAACATGTTCAAAGTTTGAGAAGATTTCTTGCACAAGTTTTCTTGATGGACGACACAATGGAAAGTCATCATAGTATTATTTCTACATGCCTTCAGATTTGTTCCTTGTGTTGTACCTTTAAATACAACGATGAGGTTACTGGTTATATAATTCTTCTATAATTGTGGTCTATCACACCACGAATAAAAATTTCTATTTGTGTAGTATCTGTTGCATCCATCGATTCCTTCATCTCTATAGAATAAAACTCAATTTTTTTGTATTTTAATTTACATTTTCAAAAATGAAATAAGAACACCTCTGAAAAGCCTATAATAGATTTCTTCTTTATACCTCACAGCAGTCACAAATTGATGCCAAAAACATGAATGTCTGTGCGTCATCGCGGAACATGATGCTTGAGCAGACCGTTGAAACCCTTTTTGCCAAAAGGTATCGAATATTGTTGCGGATCCCTGCTTTCCTCAGATGCAAGTACACCAATAGTCCGCGGTTAGGTTGAATCTGGATTCATTCATGCTGATGTTCTTTACACCACAAAAAGCTGGCCATCTTGTTTGGAGAAGACAGAGTGACACAAGCAGTTGGTCTTCTTATAAACAGACCTCTTTCGCGTACCATTTAGAAACAAAAACCCTGGGTTCCTGGGGCTACATAGTTTTACAAGATGGCTAAGAAATTTTTGCGCACTTGTTTTGCTTTGCTGTAATGAAAAAATTAAAATACGAGGCTTCGTGGCCCTTTGACGACCACCTCTTTCTCAAGCCTTCTCTCAACGGACCTGATCTCTTTAAACAGTTTCCATTAGTTGCTCTTAATTCTGAGCTTTACATTTTGCGTATCTTGCATTTTTTGCACTTGAAATTACCCAGTATCACACACAACCTTTCTAACTCACTCCAATAGCCTTATGTTCGTCGTCACTCATTGTAATTGTTTACGTTTGAGTTTCGCTGAATACAAAACGAATTATTGCAAAAATAAAACACAAGGAAACTCCCAAAGTGTACGAAAGAACAAATTACGGAAATTAACAAAGCCGGCATTTATGAAGCATCTTTCTCTTGATGGACGCATTTGTGCAATTGACAAAAAAATTTTCTCTGTGGTAGTATTAGTTTTATCTTACATTCAGAATTTTTCCAAGATATTCGTCTCTATATGCAAATTCCTTTAATTTCAGTGTAATACATGATTAAATCAAACAATTATAAAAACATGCTACTTTTTAAGTTCAACAAATAACAGCATTTTGTTTATTAATAATTATATCTTTAAGTTGTACTATATGTCAGGAAATAGTACAAGTTGTACTATTTCCTGACTATCTTCCCCAATCAAGTAGTTTTTCTTTTCAAAATATACTGTTCAGCTCATACATGTCATCTTTTAAGTTTCAAGATTTTTTCCATAAATTTTATTGTAAAATGATGTCTGAGATATATTGGAAAGGAGTGAATTAAAATGGGCTCATTAATTATTACGGTATGATTTGCATTTTACTGTAAAGGGAAGTCTGTACCTTATTAAATCAATTTTTTCATTTCTAACCCAATTCTTTACTCCAAATTGAAACAAGAGATAACAAAGTTTCTTAGTGTAATTTTCATTTAAATAATTTGCATGCGTAAGAAATTTAAATTTAAATTAATAAAAAATTGAGTATTTTTATTTCGTTTTCTTATTTTGTTTGCATTCTCTATATGAAGTGCAACCCAATTCAAAATTTTTCATATTGGCTGAACTCGAAATACTGATGAAGAAAAAAACCATAGTATATGAATTCTTAAAACAACGAAATAAAAAGATTTATATATAAAAGTATGTTCTTTTGAATGAAATGTTTCGACAAATTATTTGACTTGGAAAGAAATTCTTTGCGTATGTAAATCCGCAATTATACTTTTCGCAGAGTGTAAAAATACTTAGAGGTTTCAAAAATGACAAATCAGTATTGATATTTTTTTATTTAGTTCACCATGTCCCTATTCTAACGAAATCATTTCTAGAATAATATGCAATGTTTTCAAAACGATTAACACACTATACATTTCTTGTACTTGATTCTCTCACTGACTGAACTTTACCTTGGACTCTGAATAATATTTGATAATGTTCTTGTACCCGCTGCACATCCATTACTGTCGACGCTTGTGCCAGTCGATAGTTTGCTGTGGAGGCGGTTACTTGACGTCTGCTGTTAAGGAAAAGAAAACAATGTCATTCACTTGAAAGGATCAACGGATATTTTTTAATACTTTTTTCAAGGACAGAGATTGTATTGATTGAACAAAATTTTTTCTGAGGTCGATTTTTATCAAGAAGTCGTAAGACTCTGAAAATAATCTTTGTGAAATTATTTCTCCATCATAGAATGATAAACATATTGAAACAAGCCTTAAGGCGATATGGTACCATCTTCACAATTTTTTTTATATGTAACATCTTTACACTCGGTTGCTGGATATTTGTTGGAGTGATTTCGTGAAAAGGGACGGAAATGCGTAACAGGAAGTCGGGGGAAGCGCGCGCTGTTTGATTTGACCAATTCAGCGCCTTAGGGGTGTCTCTTCGCTAGCCTCGTTTCGGGGTCCAACTCTACTAGCAATTAGGGTCCCCGTAGACAGAAATCCCAACTCTAAAACGATGAAAGCGCAATCTCTTGGGAGGGGGGAATGGGCGTTTCTAAAGGAAAGGCCAAGTACTCATGTAGTACTGGTCTTAATGATCGAAGGTAAATAGTTCCTTCATAAAAGATAAATTATATGCCTTTTTTTCTTAATTTTCTATATTTTCTCGACTTTGAAATAAATATTTTTTTCCATGCTATTATTTTTCCAAATTTCCTTTATTCCATTTTCTGATGATTATGTTCTGACTGTTGTCATGATGAAAGAAAATTGCATCACAGAATCATATAAGTCTCTTCTACAACAGTTGAGAGAGTTATTCTGTTTGTCTCCAAGTGCAATCCGAGCACGAGACAGGAAACCCCCCCCCCCGTCTTTCCCATTCTATTTTTGTTCTTGGAGGTTCCAGTTTACAACCAGCTTTAAGTCCATTTATATGACCAACTGACTCTTCTTTTACTGCCCAACCCATGGTTCACATACATAAAAACTGGTGGACATTCTAGTTATACAAAGAAACTGCTTTTTTACGCTGTTTCGTTTCTGTGTGAGGAACATCAGTTTTTCATTTGTTAGATCTACAATAATAATTAAATATCTTGAATGAGTACGAAATAAGGAATATTCCGAATTTTGTACAGTAATTAATTTTATAAAAATATCAGTTTTAGTTAAGACAGAAATCTTTATATATATATATATTATATTTCTATTCATTCAAAACAGTTTTCTGTGATATTTCTCAATATTAAATTGCATCAAAATCCTTTTTTAAACAGTTTAATGACAAGATAAATTTATAAGAATAATGGAATGAATATAGTGTATGTGATTTAAATTATTCTCTTTCCTGAAATATTTCAGAACAGTTCTTTATTTCCAATTCAGCTCAATAGTTTTATTTAAAAACGTTTTAAGACATGTAACAAAACAATCTTATATAAATTTAATAAAGTACAGTGGCGTAACTACCAATGGGTTAGGTGGTGCCGTGCACCGGGCCCTCGCACCTTGACCACCAAGGAAGTCGAACTTGCGATAATTTCTCCCATAATTCAGATATAAATATAAAAGATTGTTACATAGCTCTGGGTATTGTTAGTCAATATATTGGGGACATATGTGCGGCAGAATGTTTATTTGAAAATGGACAAACAGTCATTTTGGTGGTCGCATACATTTCTCCGAATCAAACAGTTAAAAAAATTAAAGATTTCCTGCATTTTGCACTTTTACCGTATACTGAAGGTGGTTCTGCTCTTTTTTTAAAAAAAACTATCACTCGCTTCCCATGATTTTGAGTGGTGATTTTTAACGTTAACTTCAGTTTGCCAGAAGCTGAGCCGCTCATAGCTTTTCTGAAGGATGAAAGCACGAAATGAACACAAATTGAGATGTTTCGACAACTAACAGTGGTACTGTTATAGACGCCGTTTTTCAACGATTTTTAAATACTTTGAAATCACCAGTATATGAGTCATACTTTAGTTGTCATAAATATATTGTCTCCGCTCTTCCCCAAATTAAACAAGAATAAATATTTTTGTTAAAAAACTGCATTACTCCTTGCTTTAATTAAATAAAATTTTCATTAAAGATATATAATTATTCGAAAGAAAATTATTTCCAGTCATACCCGATTCACTTCTTTCAGGATTAAAGTCACTATTGCGTTTTTACCACAATAACAAGTTAGATGTTACACATCATATGCGACTACTGTAAGACTCGTTTATTTTTATTTCAGTTTAAGCTTCGTTCACATTATTTTGTATTTTATTGGTTTGATTTTCTAAGTTTTTCATTTGTCTGTTTTTCTGACTTATTTGTTTTTGTTATTTCATTATTTTGTTTTGTTATTTACTTTTTATTTTATTTATCTTATTTTGTTTGTTTTATTTACTTCTGTAAGCCCAGGGTGATACTTTTGTTTTACGCGGCATTATTTTATATGTCTTCAATAAAAAAAATGACTTCTAGCCCTCTTATTGCTGTGGAGTGCGACGTTAATAATCAATAAAGTACAATACCTTAAATTATTTTCATTCGGAATAAAATAAGTTCAGTTTGAATTGTCGAATTCTCATTGATTGATTATTTATTAACATCGTACGTACACGTGACACGATGCTATGGCGACTGACAGAAGTAATGAAAACTCAAGTCTGAGGTCAAATTAAACTAACCCAAGTATTACAACCTAGCAACTTCAATATTTTGAGTCTTAAAGGATTTAATGTATATCAGCTCATAAATACCACCTAGTTGTCAATAATTCAGGTGAAATATTTTTTTTTATTTTTAATATTTGATATTTGGTTTTAATTGTATTTCATAAAAGTTAATATTTAATAATAGTTTCATACAAAAAATTTTTAGTTTGTTGCAAAATGTTTGTAAAATGTAAATTTTTTTAGCTATTTTAAGCATTTTTTAAATCTCTAAGGCTTTTTTAAATATGTCTCTTTTCTTTCAAAATTTTTTTCCAAGTACCTTATAATATACTACATAAAACTGTGCATGGTTTTTTTTCTGCTGCTGCTCTTTAACTTTTTATTAATATTTTTATAGTTAAACTTCCAAAAATTCCCCAAAAAACATTAATTTTGATTTTGAAATTTTTTAGAAAAAGTACTAAACATGTTATAACTAATTCCATGCACAGTTTTACAAAACATACATTTCAGAACATGTATAAAATTCCAAATCCATACTTCAACTACCAAAAAGGCCTTATGGTTTTGAATAGGGTTTGGAGAAATATGAGTTTGGAGTTTTCATTCCATGAATAGCATGATATAATATTCATCGAATAGTCTGAAACTTTTATGAAATGTTAATTGGCTTATTTTAAAACTGCTTACCATAAAAAATTACACAAATGCAGAACAATTAAACAGTATACTGCCATAACGAATACATAGAAAAAGACGAATGAAAGATCAATATTTCATAAAACTTTATTTTAATAATGATAAAAAATAAATAAGTACACAGACTTTAGAGCTAATTCCATGCTCAGAGCTAATGCACAACATGTACAAAAGATGTTTACGCCTTTATTTTTTATTTCCATGATTTTAAAAGCCTTCGCACGTTAAATAAAGTACACGAATAAAAGCAAAATCAAATAACAATTTACAGGTAAAATACATCAAAATCTAAGATCTGTGTATGTGCATTTGTTTAAATAAATATCTTAAAATATTTTAATAATAAAAGTGTTGAATCTCGCGCACATGGGATATATATATATATCACCAAAAACAAATTTATAAAAATGGGAGAGTTTTTCTATTCTTGCGAATTAGATTTTTAATTATCTGAGATATCAAAATGAGATTTAGAATTTGTGCTTTGGGAGAATCCATTTTGAAGTTTTAATTTCATTCATAATAATATCATAAAAAGCACGCACAACTTTTAAATCTTGACCAAATCCATTTGATCTTCCCAGTAAATAATTCACAAACTAGAATTTTTGCATGAATTGCACAATTTTTTCTTAAAATGATTTATTACTGCATATATAATGTAAATCTCATTGATGCGCATTAGAAAAATAATTAATTCATTTTTTATCAGGCTCTTTTCTAGCAGATAATCTGAAATGTAAGCGTGGTAGTTGCTGTTTAGCATCAAACATTGTTCCATTACTTAATGAAAAATGCAGTTAAAGCTTTGAAATTTTGAAGTCATATTTATAAAGATTCGGGGTATCAAAAATGAGCCAATAAAAATTTTTTCGACAGTTTAATGATTTTTAAGGTATCATATCGCCTTAAATGGCAAAAAACACTTTTTTTTTTACTTAAAACGAAAATTAATTAATATTCAAGTGCAAACCTCAAACGAAAACACTTGACTCAATACTATATTTTGTACATATGTAAAAAATACAGCAATTGAAATACAATTATACACACAAAACCCATAAGGATTCATCAGCATGAAATATACTTTTTATTATTAAATTAAACTAAATACCTATTGTTTTGTGTTGCCTCGGCCTTTCATTTAAATTTCTTAAAACATTGCAACAATTAACTTGCATAAAATTTACAGTTACATATTAATAAGCAAAATCTATTATAATATAGGTCTACCTAGAAAACTTGTAATTTTCTTATAATTCAAATCAAACTATCATGTGCCATATCATTAAAAATAATGCTTTGTGGAAAATCCCTTACCATCCACCTACTTTCAAAGTGTATGGCTCTCTATTTCGCCTATATCCGGGGCCGCGGTAGCCTAGTAGTCAAGGTAAGGGACTCGTGGCCTGCGTGTCATGAGTTCGAGCCCAATACCCCTGACCCCCGTGTAGGGGAGCGATGCACGTTTTATCTGTCGAGAACTCAAACATCCTCCCGTTGGTGTGGTGTGGTAGTTAGGAGAGGGAAGTGCCACCTCAGGTGTCGTCCTCGTCACTTGACCATGGTTTAAAATTACGAGATCCGTCGCCAAAAGTCCTCGTGTAACTGAACAGTGCAACATTAATATTTGCTCACTCAATCGTCTACATCTTTTTGATATTCAACTGTATTTTTTTATAGATTGTTTGAAATAAAAATATGCAAAAAAAAAAAAAAAATCGCATATAAATGTCTATGTTTAACAAACTAGTTAAATAACAGTAACAATCACTTAAGTTTATACCTATTTAACATCGATATTTTTCATTTTAAACTTCCATAGAATATTTATGTTGGCAAAAATGCTGCATATTTCATGAAATTTGATGGCAAATTCTGGATATTAAAGATAAAAAGCATTAGGAGAGAGTATTTATTAAGATCACACTCTAAACTAACTCGAGGGATATTGGTGGAAGATCTCGAAATTTTGAACCATGGTCAAGTGACGAGGATGACACTTGAAATAGCACCCTACTGTCCTAGTTTTCCAATCATTCTAATGTGATAGCTTTGAGCTAAATTTTAAGATTTAATAGGCCTTAGGTCCTCCACATGGTAGGGTTTCAGTGGCATCGAGACTCAGACGACATCATACACAGCCAAGAGTCCATCACCATGACCACTAGGCTACCGTAGCCACAAAATCATTAAGAAAACAATAGAAATTTTTAAGAAGTGTTTATATCAGTGATTTCAAAACTCTTTTATATCGACCTCCAAAGGTGCATGATGACCTGCAAGGGGTTCATATAACAAAAAAAAATAGGGTGGGGGGAGAGGTCCACGAGGTATGAATAAGGTCTACGTTAGTGACTCTCATTTAACCAGGTTGTGAATTTAATCTTAATTTTAGCTTTCAATGAATGGAATATAATCCACTTACATAGATGTTACCTATTTACTTATGTAATACTTTATCATAAGTACCACTGAATTAGGGATACCCACCTAGTAACAAGTTGGGCTCCTTTGGCCTTGAAAACGGACTGCTGCCACACGACGAAGCATAGATTCACCAAGTTTCTGGAAACGTTCCACGGGAATGACTTGCCAAATATTGACTAAAGCTGTCCATAATTCTGTAAGGTTCGTTGGTGTTGAGTGATGGCCTTTCATGCCTCATTCCAAAACATCCCAAAGACGCTTAATAGGATTTAATTCAGAGCTTCTAGGTGGCCAAATTATGACAGGAAATTTAGAGGAATACTCATCCAACAAGCCAGCAGCCAACCGGGACTTGTGAGAAGTACAGTTGTCTTGCTGGAAAACTCCATTACCGTGCGGATAACAGAAAAGCATAAACGGATAGAGGTGATCACCTAGCAACTATATTTACCGAATTGCATTGAGGGAGGTTGATACACGCGCTAAAGATCATAAACAGTTCCACGAAAAAACACCCCAGACCATGATTGAGCCACCATGCCCTTGTATAGTTCCAACCTGGCATGCAGGATCCATGGCTGCATGAGCCTGACACCATATGCTCAGCCACCAGTCGGTGTTTAGTCGGAATCGAGACTCAGCACTCCATACTACTTGTTTACAGCCCTCTACACTCCAGTATCTGCCCTCTCTTGCCCAGGCAAGACGTGCAACCCGATGGCGAGTATTGAGCAATGGCACTCTCGTTGGTCGACGGCTCCTAAAACCCATACGATGAAGCGAGCGTTGGTTAGTTCGCGTTTACTGACTGTACGACTGGCATTGTCATTCAACTAGGTGGTAATTTGAGTTAATGTTTGGCATCGCTGGCTACGTACAATGCAGTTACCACAGTACCCTCACTTTCGCATAAATGATGCGCAGCACTACACAATTTGCATAGACCTTGCTATCCCTAATTTAGTAGCACTTCTCAGAGTATAAACATATATATCTATTTACACTATATTAAAATTCAAGGCTAAGCAAACATATAAATAAATTTATTTGTGGCTGTCTTTTCACGAACCGTTGATCTCAGAAACGTGCAGAAGGTACCGAAAGATGGGAAATAAATCGGAAATCTTATTTTAATCATTTAAATTCCAAAATTGTAGTTAGTTAAAAGATATTAATTAAAAAAGGCCAAAATGAATGGTTGGCCTACCCTTATAATGCTATCTATCGTATAGAGACTCTGAAAGACGACTAGGAGAGAGATTTCCGACATTTCTGTCGTGTATACAACTATCTTTTCTTCCTTACCGAAATTTAAAGAAAAATAAATCTAGAATTGGATAGACGACACGCACATTTACTTCGCCGTGACACGGTATAATTTTTTTTTATATAATATGATAAGATTTTGCATTTCTAGCTATTTTATCCAAAAGGAATAACTTTTGACGCGATTTCAGTGTGAGTGAATATTAACGTCACACTGTTGAGCAACACGAGGGCTATTGGCGACGGACGTCGTAATTTTGAACCATGGTCAAGTGACGAGGATGACACCTGAGCTGACACCACCCCCTCTTAACTACTGCACCACACCAACGGGCGAAAGTATGAGCTCTTGACGTATTTAACGTGCATAGCTCCGCTACACGGCTGGTTTTCACCAGTACTAGGCTCGAACTCCTTACACGTAGGCCATGAGTCCGTAACCTTGACCACTAGGCTACCGCGGCATTGCCGCGTTTTCAGGAAAGAATGTTCAAATCGTTCTGTATCTTGCTCTCATCGTCATGATCAATCAAACATAATTCCTGAAGACTGCACGCTTAACGACAGACCCGATAATTTAAAAAGTTGGATTCGCCAAAACTTATTAACGATTTTTCGAAAATTACTCGAAATTCGACTTGAGCATTTACTAACTTCGGTATTTCAGAAAATAATCACACGAATTTTTTTTACCGTGTGTCAAACCTTATTATCCGCGTGTGTGGACTGAAGATTGAAAAATTTAACACATAACAGTAATAAATGTATTAGCAATGCACTGCGTCATCCACCAACAATATTTAGTTGCAAAATCTGAATGATAGATGGAATCAGTCTCTTCACTTATTACAGTGCACTCAATCCGAAACAACGCACAGAATACGCTGTTGTTTACGCATTTGTGTGTGGAAACTTTCATCATTACACTAGTACACTGGCTCTTGAAAGGTATATATGGTAAGAATTTTTGCACTGTTTTGGGAGGCTGAACATCCAATTAAAAAAAAAATGAATCAAGTGGAAAACAGATGTTGTCTATTAAACAGATTTATTTACTAAATTTAATCAGGTCAGCCAGCGATTACAAGGTGACAGCTTAAGTTTGTTTAAACCAAAGACCATCATTTCACAAGGATCCTTGCTGGAATTAAAATAAAGGAGTATAGTATTGGGCGTGTCTCGAATTTCCCCAGTTTCTAAATTTGTCCCAGGTGTCTGCCAGAAAGATGACATTTCAACCTACGTTCAACAACCTACGCCCTTATTTTAGATTTTGACACTAGGGTTTGAGATTGCTTTGACTATGTTAATACCACAGTGGGTAATCAATCCATTTCGTCACATTGAAAATAACGAGTGTTATATTACAAGAGGAACTGATCGGAATGGGCATTAACAAAGATCTTAGTTTATAAACGGATAAACAGAAATTTTGGTTTTAAAAAGTCATACCTGTAATTTATCCCGAATTATGGAACATAGTGAGAAATTTTTTATTGATTTTCCTAGTAAAAAGACGTTTTTAGAGCAATTGCTTATTTCCAAAAAAAAAAATAGATACAGATAGACGGGACACTACTAACCAAGATGATTTAGGGTTAAACCTAACAAAATTGATTCCGAATATTGATAATTTGTTATTAAAAAATCAGTTTCACTTCCATCTTATTAAAAACATTTGTTTGTTGCTGAGTTATTTTATGTAACAGGTACTAGAGATTTAGTCTTAATTTAATTAATAAATAAGCTATTTGGATGAAAGAAATATACTTTGAAAGAGTGTTTCCAGCTCTTTTTTTAATACAGGGATTCTATAAATCTCAATTTTCAACTTCTTAACAATCCTCTAAAAGCTCAAGCCACTCCACTAAAATTTTATTGGAAAGTATAAGTTCAAGCATGTTCTTTACATCCCCAAAGTTAAAAATATTTCCTTCAAATGTATTTTTAGAAATTAGATTAGATTGGATTTTTTTCGTTGACTTTAAAGATACACTATATTGGTGATGACATTTAGAACTTCGGTAAAATGGATGATACCTAAATTGTGGCAACCTGCTGTGCAAGTTTTCATACCACTCCAACGTGAGGAATTTTCACCTCAAGAGATTAAACGTGCAAATGAGAGTTATATGAGCATCGCACTATAAGGGCTCTTGGATCACGTATTTTGAGCTTTGCTCAAGTGACGAGGACGACACTTAAGTTGGCACCCCTCTCCAAACTACCACTCCACAACAATAGGAGAACTTTCAGCTAAACTCTACTCTCATAAGCCCCTCCACTCGGTGAGTCTTCACTGAGAACAGAACTCGAATCCGCAACACGCTGGTCACAAGTTCCAGGCGATGACTATTAGGCTACCATAACCAGCAGATTTCACGTGCATCAGCTGCTTCACACGGACGGGCTTCACTGTCACCAGGACTCGAACTCATGACTCAGTTACTCTATTCACGAGTTCACGCCCACATGCCACTCTTTAGAAATAAACCAAAGTTCCGATGACAAATGATTTATATTAACACGATCGAACTAACTTCTCAAACTTTTATTTTTATAATTGCAATTTTCGAAAGCGAGGAATATTTGCAAGAATTTCCTGACTTTTACATCCTAACATCAAAGTTTGTTTGCTTTGTTTTCATTTTGACTTTGGTGCTCAAAGTGAAAAGTAGCTTTTGATGTTCAGGAAAAATTGCAATACAAATCGCTCATAATACACTGCTGGCCACACAAAATGTAACATCAAAAAAGGGCCAGAGATATCACAACAAAATTTATTTGACAGATAACGTGTTGTACAAAGATCAAACAATTAAAGTTACAGTTTCATGTGAAGTGTGGATGATGACAAAATCAGTAGTTAGTTAGCCGCCATTGTTGGCTACAACCATTGCCACACACCACCCCATAGAATCATCGCGGGATGTATCCTTGGGGGTACAGCAGTCTATGTGTCTTCCACATATTGCCAAAGTTGATCTGGTGTAGCAGCGGGTGGTGTATCCCAGGCCAGTCGTTGTGAAAGCATGGGCCACACGTTTCAGATTCGCGATAGATCGGAAAAACAATTCAATTCGATGGGTAAAGAAGAACATTGCGTGCCACGTGTGGTTACGCATTATTTTGTAGGAATATGGCTGATGGCAAGCGCTGAATGTATGGAAGGACCACGGGCTCCAACACCTCAGAGATGTAGTGCTGGCTGTTCAGTGTACCGGAAATGAGTACTATAGGAGCAGTGAACTCCAATAGAATCCCAAACCATGATACCGGTTGCAGGACCAGTATGGTGATGCATAACGCAACAGTTCAGCAGCCTCTCACCACTGTGTCTCCTAACTTCAATCCGACCATCGTGATGTTGTAGGCAGAAGCGGGATTCGTCAGTAAACACAATATAGTTTCATTCCGTTGTCCATATCCACTGTTCATCGCACCATTGGCGGCGCAAAAGCCAGCGGATTCTAGTCAAGGGTAAACAAAGCAGTGAACGCCTTGCGGACATTCCCTCTGCTGAAAACGGCGTCGAATGGTACGAGCAGGTACCGAATGATGCGTAACAGACTAAATCTGTTGTGTTATGGTTCATGATGTGGCTGCGCGATCCAATACTGCCATTTGCAAAGCCCCCTGTCATCACGGGCAGTGGTGCAACGAGGTGGGTCTGTCGGTCCGTCGTTTCCTCCTGCATCCAGCGATGGCAGATCTGCATCACAGTTACTTGGTTTCGTCCAACACGTTGACCGATTTCTCTGAATGACAATCGGCAATCTCTGTTGGCTACTATTCTTCCTCGGTCGAATTCAGAAATTTAATCAAAAGACGCACGATATCTTCAAGTCGCTAATCAGATCTCCCCTTATTGCGGGTGGAGCTACGGCCCCCCGTCATGTGCGACTGCGCTATAATATTAATGATTTGCATATTTCATCACCGCCAACGCATGATGCAAATTTCATATGGTTTGCATTCCTTCAGAATGTTGCACTTTGTGTGTTCAGCAGTGTACATTGTCAGAAAAGCATCTTGTCATACTTATTTGGATGTGGCTGACTTTTTTCAGAAAAAAGTATTTGAAACCCTGTGCTCTTGAATGGTTCCCCTCAATTGGAAAAACGAGCGATCCCAAGATTAAATCTTTTTATCTTACACACATTGTGGTCGCATACCCACTAGACGGGGACTATTCGAATTCGAATAGAGAAGGCTAAGAAACGTGAAGAAGTTTTCGAGGTCAGAATAATCGAACGATTAAGCTAAGTGAAATAATAAGAAAGCTGAGAACAATACACGACGAGATCTTAAATTGGTACTGATATTCAACTCACATATTGTTAAACTCATATATAATCAGTATTAAACTCGTATTATATATTTAATAAATCTTTGTGTTGATGAATTAGTGACATGTCTTATTTTCTATTTTTCAAATAATTTATTTTGTATGATCAGAGCCGATTTTGCCGCCCCGGTTAAAAATGAAAAATGCCGCCTCTCCCCAAAGTAAAAAAAACCTATTATTATAAAAAATATAAAAATTGTTCACAAATGCACACCTATAAAACTTGAATATTCCTTTCGAAGAAAAAGGGAGCTAACAGTACATATATATGTAAAGCTGGACGTTGGCCGTTGGGGGGAATGGATTCTTTATATGATTACTACTTATGATGCATATCAATAATATTGAGGAGGCAGTCTTGAGGTTATTTTTGTTTATTGTACACTGAACATGTAGACTCACAGATAGACGGAATCACATAGAAACATACACATACAACAAAAATACACAGACGCTACCTGCAGCCAGTTACATGATGAAGACAGACAAAAAAGAAGAGAAAAAGGGACGGTCACCAGGAATCTCGGAGTATATCTATGCAGCTCAAATCACATGACCTGAGTGGGTGCATTGGTGTAGTTCAAAATACTCTCGTTAGGCGGCTGGCTAACTTATTACTAAAACGTTGGTCCTGAAGGGATGGACCATTGGTAATTAAAATATATTTAAAAGGATTATATTTTACTGGGATTATTACATATACATATATTAAAAACTAAAACATAAAAAATTACCGTTTTTTTTCTGACTTTTAACTTTGAAAACTTTCTGATCAATTTGTTCAGCTATTTCATGTTCGATAGCCAATGTAGCTAAGCCATTTAATCTATCTTTAGAATTTGTGAATTGTAAAATTTTTTTTATTAATTTTAATTTTGAGAAACTAACATCTACACTTGCCAAACTTATTAGAAAAGAAAGTAAAATGAATGCAATAGCAAGATTTGGAGCAAATTCTAAAACAGAAATAAGTTTTAAATCTTCAAATGGGCTTTTTTTTGCCTGCTAAAGCTGAAACTGACATCTCATCTGCTCAGTCAAGCGCGTTTACATCCAATGATTCTCCGTCGGTCAACATCATTTTTAAATTTTTACAGGTTTTAATTAATTAAGTTTTAAGGGTATCTCCTAAATAATATATATTTTACAAAAATGAAAACCATTACTGTCAGTACTCATTAAGTTAAATCTGCATTCCAAGGCATTAGCTGCTTCGTCCAATGTAAAAAAATAAAACTCTATCTTGAATTTTAATTTAAGATATTCTATCGGATCATTTTGTGTCTAATAATTAAAATTTACATTTTTCCGTCGAACTCTGTGACGTGGCTACGTCACCTCAAAGTTAGCAGATATATGAATCTCGACGGCCAGTTATTTTGCATAACAGTGCATTTTATCAAAAGTCACATCCTAAAAAAATCTTTACAATTTCTTGAGAGTTCCATAGTAGATGGTAGATCGTAATATTTTGTTTGCAATAGCTTGCTTATTGGATTTTAATGCAATTAAAGATTTTATACCAAATAATGATGGTCATAGGAACTTGAATTGTTAAGTAGAATTTAATAATCCAGAGGCCTCATCTCTCATAGAGTTATCAATTTCAGTATTATATTATAAAAACTAAGTATCATAAAAATCTCCTAATTAATAACTTAAGGGTTTAATAGCCTCTATTCAGCTTTCCTAGCTATTTACACTAAGTGACTTTAAAGTTTTATGCCCTCCATACATTTTAATAATATAACCCAACGAAAAGTTGATGAAAAAAATAAATGTTTTGAAGTATATAAAAAAATCAGGCTTCTAAGGATGCTTTTGCCATGTCATTAACGACCAAATTTAAAGAGTGGCTGCTACATGTCACATAGATTGTTCGAGGATTTAACGTTCTAATTTTAAACTAGCTGTACCCTGCCAAGCGCTGCTGTCGTTCAGTCTGGTTAAAGAGAAAGCACATATTTTCAGTATGTTTAAACATTTGCATTAAAGGTATGATTATCTATAAAAAAAATGTATAAATATATGTACACAAAACTTTACTTAACTGATATAATTTGTATTTGTTAACCAAATACTTGAAATTATTACAACTTTTTTTTGTTCTTATGTTATGAACCTAAATTTATTTACATTGTATTCATAGTAGAAACCTCAAGTTTGAAGATAAACTTTAAATAGCTCTACTCTGAATTTCTCGAGGGCAATGGGTTAGTTTTGCAATGCTTATGGATATTTCTGTTAAATCAGAGGTGTGTTCACAAATGCACATTTCTCCAAACAATATCATTTGGAATTGTATTTCCTGATGTTATATAGGAAATTATACTGAAAGCTATTAATCATTAGAATTACAACCATCCCCGAAAAGAAAAAAAAGAATGAGTGTCGCACTAAAGCAACATGACGACTATAGGACACTGACCTTAAATTTAGATCCACAGTCAAGTAACAACACATGAGCTAAGTACCCCACTCTCACAACTTCCACACCATGCCAACGTGAAAATTTTAGACGAGACAGATTTAACATTCATCAGCCCCTCTACACGGAGGACCTTCAATTGAACCGGGACTTTAACTCATGACTTGACAAATCTGGCCACGAGTTCCTGACCATGACCAATAGGCTACTGGGGCTGCAAGTATTAGTAGTGAGGAAAAAACTTTAAAATCTCCCATTGAAAGTAATATATCCTTCCATTCCTTCTTGTAAAAAGGCACCCAAGTAAAAATAAGTAGAGGGTAAGCCCAAGCTTTTACATGGATTTCAAGCTTTAATACCAATGAAAGCTTCCAAGGGGTTTCCATAGCTTTCTTTGTAACAAATATCTGATAAAAAGAATAAGACTGGATCTCTACTCTCACCATCATCCAAAAAACGGAGTGGTTTCAATTATGTCCCCCCATAATGAGATTAAAATAATAGGCTATAGTAGTCGAATGGTCGTGGTCTTGAACTCATGGTTGGCGTCGAGTCGTGGTGCCACTGAAAACTTGCCATGTAGATGTACGTTAAATCTGTCATGGTGGGGAAGTTTGGAGAATATACAACAGCTCAGTTGTCATTACTTGATCTCAATTCAAACTGATAAAGTTCGTTGTCAATCGTATTACAACGTAAGTGAACAATCAGTAAATCATCCAAACAAAGCATAAAACCTTTCATATCAAAGATCAACACACCGGTGTTACATCTGCTGAATCATGGTTTGGAATCCACTAAAGATTTGTCATGTACAGGGCTGATGACATTAGATCTGTCAAGTCCTCATGTTGATATGGTGTGGAAATTGGGAGAGAAAGGAGCCAGTTCGAGTATCATTCACGTCACTTGACTATGCTTCAGAATAATGAGGTCCACCACCCAAAGCCCTCGTGTAGCTTCAAAAAATGCGTGACGTTAATAAACTATAATTCAGGAGACTTTTGTCTTGATACTTAAATGTGTGGTGTAATTTTACTCAACATGCAGTAGTCTCTACTACTTTGTACGACAGATTTATATTGAAATTGGGATTTAAACCCGCGTTTCAACTGAAATACTACTTGACTAACGCAGTATCTATATATTCATTATCCCGCACAATGAGTACCTTTAAGAATTAGAAAGAACATTTTTTGTAGTTCAGCTTGAGTGGTGCTGCGAGCGCTTTTTTATTTGTTAATGTGTGTTCTTTTAGTCTCATCAGTTGTTTTATTATTTAGAACTCGAAATGTGAGCGCGGAATATATAAATTTTTTCTTATTTCATTCAAGTATTTCAAGACCTACACGGAACTCTCCTTTTTTAATATATTGAAATTTTTCTTAGAATAGAATTGAATTTATAGTAAAGCCCGTCCTGGAATTCGAATCTTTGTGGTGGAAAGAAGAATAAGATAAGTTATACCTTTTTTTCTTGATTAGATTTAAAATTAAAATTTTTGAGAGTGAGTCTTGAACGGAATTGAGCCCATATTAAAACTAACAAACAAACAACTATTGAGTATAAATATGAGTTTTGAACTCCCCAAAATATGATGATGCATACATTAATCTCCCTATTTTAATATATTTCTGTACTTATCATTTAGAGCTTTCTTTTGATTCTACGCCATCCTGATTTTGTACGATAGTTAATGTATTCATATGTTCTGTCAATACAAATCGGGATGAAACCTATGAAAATTTTAGTCCGAGGCAATTTAAAAGAACTTTCAGTTGCCTCCAGCACATTTTATAAGCGAAAGTCTAACCACACACAAAGGACATTGCTTGTGGGTTGGGCAAGCTACATTAACACCATATCAAGAGCTGCGCAATATGGTGATTGACAACTGTCAAAAACCCAACATGAGATCATGTCATATTCTGGTGAAATAATCATTTGTGTGATCAAAACTTAGTTATTGTTGAGTTTAAATAAGGATAATATGGCGATTCATAAACATGTAGTCAATTCTTCGCATAAGTCTTGGTCAAGAATCAAGAAAATCGCATAATTAAAAGAAAAAAATACATATGTTTACAACTCTACTAAAAAAGAACACTAAAAATTCCAAAAGTACACTTGTTCCAACTAACACCTAGAAATCAGTTCATAGGACTGCCAAACTGGTGATTATGTAGATATAAGTAATCCCAACAGTAAATAAAGCAAGAAAGATAAATTCACATTTAAAAAACATTGTTACCTTTAAGCTATATAAAAGCTCAAATTTCAGTAGATAAGTATTTAGCTGTATATTGTAGCCCTTAAAAGTAGAATACACAGAAATTTTACATGAAATATTTAGAATAAATTATCTTTATTTTAGTCCACACAGCATATTTTTAACCCGGAATCACTCACGTCTGTTTTTGCTCCGTCGTTGGTCGCGGTTGTTGAGAACAACCCAAACTTTTAACACGTATAATTTAATAAGAAAAAAAAATATGATGCATAGTTATTAAGTATAAGATGCATTTTGAATTATACAAATAAAATTATTAAATTTATTGCATACTATAATGAGACTAATATTGATAAAAACTAAATCTACAACATTTTCATTTTAAAATGCCTACTTTTATATCTTTTTAAATAAAATATTGAAAAAACATGTATATACCTACAATGAAATTACTTTGTAATTAAGGTTCAAGATAGTAGAAAGTACACTGGCCACCGTAAATGCAACACCCTGAAGGAAGCAAGCTAATAACATGAAAATTACAACATCATTAGCGGAGGTGAGATATGCAAATGATTAAAATTTCAGCGCAGAGACACATCACGCACGCCTGGGGTGCCACCTCAAAGCGCTATTTAAGGCTTGGAGATTTCAACGATTTCAAGTTCGGCAATTGTGTTTTTTATTCAAAAAACAATCAGTTATGTCTCATAGAAAACAGCGATCAGCTTTTGATCAAGTATCTGAGTTCGACAGAGGAAGGATAGTGGCCTACCGAGATTGTGGATTATCTTTCAGGGAAATCGATAGTCGCTTTGGACGAAACCAAGCAACTGTAAAGAGGATATGTGACCGTTGGATGCAGGAGGGTACGACGGACCGACGTGGTCGATCGCATCCACCTCAGTGCACCACTTCACGTGAGGACAGGCAAATTGTGCGCATGGCAATGACGGATCACTCAGTCACATCACAAACCATAGCACAGCACATTCAGTCTGTAACGCATCATTCAGTGTCTCCGCGTACCATTCGACGCCGTTTACAGCAGAGTGGTATATCCGCAAGACGTCCATTGCTTGGTCTACCCTTGACACAGAACCACAGATGTCTCCGCCGCCAATGGTGCGATGAAAGAAGGATTTGGGTGGCAGAATGAAATGAAGTTGTCTTTAATGACGAGTCACGCATCTATCTGCAACACCACGGTGGTCGCATTCGAGTTTGGAGACACCGTGGAGAGAGGATGCTGAACAGCTGCGTTATGCACAGCCACACTGGTCCTGCACTGGGTACTATAGTATGGGGCGGTATTGGATATCACTCTTACACTCCTCTAGTACGCATTGCCGGTACTTTAAACAGCCAGCGCTACATCTCCAGGTGTCGGAGCTAGTTGTTCTTCCTTATCTTCAGGGCTTGGCCACAACCATATTTCAACAGGATAAGTCGCGACCACACGTGGCACGCATTGTCCAAAGGTTCTTCGTCAATCCCCAGATTGAACTGCTACCCTGGCCGGCTCGGTCTTTGGATCTTTCGCCGATAGAAAACATGTGTTCCATGGTTGCTCAACGATTGACCCAGATTACACCCCCAGCTGCCACACCAGATCAACATTGGTAACGTGTGGAAGCTGCTTGGTCTGCGTACCCCAAGAACACATCCAAAGTCTCTTTGAATCAATGCCGAGGCGTGTGGCAGCGGTGATCTGCAACAATTGCGGCTACTCTGACTACTGATTCTGGCAGGAACCACACTTCACAGAAGTCTATAAATTTAATCATTTGATACTTGGTCAACATGTTATCTATAAAATAAATTTTGCTGTGCTATCTCTTGTCTTTCTCGGTGTTGCATTTACGGTGGCCAGCAGTTCAAAAAAGAACATTTTAATCTTTTTCCAAACACACACATTCACAGGGGAGACTGTATTCATATTCTTTAAGGTATCCGACTACCCTAAAATTGTGAATTTTACTAAAAACTGACAAATTTTTTATGATTTTATTTTATAGGCCAACTATTAGCTTTATACAAATACCGTTTATTCATTTCCGTTCGCTAGAACAAAAACTACAAGTGTTTTAATAAAAGCAGATGCCATTCTTTAAGCAAGATATAACACATTAAAACGCGTTCTACTGGAAATGTGTTTATTTGAAAATGCTAAATGAAATGCTTGTTTTAACCTTTAGATTTATTATTCACTGTTTTATTACAAAATTTACAGTTCCTTATGTTAATATAATCACTGTTTTTTTAAAGCAATTTTATATAATAACTAAGATAAAAGTGCTTTAGTTTTTGTAAAAATTAAAATATCTCTTATCCTGAAGATCAACTAAAAATGAGTAGCATAGCAACACATCAGAATTGATAAATTGAAAACTTGTTCATAAGCCTTTCGTACAGAATGGGCCCCGTTTATATTTCTTTTTGTAAATTGTTACCAATTTTCTCCCATTTTAGTAATGATAATTTCTTTTTCTCTTCTTAATTTGTGCATATTTTTCTTAAAATGTTCTAAAAACCACAAAAAAATCCCCATACCTCCATGAAAAAAAAGTTGCCGCAAGTAGTCGGATACCTTATATAAGCACATATTTTTCTTACATTGAAGGCAAAAACAGTTAGTTTTTAAATATTTTAACCACGGACAAACAGTGCAGCGCCCCTTTTTTGGCAGATTAATACTCTTTTTAGTAAGATAAGTCTCAGTAAGGCTTATTTTTTGTTTTTTTAAGGCTGGGTAGTTCTGATCGCATATCCCACTGGGGCGTCACAAGTTCCATTCCAATATCCTCAAATAATCCTAAAAATCTTCGTTTTTTATCCGGAAAAACCGAATGATAAACAATGGAAGCATTACTTCCAGCAGTGGACATATATTTGCAGAGGACAAAGATTGCATTTTCGCTACATATCACATGTACTACACATTTCATCAGTGATATCAACACCGTCTTTGGTCAAATTTTAAAAATTCACTTATATTTCAGGTTTCCTCACTCCAGGTTTGGTTTCTATTAAAGTATCGTCATTTTCATGCGAAGTAGAAATAAGTGTAGAATGCTTTTCTTCTTTTTGCTACTTTAAGAAACTAATGTCATCGGGTTTTTATGATGAAAGCCAAGAGTGGGCGTGTACGCTTTTGTTTACTGATGAAGGATAACGCGCATTTATCCCTTTTTATTTTTTCGGAGTGTGAAAAACTTTGTAAATTCCTTTTTAACAATTCTTCTACTAGTGGTATACTAGTACACCAGTTTTCACAAAAATATTACGTCCAGGACCATATATTGGTTGGCATATACACAAGAGCCAAAACATTATGACCACCTGTCAATAACGAGTTGGCCCACCTTTGGCGCGCAACACAGCTTCAACCCGCCTTGTCATTGAGGGCACAAGTCCTTGGTAGATGGCCGGAGACAGATTGTACCAGATGTTTTAGCAACGGTCACGCAAATCCGAGATATTGCGAATTGGTGGTCTTTGAGCTGCCGTCCCATGACATCCCAAATATGTTCTATCGGATTGAGATCCGGTGAGTTAGGTGGCCAGGACATTAACTGGAATTCAGCATCATGTTCCTGGAGCCACTCCAACACAATTTTAGCCTCGTGACAAAGGGCGTTGTCCTGTTGGAACATTCCATTTCCAGCTGGAAAAACAGAGGCCATGTAAGGGTGCAACTGGTCCGCAATGATGTTCAAAATACCCTGTAGCATTCATGGTCTGCTCTACCACAACCACGGGTCCCAGAGACGCTCAAGAGAACGTCCCCCAAAGCATAATACCGCCACCACCGGCATGTGTATGACCTACTGTACATTGAGGGAGCAACTGTTCACCTAGAAGACGACGTATCCTGACACGGCCATCGGCATGATGAATGACAAACTGTGATTCATCTGACCAGGCAACTCTCTCCCATTAATCCATGGACCTGTCGCGATGTTCCCAGATCCAGCGCAGGCACAGTTGGCGATGACGCTTGGTCAGCAAAGGCACAAGAGTGGGACGTTTGCTGCGTAGCCCCATATCGAACAGTGTCCGCTGAACAGTGTGTTCCGATACTATTCTACTTGGCCCTGCACTGCATTGGGCTGTCAGCTGAGCCACTGTCTGACTCCGGTTTTGCTTCACCATGCGAGACAGTCTCCGACGACCTTTTTCTTTGATAGCTTGTGGACGTCCAACACAATGTCGTCTACTGCTGGTTTCACCATCATTCATCCACTTTGCATAAATACTAACAACTGTAGATCGCGAACAACCCCCGATTTCTGCAGTTTCGGAAATACTTGTTCCGAGCCATTACAATCTGCCCTCTATCAAAGTCGCTTAGATCCTTAGCCTTTTCCATCACACACAGAAGTACGGGAAAGAATGATTCTTCAGACTCTCCAGCAGCTGTTAAATACCACTTCTACCAGATCACGTGCCTTTCACGTTATCCAGGCGAGTTCATTGCAAAATGTAGGGGGGGGGTCATAATGTTTTGGCTCTTGAGTGTAAACTTAGTACAAAAATGTAACGTAATCGGTCGTGGGGTGTTCTCAGCAACCCAGATAAAATTTAGATGTCATTACGTTCCAATCGTCCAAGCGAGAGTGATTGCATCATACCAGAAGGCTCAATGACCTAAAATGTGCAGCTACAGAAAAAGTCGTCGTTCTGCATATTCTTTTCCGAATCTTGTGAGGTTTCTCTTGTTGTTACTATGTACAGAACATATCCTGAGCGCTTGATCGTGCGAATCGCATCCTGCGCGGTTAAGCAACTCAGACTGAAGTAAATGGAATCATATACTGGACGCTAGAATATACTGAGGTTTAAAATTTTTCTGTACTGGTTGGTAGAACTAATGCTTAATAACGAAAAACTGTATGTACATTGAAGAAATTAATTAGGATTTTAGTTCTCAAAACTATCCAATGCGTGGTTGATAATGCATGTTTTTACTTCCCGGCAAATATGATACACTCTTTAATGGCCTCACTCGATCCTTTAATGAAAACTTGGTTGATAAATTATAACTATTATACCAGAAAACACTAGACAACACCAAAATTGTTTCGCGCTCAAAAAGAATTTATTATGAAATTTCGGTCCACAAAACTCGAAAATCACCATAAAAACCTCCGATTAGCTATTGTTTTCAAGAGTCAGAACTCCACCTTTCTCATAAATAGTTTTTTTTCACTCATCTTAACTTTCTGTGCGTAATATTTGCGATGTTTATGTAAGGAGGTAAATGAAAGAACTTCCCTTGGGATCGTTTTTTAATTTCTACGAAAGGTATGCAACAGCCCCATCTCTGCAGGTGTTTTCTAAGTGTAAAGTGTGTTCAGTAGAACAAAGAAGACGATAGTGCACGATTCAAGGGACTATTTCCCAAAAACTACAATAAGCAGAATCGAGTGACCTCGTAAGAGAGCTTGACTTGCCAAACCAGAAGGCAGATCTTCTGTCATCCAGACTGCAGCAATGGAATCTACTCCTACCAGGCGTCAAGGTTACAGAGTACAGGTGAAAAGAATCTTCTTCATTTCTTTGGGAAGAAAGAACATGCGATTGCGTGTATTGATGTCAACGGCTTGATGAATTTCATGAATATCAGTTATGATCCAAATAACTGGAGGTTGTTTATAGATTCCTCTAAGCTTAGTTTGAAAACAGTAATACTACACAATGGCAACTTTCTTTCCTTTCATTCCATCAGACATACCGTTCACGTAAGGAAACTTATGCAAATGTGAAATTACTTCTAGAGTTAATAAAATACGAGGATAATAAATAGAGGATATGAGGTGACTTGAAAGTCATTGCTTTACTCATGGGAATGCAGTTAGTCCATACCAAGTAATGCCGCTTTCTGTGTATGTGGGACTGTAGAGATTGAAAATCACAATACATACAAGACAAATGGCCATCCAGAAATCTAAAATCCAGTGAGAAAAGAAGGCCCAAATGATCCTCTAGTAAACCCAAATGACATTCTTCTTCCATCTCTGCACATTAAGCTGGAATTGATGAAGAACTTTATGAAATCCATTAACAAGGATGGAGATGCTTTCCAATACCTTGGATCGAAATTCCCAAGATTGAGAGATGCAAAGATAAAAGAGGGAATCTTCGTGGGCCCTCAAATACGCAAAATCATGAAGGACCCCGCTTTTGATTCAATTCTGGGAGGGAAAGTGAAAGTAGCCTTGAAAAGTGTGGTACGATAATTTCTAGGCAGCAAAAAAGATGAGAACTATCAAGAGATGGTGAAATAAACTCATACAAAAGTTCCATGACCTAAAATGCAACATGTCTCTAAATATCCATTTTTTTCCCATCTTGATTTTTTCTATAAGAACTGTGGAGCTGTAAGCGATTAACACGGTGAAAAGTTTCATTAAGATATCGCAGCAATGGAATGTTGATATATGGGGCGTTGGGATGAAACAATGCTCGCAGACTACTGCTGGACAGGGATACGCGGGCTTCGACATCCAAGAGGCAATCCAAAAGGAAATAAACTAAAAAATCAGTGCTGATTTCTGATAAGAACACTGTTTTTTGAAACTTAATGTATTTGTTATATATAGTTCGCAATAAATAAATTTCATTTGCATATTCGTTTTTTTAACCCTAAATTAGTAAGAATAGGATATTTAAAACTAGGAAACAGACAAAAAGGGTTTTTTGTTGCCTAGTATGATTAATAAAAGCAACTCTGGGTTTACCAAAACCAATTCTAACGTACCAACACTGTCTTCCTCTTCATTTGAGTCCGGCCAAATTTATGAAGTTTTCGCCACTAAAATATTGCATAGGGTTTCACCTAAACATTATATCAAGACTGTATTATTGTTTTCCCCCCTAGGAAATCCCCTTCCCTACAGCTAATTTGATTCGCATCAGAAATGCATTGCAATAATTAAAATGAGTCCCGACGAATCAATGCTGAGTGGTTCCACAAAGAGCTATCGTTCAAGAGCCTCATTATTTTATTGTCGGTTGCAGACCGCACATCAGTTTGCACCTCATTTTCCAAGTCATCATGTCACTGTCGTCCCGAATGGCAGTGCCCAAATTCTTTTTATACTAAAGACGTGGGACGAAAAAACGGAGGGTTATTCAAGTTTTGCAAATGGAACTGGGCCTAATGTGGTATGGATTAGAGAAGTGAGATAGGCGCTTAGGTGTCGTCTAATAACCCTCCTGAGAAATCTTTGGGCTATGAATGACAACAACCCTTTTTGAAGAAGAAACCGTGATATGCAAATTAGGTCAGTTACATATAGTTTAGGATTGCTTGCTAGAAAAATAGATAGAGGAGAATAGATGATTAGACGAAGTTGCCTGGAGATTGAAATATTAAGAAGTTGAAGATAAGGAAAATATCACCAATCAGGTAGAGTTATATTGATGACGCGTTTCAGGCAATAAATTGTTAAGGAGATTTAAATGACGATTGGTCACATAGATACAGTGTATATCAAATATTAGAGGAGTGGATTGGTCCATAAAAGGTGATCAATTGATTAGAAGTCTTCTTAAAATTTGCGACTCTCGTAGCAAAATCCACCCCCCCCCCCGATCCATCTCATCCTATCTGATTAATTGAATTGTGTTTGAGAAAATTAGTATACTGAATAAATAGTTAAAAAGTATTTTGTCGAGTCGTCCTTCATTTCCCTTGCAACTTTATCCGGGTTCGAGAGTAGGTATAGAGTGTTACATACTTTAAGCAATATTTTTCTACAATGAAGAAAACATTGAATATGCCGATGAAGGAAGAATAGCAATAACCTTTATTTTCAACGACAGAAAATGCCATTGATATGTAAAACACGTAATATTTATATGTAAAAAATGTATACAATGCATGTGTATATATACAATAATTACGAAGAACCAGATAGAAGGAAAATTACTTCAATGAGCATTTAATCGCATCCATAGTTTCAGTATTCATCCATGGTTTTTCTAACATATTTTTTTTTGTTTTTGTTTTTTGTGAACAAATGGACATGATATGAGAATAAAAGCAGGAGAAAAATGAAGGTGTAGTAGCAATGATTGTAAAAAAAACCTTTGATATTTGTGTCACGAATAGGTAATCATGATGTAAGCTTCTATTTACAAAATGCCTCACAAATTATTGTTCGGCTGAAAATTTTTGAGTCCTTGTATCACATAATTGCTGTACCTTCAATGATAAGTAAGAAAAGGATAGTTCAGAAAATATAAAACTGTGACACTGAAATAGGAATTATAATATTAATTTAAAGTAAAAGTTTATCTAAAACGGAAAAGCCCTAATTTTGATAAAATTGTCATAAACAGTTTTAAACAAACAAACAAGCAAAAAAAAAAAACATCACATCTTAAATATTTAAAATTGAAAAAGAAATAATATAAACAAATAAATATAAAAATAACCTTACATATAGAAGAAATTATAATATTAATCAGACCAAATGCTACTGTAAATAGATAAATTAAGGTCTGATTTTGATAAAACTACGATAATCATGTGACGGATCTATACGGTTTCCACTAACCTCCTCAATATTTCCTTAAAGTATGTTATTTATTTCAAACAATCACCACCGGAAGCCAAAGCGTGATTTATGCAAATGAGATATATTATATAAGTTCGGGTTTCGCGAGTTAACAAAAAAAGTAAAGTGAAGAGTTAGAAAGGTGAAGTCAAATGAATTGAAGAATCGGTAGATCAACACGCAGTTGTTGACAGTATTAGTTGGCAGTTACGTGACGAGTTACGCCGGGAAGCAGTAGATTGAAATTGGAAAAGATCCCGTATTACCGAGTGTGGATCCTTATCTATTATCCTATCCAGCCAGTAAGGAGTTCATCACCACGACGGAACAGCCGATGTTAAAAGGATAAGGTTAGTGATTTAGAATATTGTGAATACGTGTACGTGTTTTAGCTGTAATTGTACGTGTTTGACCTTTCGTGGATTCAGTAGCGATTCCGTAATTCTGCTAGTAGAAACTCCTTCTCATACTCCACTGTGTTTTATTTATCTTATATTTGAATCGTGTGATTATAGCCTTCTGTGATTAATAAGCATCAATAAATATAGTGATTTGCAACTATGTCTCTTCATTATTCAAATCCTTCTACACTTCCAGAAACCTTTAAGGGTAGACAGGGAGATGATAATCTTAGGGGAGGATATAATTCACGACACCCGGCGCTCAACTGAAATACCGGATTTAAGAGCGAGTGCTGATTTAGGGTTCTGCCGGAATTATTCTTTTCAGTCTGAGAGAATGTATCGGAGTTCCTTGATAGTATTGATGATAATATAGCTTATTATGAGATACCAGCGAATCTGGCGTGTGCGTATTTAAGGTGACAGAACACCTTTAAAACTCAATTTTCGGTCAAAATATCGATTTTTCGTTTTTGATCAAATATTAAAATTCAATCTTTTATCTTTCTAAATCTGTAAAAATTTTGTTTCTAGCTTAATTAGAAGCCAAGTTACAGCTTTTTTAATATTACTTGATCATGAATTTCTCTGAACGGAAATGCCTTTCTGCTAACCGGAAGTGGCCCAAATTGTTTGTTTACGTTTCTCTTTCATGGTATATGACATGAAATATGAAAATTAATATACAAATATTTTGTCAGAAATTAAAATAGAACATTTGAGAATAAATATAAATGTATTTGGAAATACATTTTTCCTTTTTTATGTATGAAATCTGGCATCAAATTTGTTGTTTAGTGACTTTGTTTACATATATGTTTGATTTTCATACTGAAAGAATCGACAGCGTAGAAAGTTAAAAAATAATTCTATTCTGTTTTATTTTTGCTTGAAAATAGTTAAAAGTATTGCTAGAAAGCGTAAGAGACAATTTTTTGGAAATAAATACACAAAAATTTCCGAAAATAACAGCAATTAAACAACTGTTCCTGAATGCACTGCTAGTTCTTCAAAATTGGGAAATGAGAGTATGTCAACTGCAGAAGAAATGCCTGGTCCTCTGCTTGGTAACAGAATCATTGATCTTGAGCTTATTGTGGATGCATTTTCTCAACTTTGCAGCCCAAAATGTTTTGCTGAAAAAGTAGAGCTTTTTGAGGATTCCATGTATGGATTATGCTCTCATTTTACACTAAAATGTAAATGCTGGGACTTTTTCTTTGCATTTGCTTCATCAAAAAAAGTTGTAAATGCACCAGTCATAAATACCAGGCTAGTATATGGTATGCGGCAGATAGGCAAGGGTTTTGCTGGTGCATTTAATTTATGCTCAACATTAAATTTGCCTCGACTGACAAAACTGCTTTCAAAAATCAGGAAGCAAAGCTTTTAAAAGTGGTTCAGGAAGTAGCTGAGGAATCCATGAAAAAAGCTGCTACTGAAATTGTGGATATATAAAATGTTTCATCTGATTTTGTAAAATGTGGCATATCTGTGGATGGCACATGGCAGCGTAGAGGCTATACGTCTATGAATGGTTGTGTTGCTGCAATATCAGTTGATACGGGTAAGGTGTTAGACGTAGAAGTTATGTCGTCCTACATGTAAGAGACTTCAGACTATGCCAAGAAACTCTGAATATGAGTCATCAAAAGGCGACCACATATGTCAGTGTAACTTCACGGGATCTTCGTCAAAAATGGAAATTGCGGGGGCTTCACGAATATTTCTTCGTTCAGAAAAAAACCGCAGACTTCAATACACGCAATATTATGGGTATGGTGACTCAAAAGCTTTCATGAGTGTGAAAGACACTTATGGAATGAACAGTGTGACAAAGTTTGAGTGCATTGGCCATGTACAAAAGAGAGTGGGATCGCGTCTAAGAAAGCTAAAAACAAAAACTAAAGGACTGTCTGGTAAAGGTAAATTAACTGATAATTTTATCGACCGACTTCAAAATTACTACGGAATTGCTGTACGCAGTAATGTCGGTAACTTAAATGCCATGCAGCAAAATGTAATTGCTGCGTTATATCACTGTGCATCAAGTGATAAGAAACCGATGCATGGTCAGTGCCCAATAGGGAAAGACAGCTGGTGTTATTTTCAGCGGGGGGTGGCAAATGGAACAAAATGTTCCACAAAATATGCTGGTTTATCAAATGATGTTTTAAATAAAATTAAACCAGTATATTTAGAGCTATGCGACAAACAGATATTAAGTAAGTGCTTACATGGACGCACGCAAAATGCAAATGAGTGATTTAACGGAATAGTCTGGCAAAAAGTTCCGAAAGAAGTATTTGTTTCGCTCAAAACAATTAAATTTGGGTCGTATGATGCTGTTATACATTTCAATGAGGGATTAAATGGGTGCCTCAAAGTTTTTAATAAGATGAATATTTTGAAAATCCTGGGGTGTTTACCTTACGGGGATATAAACATTTAGATAAATGCAGAATCCGTGAATCGATTCATAACGCAGACCCCAAAACAAAGAAACATAGGAAAATTTTAAGAGCCCTTAAAAAGAAAAAAAATATTGTTTTAGAAGTTAAAGATGGAGAGAATTATAAATCTGGTGCATTTTAATAAGAAAGTAAGTGTTTTTCTTGTAATCAGATTAGTTTAATGTTATTTTTGTCGTTTTCTCAAAATGAGTTTTTTTACATTTTTTCTTACCGCAAAACACAGTATCTCAAAAAGTTATGCTTGGATGAAATAAAAATTTTATATATATGTTTTTTAAATACTAATACAGGGAATAGACCTCTCTTAAGATTTTATGTTGAGTAGACATTTTTTTATACATCAATAAAGTGAAAATTACAATAGCTTTTAAAGAAAATTTCAACGTTAAGAAGCTCGAAACACAATAGCTTCTCACGTAATGGTTATATTACCAAAATAAGTGTCTATTCCCTAGATAAGGTTGTATGCTATATTATTCAATTTACAAAATGTCAATATATTTATTTTATTTTCAGTTATCATGTTTTGCGTAAAGTCTTATTTTTGCTTATTTTTTCATAAAATACCCCTTTCACAGAAAAAATGTGCACTAACAAGACTTTACACTTGGGTGTTTTTCTGATTTTAAAGACCCATAAGGTCATAAAATATGCATTAACAGGCAAAATTCAGGTTAATTCAAAAAATGTTCTTCGAAGGTGTTCTGTTACCTTAAAGGGTCATTTAAGAAGTTGTCAGATAGTTTTCCAGTGGTAAGGAATAAGTCGGAGTTGGAGGCTCAGTTTTTTTCATCCAAGCAGCAGAAGAGACAGACCCCATCGGATTTTATATATAAATTATTAAAGATCCATAAAACTTTAGGTTTGAATTATGATGATGCAAAATTCGTCGATAACATTGTAATGCGACTCGAACCCCAGATTATGGACTATTTAGAGGTTCGAAACCCCACGACGAAGGTACAGTTGTTAGAGTTGGTCGATCGATATGAGGAACGCAATATCTGCAGAGAAAACCAGGGTTCGAGTAATAATTTTGCTTGACGAGGTTGGGATATGAGTAGGAATCCTGCGGAAAGACGGAATAATGGAAATTGGAGAGATACAAGGGTAGGAAATAGACAAAATGATCAGAGAGGAGTAAGCAGAGGGGCGAACAATTTTTCTCGTCGTGATTATCGAAATCAGGGATTCGAGGGAGGAAACCGCAACAACCAACCAAATCATACACCAGACCGTTATCAGAACCGAAGAATGGTGGTTAGTAAGGCTCCTATTTATGATTCAGCAAGGCGGAATTGGAGGCGTGGTGATTGCGCCAGCAGAAGGCAAGGAAATGCCAATTTAAACTTTCTAAGCGATTATGTTGCAGGAGGTAAGCGGTCTCTAGTTGAGTCAAATCCTCCTAATCGGATTAAACTTATTTCATTACGGTTATCACCAGTTGATCTTCCATACGTGCCGATTCTTTTACATGACACGTTTATAAAAGCTCTCTGGGATACAGGTGCGGAGAAGTCATTTATTTCAGAGGAGACGTACCGATCATATTTTTCTTTCCGTCCTATTAAGAAATCGTTAGCGGAAGTAGTTACGGCACAAGGGTCGCAGTGCACAAATTTGGGCACCGTTGAATTACGGATTAAGATAAGGCAATTTTCGAAGTTGTGGAATTTTCATGTGATTACTGAGATGGAACATCCATGCATCTTGGGCATTGATTTTATGTCGCATGCAAAGTTAGGTTTTGATTTTTTTACGAAATCGTTAATCATTCCGGACTCGCAGATTGTGAAAGTGGCAATTTCGGACGAACCGGTACGAATAGATTTATCGAAGACGAAGTTAAATGCAGGGCAAAAACAGAAGTCGCAGATTTTGTTTAAGGAATTTCAAGGCTTGTTTTCGGCTAAACCAGGTCTGACGCATGTGTTTTGTCATGAAATTGATACGGGTGACAATCCTCCTGTTTCTTTGAGACCTTATAGCTATGACAGGGTCAAACAGGATATCATTGATTAACACGTGAAGAAAATGCTGGACGAGGGAACTATAATTCCAACAACATCGCCTTACGCATCTCCTGTAGTTTTATGTCGGAAGAATAACGGGTTGCCGTTAGACGACCCAGAAGCTTATAGGTTCGCAATAAATTATAGAAAATTGAATGCAATAACGAGGTATCCACGATATCCGCTACCGCTAATTGATGATTTGATCACTAATATTCAACACACCGAAATTATATCATCACTTGATTTACGTAGCAGATACTTTCAGATGGCGGCAGACCCCAAAGATATTAATAAGACTGCATTTGTTACAAAAAATGGTACTTTTGCATTTACTCGCATGCCATTTGGCCTTTCGGGGGCGGCTCCAAATTTTCAGAGGGTGATTGAAATCATCCTCAAAAACCAGTTCTCGGGCGTTTTTCGTTCTGCTACATGGATGATGTAATAATTTTATCTTCATCTTTTGAGCGCCATGTAGAGCATTTACGGGAAGTATTCAGATTGTTAAAAGAGGCTGGTTTAACGTTAAATAGTGAGAAATGTCATTTCGCGAGGGAACAGTTACGTTATTTGGGTCTAGTTATTAGTAAAGAGGGAGTTAGAACAGACGAGGAGAAATTAAAAGCAATTCTTGAAATGAAACCCCCGAAAAATGCGAAACAGGTAGCAAAATATTTAGAAATGACGGGGTGGTATCAAAAGTTTATTAAGGACTACCCAGACCTGTGTGAACCCTTGTATGGTTTGAAACGGAAGAATTCTAAGTTTAGTTGGTCGGAATCGGCTCAGGAAGCCTTTGATCGTATTAAAAAAGCAGTGATGGAGGCTCCCGTGTTACAGTTACCAGATTTTACCAAAGCTTTTGAACTTTATACGGATGCTAGTTCAGTGGGGGTAGGGGCAGTGCTGACGCAGAATAATAAGCCTATTGCGTTTGCCTCAAGAACATTAAATAGGCCAGAGAGGAACTATAATGTGACGGAACGGTGAATGTTTGGCGGTCATATGGGCGTTAAATAAATATCGCACTTATTTCGGGTCTTTGCCGGTGAAGGTGATAGCAGACCATGCAGCACTTACCAAATTAACGAACGGGAAGAATTTGCCGAGTAGAATGATAAGGTGAACGCTTAAGTTGGCAGATTTTAATGTGGAATGGGAGCATCGCCCAGGTACGCAAAATGTGGTGGCTGATATGTTGTCTAGAAATCTATTAGATAGTACTGATGAAGCGAAGGTGTCTTGTGCGGTGATTATGTCGTTGGTATTATCGTCTAGGGAACAGTTGAGAGAAGAACATAGGAATGATCCGGAGTTGGGTCATATCATGCAATACTTAGAAAATCCTGACGATAGTTCAATTAATGAGTCAATTTCTCATGGAGTTTAGTTATGCTTTGAGGACAGCAGTACATGAAACAACGGGTAAAACACCAGCGGAATTATTTTTAATTAGAAAATTAATCACCCCATTTAAAAAATTAGTAATGGTAACTGATGGATCATACTTAGTTTGTGGAAATATGGAAAAGTTGCTTGAGGAGGCTAAGAGAAATACTAAGAAGCAACATGAGAAGTGGGCGAAATATTATAATAAGAGGAGAAGTGGCGTTAATGTGAAGGTTGATGATCTAGTGTTGGTTCAAACTCAACCGTTGAGTTCGGCGAGTAAGAAAATTGGGGGTAAATTTATGCCAAAATTTGAGGGCCCCTATAAGGATTTCAGTGTGAAAAATAATAATTTAGTAACATGAAAGTTTGGTAAAAGAATAACAGGTTAATGTGGATCAGGTGAGAATTTACCATCAAAGAGTATCAGAAGGCAGTGTCACCGAATCGGAAATTGTTGGAAGTAGTCATCATAATGCAGTAGCATCAGAAAGGTCGGATGATAGGCGGCCGAGAGTAGTGCAGTCAGGAAACGATGGGAATAGTCGTAGAGGATCAGAATCAGGAAATTTGGAAGGTAGTGGAGATGTAACCAGGGATAGACGTGATGGAGAGGAGGTGAGAAGGAGAAAGCGTGTGTGGATTGAGAGTCGACTGTTTCTTCGAGGGTTGGAGCGTATAGTTTCAGGATAAGGAAGCCACGTTGGACGGAGAGGGAGAAAAGAAGAAGGCCCGAATCCTGGGTCGAGATGCAGCCAAGGAAGAAGAGACCAGAGGCACCAGCATCCAGAGACAAAAGAAAGATGTCCTCGTCTATGCCGTCTTGTCCATCAAGAAAGCGGTGCAGAAAGGTAGAATATGAGAGGCAATCGGAAGGAACAACAATTCCAGGACCATCCAGCAGAGAGGAGAGTAGAAAGTCCAGATGCAACAGGTCCCGTCCAGTCCAGCAGGAATGGGACTGCCCTTACAACCTCCGGAGCCGACGTTGAGTGGACAGCAGCCAGAATCGGAATCCCGCAGGAGGAGAGAACGCCCCAGCAGGAGCATATCAACTACAGCAGACTCAATAGAGGAGAAGGAGACCCAGAAGGTTGGAGCGGAGAGAGGACAGACCTAGGACAAGGTCATCCAGTACAGAGGCCGTGGTTGGAGACAAAGCCAATGCAGATTGGATCTAAAGATTAGCCAGGTTGTATAGTTCTAATTTGTTTATTTAACCTCTGGCAGACAGTTCAGAGTATTTACCATGTGGACTAGTCTAAAATTTTTGCTTTGTAAAGTTTAAAAAGTGCGCAAAAGATGTCACTGCGTTGTGAGCGTTTTCATATTGATTGAAAAATGAACTTTTGTTTTTAATATTTTTCCAAATTGTGGAAAAACATTTTTTGAATTGCATTTGTTTTGCTACACATTAAAGACGTAGCTTTATGTGTGAGATTACTTGTATTGTTTGTTGTAATATATTGTATGTTGAAAAATGTATATATTTTGTGTGTTATTATTAAGATGTATAAGTAGTATCTGGATTCGGGACGCGGTGTATTTAGGATTACTAACAAAAACATTAATAGCGCAGCGCTATTGATTGGGAATTTTTGAAAATGAAACCAGATGAAGGTTATTTTGATATGAAATTATACATATAATTGATATAATGTATGCCATATTTGTATCAATATGGAAGTTGTATAAGGTTCTGTGCATTTAATGTCATAGTTTAGAAAGAAATTGATATAGTTTCCTTTCAGAGCAGCAGTCCCTGAATCTTTTGATGAGATGTACCGAAGAAATTGTCGTGTGAAGAAGTAAAATTTTTATATTTATTAGTACTTAAGTAAAGTGCATGTTCAGGGTTTTTTCCTTATGGCAAGTTTTTCCCCTGATCTTCGCCCGAATGTTATGCACTGTCGGGATAATATGTGAAAGATAAATAAAATGGAGTGGAGTGCCTTTTTGAGGAGTCATTTCTGCCTGTTAGTTTAGTTAAAAATTGTGGAGTTAGAGAGTTAAAATTTTTGCAGGTTCGGAGTTTTTCAGGTGTTAGGCGGGTTACGTGAGTTCTTTCAGGTCGTTTAGACCTTCAATAAATCACGCTTTTTTCTCGGAGGGGTTGTGAAGGATCTATACGGTTTCCACTAACCTCCTCAATATTTCCTTAAAGTATGTTATTTATTTCAACCAATCTCCACCGGGAGCCAAAGCGTGATTTATCCAAATGAGATATATTATATAAGTTCGGGTTTAGCGAGTTAACGAAAAAAGTAAAGTGAAGTCAAATGAATTGAAGCATCGATAGATCAACACGCAGTTGTTGACAGTATTGGATAGCAGTAACGTGACAAGCTACGCCGAAGAGCAGTAGATTGAAATTGGAAAAGATCCCGTATTACCGAGTGTGGATCCTTATCTATTATCCTATCCATCCAGTAAGGAGTTCATCACC
Organism: Trichonephila clavata; assembly: GCA_019973975.1. Classification (NCBI taxonomy): domain Eukaryota; kingdom Metazoa; phylum Arthropoda; class Arachnida; order Araneae; family Nephilidae; genus Trichonephila; species Trichonephila clavata. The sequence continues at coordinate 28,971 of BMAO01035747.1, read as the reverse complement.
CCGACGGAACAGCCGATGTTAAAATGATAAGGTTAGTGATTTAGAATATTGTGAATACGTGTACGTGTTTTAGCTGTAATTGTACGTGTTTGACCTTTCGTGGATTCAGTAGCGATTCCGTAGTTCCGCTAGTAGTAACTCCTTCTCATACTCCATTGTGTTTAATTTCTCTTAAATTTGAATCATGTGATTATAGCCTTCTGTGATTAATAAGCATCAATAAATATAGTGATTTGCAACTATGTCTCTTCATTATTCAAATCCGCCTACACTTCCAGAAACATTTAAGGGTAGACGGGGAGATGATAATCTTAGGGGAGGATATAATTCACGACAAGCAGCTTAGAACAAAAAAAGCATGTCAAAATATCTTATACATATATAGAAATTCTAACTTAAATCACAATACTGACAATCTGTTAATCCCAATTAGTTTGAATTGTGTGTCATTTTCTTTAAATATTTCTACTTTGTCACAATGAAAAAACATGGAATTTGCCAATAAAGGAAAAGGGTACTCGCATATTAGGATCACTGCAGCAAAAGTTTTACCACAATATCAAAAGAACAGATTTGCTTATATAAAAAACAGTCAAATTTTGGTGAAAAAAGTGTCACTTTGGTTGCATTGACTCTAATACGTTAGTATCAGGGAAAGCAGTAACCTTTTACTTTTACAACGGAAGGAAATGTTGGTACTTACGTTTTTCGCTCCAATGCCAAAAATTTTTTCAAAATAACTCGCCAAGTTGGCAAGGCTGATTTCTCAAGTGTTGTACATACTAAATTGTTGCAACCATGAGCTTCGTTTCATGTAATATCGCCAATAGGTTGCGATATGTAAGAACCGAAATGTCATAGGAAGGTTTTTTAGTAATGTATTATTGCAACAATTGCCAACTGTATTAATAACTAGCCAAGTTATCAACCACTATTTCCTATGTGTCGTCTGCGAGAACCAGGAAATGTAACTGCAAACCTAAGGTCCTTACAACTGTTTAGTACCAAAACATGTACAAAATATGTTTTGATTCTTTAAAAATAACAAACAACATGGGGAAAACAAAAATTTCTCAGATACAGCAAAAAGGTTTAAAGAGTGTAATCAGGCTTTTTTGATGCTCATATTACAGATAAGATTAATCAGGAGCATAAAATGAAATAGAACATTTTTAAAAGGGGCAAGCATAATAAAAATATATATATATAATAGCTTTAATAACATTAGGCATTGCAAGACGGGTAGTTGTTCCATTACGCAATCTACATGTATTATTATAAACCACAAAACTATATAAGAAATAATCATAAGCAAAACTATACAGATACATAAATTTAATACTGTGGCTAGACTTTAGTATCAACCACTCACGTTGGCCGGCTGCAATCCATCTGATATTGATATCACGACACAGACAGTTGTCGGTGACAAGTAAGTTAAGCTTAGAATTAAATCATCGCCTGAATATCAGTACATTTTAACGGTAAGATCTTGCCCACTCCCATCCGTATAAAATGCCTAGTTGGTCAGAAACAGCTGTTGCAAAATTACATCCTTCTTACTTGAAATTACGGAAAAGGAGAGAGAATACGTTTAATAAAAAACAATGTTGTGGTGTTGCCAAACCGAAAAACAAAATTTAGAAAGAACATTTTTTCTGATCATTTATTCGAAAAACAAATGTAATCCCACCACAAAAGTATTAAAAAAAGAATGCATACAACCATAAATAAATATATTTACAATAAAATGTAACACAATCTCCTAGAAAATTGCTTGAAACCTTAATTTTTGCAGACACGACATATCTTCAATTAGCTGGAAAATCGCTTAAAATTAAATTTAAAAAAATCTATATATACAGCAAATCTCGAAAAAAACTCTTCGAGGTTAGTAGAATAATGACCTATAGCTTCTACATGCCAAGTTTCATATTTCTGGGTTGCTTAATTTTGCCGAAACAGCTAAAACACACAAACAAAAACTCTTTCATTTATTAGTATAGATTATAAGCAACATATATAGTTTGGTTTTCATTTTGTATTTCGTTAAGTTCGTTTTATTTGTAATTTTTTTTTCAATTTTCTATATTTGTATTAAGTTATCCAACTTCTTCGACAACTTTTTTGTAAAAAAATGGAGGTATGGGGATTTTTTTTGTTTTTTTTTTGTGATTTTTAGATCTGTTTAGTACATTTTAAGAAAAATATGCTAAAACTAAGAAGAGAAAAAGAAATTGTTATTACTAAAATTGGAAAAAATTGGTAAAAAATTACAAAAAATTACATAAACGTGACTCATTCTGTACCAAAAGTTTATAAACAAATTTTCAATTCTGGTGTGTTGCTATGTTATTCATTTCTGAAATGACCATCAGAATAACAGGTATTTTAATTTTTACAAAAACTAGACTTAACTTAAGAAACTTTATCTTAGCTATTATACAAAATTGCTTAAGAAAACAGTGATTATATTCACATAAGGGGCTATAGATTTTGTAATAAAACAGTGATTAATAAATCTGAAGTCTAAAACACTTCTACTATTACACAGACCATACTCAAAAAATTTCGGTTAATTATTTTCAAATTTTTTTTAGCAATCACACTGTCTTCGTTTGAGCATTTTCAAAAAAACACATTTCGAGTAAAAAACGTGTACCATTACTTAAAGTAATGGCATCTGCTTTTACTAAAACACTTTTAGTTTTTTTTCTAGTGAATAGAAAATAATAAACTTGGTATTTTTATAATGCTAATAAAAGAACCTATAAAAAAAATCATAAAAAATTTGTCAATTTTTGGCAAAATTCACAATTTTAGGGTAGTCGGATACCTCAAGTTTTTGACTAACACTGTTGGTTTGCCTACCAGCATGTTTACAGTGTGAGGTGTCTCTAAAGGAGGAAAATTGTGTCCAGGGGATACCTTTATATCTTTTGTAATCCCTTTGGCCCTCACTTCGCTGTTGACGGGAGGCAGGAGTGATCCCGCCCCTGTCAATCGGCTGGTCACCAGTCTCTTTGGAGTTCCCGGAGAAACATTGTTGTAGGGCTAGTATTGCAGATAAGGGGTGGTTGGATCTCCACACCTTGATGCTGTAGTGCTATATATTCTGGGTGTACTCCAGGTAAGCGCCGAGCCTGACTATTGTTATTTGAATGGCACATTGTTTCAGTTGTTAGACTTGGAGGTGGTGGCTCACGTCTAGGGATCCTAATATAATGTGCCTGGGTAAAAAACTCGTTTTATGTAAGATCAACATAGATATCATTCCCTTTAATCTTGTTGATACCAAACAAAGGAATGTCTCTTAAGTCTCCGAATTTCTATTCAGAAAGCACTTAAAGGAATAGGAGAAGATCCAAAATTTGTCAAATTATTATCTGGAAATTTACTCATTGAAACAACATCTGTCTTACAAACAAAATCTTTCTTGTTAGCCAAAACGTTACTGGTAAGTACTCATAAATCACTGAATTCCTTTCGAGGTGTATATCTGAACCGGACCTTCTGTGTGCTTTAGAAGCTGAAATTCTCGAAGGTCTTTCTGACCATGGTATTACTCAGATCAGAAGAATTACAATAAAAAAATATTCGGCACTATTTCCTACAAAAATTAATTTTAACCTTCAATAGCCCTAAATTATCGTCAACCATTAAGTTGGATACCTTAACTTCAAAATAATTCCGAATATTACAAATCCTCTGCGCTGTTTCAAGTGTCAGAGGTTTGGACATGCACAAGCTGCCTGCCACTGAAATTTAACATGCTCCGGATGTGCTTCTGTTGGACATTCTTCCACCGATTGCACAGATTGGAAACTGGGCCCTAAATGAAAAATAGAGAAACAAATACAGGAAATCAAAACTAATAAAGATATCTCTTATTTAGAAGCACGAAATCTATAGTTCCACAGTTAGCCCAAACCTATACCCATGCTGCCAAATCTTCAACTGTAAACAATTTCACTCTATATAACAGATGAAAATATTAAGAAAATAGTATGTACATCTTTAAAATTACTTCAATCATCTTCATTCCTCTCGAAACCAAATATACCTCCGTCTATTCTTTCAATTTCCAAATCGTCGTCTTCCAATCAAGTACACCTCTTACCTTGATTTCTTCAATAGCACCTGCAATGTCAGAATCTCAGCCACCTATTCCCATATTTAATATCCCTGTTCGTTCATCCTTAAAAGATAGAGAAATCAAGAAGCAATATCATTATCAAATCAAGAAAGCATTTTCTATCTAAATTTACTGTCTTGTCAGCTGAAACAAGTCCTTCTGTTCTTGAACCTACCACATCCAATAGCATACCTTCTAAAATTAAATCCTCTGCATCCCAAAATTTAAAACAACCTTTAAAACCTCGAAAAGCGTCCTCGTACAACCATAGCTAACACAATACAAAAATAGAAATAAAAATAGCGCCTGATAAACTGAGGAAAAGTAGACCTGAACAGGACATGTCAGTTAAAGGGGACCTGCTTGTATATGAGTGCTGATTGCATAGGAGGAAGAAGTGACCTTTTTAACACTGACCAGAACCGAAAAGGACTTTTTTCAATTATCCTTATCGGAGTTTGTGGGGGCAATCCTCAACAAAATCTAATGTATATACTTTATTTTTAAAAGTGGCTTTTTTATGCGCAATATGAGATTTTACATTTTATTATTAAAACTGTTTTATACTTTAAATATTTGAAAAAGTGTTTGGTGCACCTTAGCTGAAATTGGCTCTTGCGCCATAAAAGCCAACATTCACTCACTCACTCACCCAACAGGTCTGGCAAAATGTTTCAAAGAAAATTTAAGTATTTGGCTCTAGTTAAGGTAATATGGTACTACCTTCATAATTTTTTTTATTTTTAATATTTGATATTTGGTTTTAATTGTATTTTATAAAGGTTAATATTTAACCGTAATTCCATAAAAAAATTTATTAATTTGTTGCAAAATGTTTGTAAAATTTAAATTTTTTGAACTTTTTTATACACTTTTTAAATTCCTAAGATTTTTTTAAATATGTCTCATTTTTTTCAAATTTTTTTTCCAAGTACCTTATAATATACTACATAAAACTGTGCATGGGTTTCTTTCTGCTGTTGCTCTTTAATTTTTTTATAGTTAAACTTCCAAAAATTCTCAAAAAAACATTAATTTTAATTTTGAAATTTTTTAGGAAAAGTACTAAACATGTTAGAGGCTAATTCCATACAAAACATACATTTCAGAACAAGTACAAAAAATTTCAAACCCTACTTCAATTATCAAAAAAGCCTTAGGGTTTTGAATAATAGCATATGTACAAAAATTCAACATGGAGAAAAATGAGTTTAATGTTTTCATTCCATGAATAGCATAACATAATATTCATCGAATAGTCTGAAACTTTTATGACACGTTAATTAGCTTATTTATTTTGCTTACCTTAAGAAATTGCACACAATTAAACTGTAGTAAAACTTATGTAGAACAATTAATCTATATACTGCCATAATGAAGAAAACGAATGAAAGATCAATATTTCATAACACTTTATCTTAATAATTATTAAAAAAAATAAATGCACACACTTCAGTGGTAATGCACAACATATACAAAAGATGTTTATGCCTTTATTTTTTATTTCCATGATTTTAAAAGCTTTTGCATATTAAATATTGTACATGAATGAAAATAAAATCAAATAACAATTTATAGGTAAAATATATCAAAATCGAAAAGCTGTATATGTGCTTTTGTTTAAACAAATATCTTAAAATATTTCAGTAATAAAAGTGTTGAATTTCACCCACATGGAATATATATATGTATCTAAAAACAAATATATAAAAATGGGAGAGTTTTGCTATTCAACGCGAATTAGATTTTTAATTATCTGAGTTATCAAAATGAGATTTAGTGTTTGTGCTTTGGGAAAATTCGTTTTGAAGTTTTAATTTCATTCATAATAATATCACAAAAAGCACGCACAACTTTTAAATCTTGACCAAATCCATTTCCTTTTCAATAAACAATACAGAAACTAGAATTTTTGCATGAATTGCACAATTGTTTCGTGAAATGATTTGTTACTGCATATATAATATCAGTCTCATTTACGCGCGTTAGAAAAATAATTAATTCATTTTTTATCAGGCTATTTTCTAGCAGATGATCTGAAATGTGGGCGTGGTAGTTGCTGTCGAGCATCAAATATTACTCAATAACTTGATAAAACATGCAGGTGAAGCTTTCAAATTTTGCAGGCATGTTTATAAAGATTCGAGGTATCAAAAAAGCCAATAAAAAATTTCGATAGTCTGATGATTTTTAGGGTACTATACCGCCTTAAACCTTTAAATTGACTCAAATGTACAAATATTTTTTCGTTTAATATTCCGGTATACATGTTGATTTAAAATTAAAATTGGGACATATCTTCACGCATTAAAAGCTGATTTTCCATAGACCATCCATGTAATTTAAAATATATACTATTCCTAAGATTCACGGTTTTTTAAAATAATGTCATTTTGTAAAAGAAAACAAAATGACATCGATTGTTCTGGATGGTAATCTAAAAACTCTTCGTCTCCACTTTGCATGGAAATTTTGCCATTTGGATGAATTAGCTTTGATTTTGTTTTTATTAAATTGTAGCTAGCGATGGAACTCGTAATCTTGAGTTTTGGTCAAGGGACGAAGACAAGCTGGTACACAACGCTAACGTGAGGACTTTGAGCCACAACACAAACTTAATGCAGCCCCTCTGCAAGCCAGCGACTATAAGAATCGAACCCTCTATTTGACATCTAGTTTGCGACAATCGCCTACCACAGTTATATTATTTGATCTGAATTTGCGTTACTTAATAATTTGAATGGAAGTGGGACAAACACCAGATAAATCGAGGAATGCACAGGCAGCTTTGGGTGCTTGAATAGCTGAGCAAAACTATTGGTGACCTGTACTTCAAATTCTTAACTGTTCCTTGTCAGACAGTGAGCGGAAAATCAATATTTTACATCCAATGAGATTGATTTGAGTACAAAAAATTCCGATATTTAGAAGAAGAGGAAGCCAAATTTTCCAAGTAGAATTATTTGGGAGTCCAGAAAAGGGAAACATGACGCAATTAATTGTTTTTAGTAATTTTGGTTTTAGACAAAGGGCAGGATAGGATGTTGTACGGGATTCTTCTTAAATATTCTTAGCTAGTCCAGGAGTGGGAACAAAACATTTCCAGTAAACGGGGAATCATTCACGGGGTTTCATTACTAACTGTATCACATTATATAAATTGAGACTTTAAAATTTTTATTTAAATTATGTTTTATTTAACTTGGATGAAATGTATATGAGAGAGAAAATTCATGTTGTTTTAGAAACAAAGCTTCATCATGTTCTCTGGAAAAATTCACAGATGTAGAATTTTAAGCTTTTTATTATTTAATGTCCTTTTCAAATGTTTATAATATATAAAAAATATCTTCCAATATGTCTGCCTATTAAATTTATTCTTTATTTAATGCTCTCATTTAATTTTAAAACAGAAACATTAATTGTGAAATTCCCCTTCGACTCAAAAGAAATCATCTCAGCGTAACAGCCAAGTATAATACAAAATACATACCTTATTCCAATTTGGCTGCTTTTTCCTTTTCCATTTCATAAAACATATTGTCTGTACTTTTTCATTCAACAGTATGTGGAAAACAAATATAAAGACACCCTAGAAAGTGATGGAAATCAATCTCAATTTCAAATTAGGGATTTATGGTGCTGATTCAATTATGTACCATAACAGATATATATAGAAAATTTTCTTTCAAAACTTTTTAATATCTGATTATATTAAATTAAACAAAACAAAACGTGAAAGGTTCTCAAAAAATCTAATGATTCAAAGCGCTAAAAATAAAAAGTTTTGGAGAGAGAAAAATCTTAATTTTTTTTTTTACGTCAAGAATCCTCAGGAAATCGTAGACTCTCATGTTGGACAGATATAACATTACACAATAACTTAACAAATATAACTTTAGCAAATATAATAATAAATCCCATAAAGATATTGAAAATCAGATTAAAAAATTGTAAAATAATTTTGTTATAGTTTATGTAGATAAAGTGCCAGGGAATTTTGCCTTCATGTATAAATACTATTATAGTTTAATGATGAACACACATTTTGATAATAATACCGCTTTTATCAGATCATCCGTTTCTGATAGAAAAATAAAAAATACATGCTGGATTTTAATTAACAATTAAGAATACAAATTAATGATAACTTTAAATTTCCGCATATATTTCTTACTCCAAATTGTCATAAAAACCCAGCCAAGTTTAGAACAATTACTAATAGTTTTAATACTTATATCAGCAAATCAAGTAAAATTCTACATGAAATATTACAAGACAATAATAATATTAACACTTCGTCCACACATACTTGAAAATAGTATAAAGAACTTATTAAGCAAATTAAAGATATAAAAAGATTTCTTCAGTCAATAGCAGGGGTGGCCAACTTTTTCGGGAAGAGTGCCACTATTTGATAAAAAAAAATATGCGTACCATTTCCAACTTTTCCAACAAGCAAAAAGATGTGAAAAGTTGAAAAAATGTCATAGGAGAATTATAGAATTTTTACGCAAATAGTACATTTTTTTATGCATCTAAGTAGTGAAATTTCAAAATAATTTAATCTATAAGATTAAAGTTCTAACTTTTATGTTTTATTATTAATTAACTTTTCAACAAGCCATAAAATCAATCAATTTTACAGACTCAACAATCAGATAGGTTAGGTGTTAAAGAAAAACGAGTAACTTGAAACACGGCTTTTGAATTTGTAGTTTCTTTTTTAAGTTATGTATCAGGATTAGTTCCTGAAGATGCTAAAAAAATTAGGTTGTTTTAGGTGCGTATCAATTAATTTTTAGCGATATTCTGTTCAAAAAAATAGAAAACATTTTTTTACTAACATACTGTGATCCAAACTTACAACAATATCTGGCAACCAAATCGGTAAATTACGAAAATTACTTGTTGATACAAATTATCAAAAATTCAATACCATTCGATTCACCTGAAATTGAATTAAGAGAGCGCAGTCATTTGATAAAATTGACGATTTCAGCTGACGAAAATCGGTCAAAAAATTAAATCTAATTTTTTTAGCTTAAATTATTCTTTATATACTTTTATATAACCTCACAAAATTTGAATGCTCTTAACTTAAAAAACGCAGAATAAAGATAGCTTTTACATTCGTTTTTATTCACATCCCTTGGCAAATAAAAACTTTAAACTTATTTACCTCAGAAAGATAAAATAACTAGTTTGTCTTCAATTAAAATGTTAAAGCTTTTTTTCTATTGTGCCTAATGCTTTGATTTTTTTTTATCTATTGTAACAAAAGTTGGTATGCATTTTTGAATGAAAGCAAAAAAAAATACTTATTTTCTTAAAAAATAATTGAACTCCGAATTTATACATTTTTTAAGGAATTTTAAATAAGCATTCATAAAAAGTAGTATTGTATGAATACCAATCATGTTGTCACAAAAAACCCATACCAACTCTTGTTATAAATAGTTTGACGTACTTGTAAATCAAATTTCATGCGTGTACGTAAGTTTTTGTAGGATGGGTAGCATTTTAAAATAATTTCACAAAAGTTTTAAGTTTTTCGCTTAAAAAACTTACATTTTTCTCTAAAATCTGTAAAATTTTTGAAAATCCGTAAATTAAAATTATTTGCGTAAATCAAGTCTCCTTATATTTTTATTTTTCAGTGTAGTAGGGTCTAACCGATAAATAATTCCGATTTGGATTTCAGGTGGTAACAATTAAAGCCTTGAAGAGAAACTGAAAAAGGATTTATAAAAAGATATTTTTTTTATCATCTTGAAAATCATCAAACCTAGCCATGGATAAATACTGTAAAATGGATATTAAATTTTTAAATTTATTACAGCTCGGAGCATTAATAAAATTTTGGTAGATAGTCCCTGCAATAGTGTATAAAATGTGTTAATCTTTTTTTTCCTTCCAAAATCGAGTAAAAAAACGAACAAAAGTTTGTTCTCAAAAGAAAATATATGACTAGCTAGGTTAGAAAAAATATAATCCTTTCCTTGTAAAATTTAAACGCCCCACACTATCGGTAGAAAAAGCAAAGTTCCATGGTCAATCTTTATTCTTGAGTAGCAAGCCCTCACTGGGGGTAGTTCATTGCTTCCTTCCATATATATATATATATATATATATATATATATATATATATATATATAATATATATATATATATATATATATATGTATATGTATATATATATGTATATATATATGTATATGTATATATATATATATATGTATATTTTAAAAAACCTCTCTCTCTCTCTTCAAATTCCAAAACCACGCAACTGCACTTTTTTTGGAAATCCAGCGCGGGATCCTGTGCGGGATAATTTTCTATTGTAATTCAATTAATTAAATGTATTTAAAATATATTTTGAGATTTTTTTTGTGTCTAAGAGAACCACATTTCAATAAAATTGTAAAAAAAATATTATTTATTATTATTTTTTCAAAAATTTTAATTTTGCAATCACTCGTCACGTGCCACTACAACTCTGCTGTTCCCCATTGTGGACGCGTACCTCGGGTTGGCCACCCCTGGTCTATAGTTTAAATTTTGAAGATCTTTTCAACTCTATTGATATTGAATGATATGATAAAAATACTTTTAAAATTACATAATAATAATTTATTTAAAAATGTTAATTATGTGATAGCTTTAGCTCTTTCATTAGATTTGTACTAAAAGAGTTCTCGTGTGCTATATTAGGTTGGGATGAAAAGAAATCCATTATTTTTACGTGAACTGCGTGACTTTATTTAACATGTTTTAGATTCGTTCTATAATAAGTTGCCATTTTAAAGACAGCCTCATAGAAGTTGTCCCTATTGTCGAACTCTAGTAATCGATTTTCACACAATCTTCTCTCCATGCCAATTTCTTACCACTGAAAAAGATTTGCAAAGCAAGAAAAACTTAGTAATCGCTTGGTGCCGGATTATATTGTGGATACAACAAAACTACCCAATCAAGCTCCCGGAGTTTCTGGTGAGTCACTATAGACGTGCGTGGCCTGGCGTTATCCTGATGGAACACAACACCTCTTCTGTTGGCCAATTCTGGTCATTTCTGGTTAATCCCTAGCTTCAAATGGTATAGTTGTTGATAGTAGATATCCGAATTTAATGTTTGGTCATATGGAAGCAAATCATTCCTTTCCAATCTCACTAAATGCACAGTAGAACCTTCCTGGTTTGGCCACCTTTTGAGCTGCTTCACCGCTCTTTGACCCCGATCGTTTTCATGCAATGCTGTCGAGTGTGACCGATCCCTCATCCACAATCACCATCCGCTTAAGAAATGGGTCCACTTCCTTCCGTTTAGCCAAAACTTCGCAGATTGAAATTCAATTACTCATGTTTTTGTGTTAATTGGTGAGGCACCAAAACGCATCAAACTTCTTTTCGAATTCAGCTTTGTGGAAAAGTTTTAAAACTTATTTAACCCTTAACGTCCCACTGTTGCATTTCTGCAACATATGCTTTATTTTAATTTAACAGACTCAATATTTTTTTTAACTACCCACAAATCACTTATCTGAGAAGAAAAGATTACTGCAACGAAATACATGCTAATTTTGTAACTAGATAGTAGCACATATTTTTTCCAGAAAAATCACAACAATTATAAAGATATTATAAAAGTAATTTTGATTTTCTACTGGAAAAAGTTTGAAAGAAATTTGATTTTAATTATATGTTAGGTCTGCAACATTGGTCTTTGGTTACCATTTTGAAATGCCTAAAAAGTGTATACTAACCCAAGAGGAAATTGATAGATATATGAATAATTAGGGCGAATGAAGTGAGAATGACCTTGAATGTGTGATTTTTACCTGATTGTGTGTCATCTAGTGAAGATTCGGATAGCGAATGTGAAAGTAGTGTTGGTTCACAAAATACAATTCAGAATATTAAAAAAAAATCCGATGATGATAATAAATTAGATAGAAATATTTCAGTCATAGAACCTTTTTATAAATTTAACTTTTAAGTATAATAAAACATTGTCAAATAATATTTTAAGAAAAAATCAAAACATTTCAATGCATGAAGAAGTAACAACAGTCAATGGAGATGACACGCGCCCAAGAAAAATTATAGATTTGGACACTCTTACCAATTTTTTAAATATTTATGGACGGACGAGATCATAAGTAACATTTATGAAGAGAGCAAGCGATATGCTATTCAAAAGAATCCAAGTAAGCCTTTGACTATATCAGAGAATGAAATAAATCAATATTTGGGTATTTGTATTTATGCATCTCTAGTTCACCTACCAAACTATAGAGCAGTGATGGCAAAACTATGACCCGTGGGTCAGCCACTGACCCACGCCAGCTTTTTAACTGGCCCACGATTGCAAGGCAAACACTTTTTTTCTTTACGCGAGTTTAATTAGATTTTCTAATTTGTGAGGATTATTTATATTCTATTTCTATTTTTCCAAGCACTGCATTGACCCAAAATCAAAATAAATGCTGTCAATAACGTTCAGTTTGATTATAACAATTCCAAAGTTACGCAAATGACAACAAATGTATATGAACATATATAGTATTTCAAAAAAAAGCAAAGGTGTTTATATATATACAAATTATCAAATAAAATGTATAACTTTACTCATATTTTGTTTGTTGAAAAGAAATCTACAACCCAAAGCAAATAAACATATTTAAAGCACATCTTCAAAAGAAATGCACTTTTGTATGTTTATGTTCAATTATGTTTATAGAAAGATACTTCCACAGCACAAGTGTTGTAACCTCACTGTTTCACGTGAGATGCCAATTGGGCCATGCACGTGTCTGTAATTCTCGATACTAGCAATTTTTGGCTCGAAATTTTAGGTGCTTGCACCAGCCAGTACCAGTGTTGAACTTACATTTAGAACGCATTTAAAAGTAATGTGTATGTATATTATAGGTATGAATATTTCTTCTCAAACTATTGTAATCTAAATATAAAAAATTTAATTGTAGCCCTGTACTATGTCGGTGGTTAAAATTTTTAAAAAAAGCCATACGTTCCAGGCCATATTAAGTTGAATGGGTTCATAAATATGGTGGGATTCAAATGAATAAAATGGTTATACGTATAATTTGCACTAAAAAAGTGACTTCACGTACATATAAAGTAAACAGACATTTTGAAACGTTGCATTCTAATCTCGGCATGTCGACAGATAAGAAAGAAAAACGTATTTTTTACAAAAGAAAAAAAAAAAGAATTTTTCTTAAAGCAGTGTTTAAAAAAGGTTTTTTGGTTCCAAAAAATAACATTACATCTGCTACACTGCGAGAAACGATGTTCAAAACTGAGAGAAAACAGCTCACTTTTAAATACTTCACATTCTCAAAATAGCTCCGATGCACGCTTACTCAAATCTGAGAATCGCATATTCTCATATTGAGACACAAGTACATTCTCATTTTTGAACCTGTTACGGGATCAAATTTTTGAGAATGAAAGATCGATATGAGTATATAATGCACTCATATTTGAATTTGTTAATGTATCAAATATGAGTTAAAACAATAAAATGAGTATATATAGCATTTATTTTCGGTACTGTTGTATCTAATATGAATTTTTAACAGAAAAATATTTATTAACCCAAATCTTAAGGGATTTAAAAATGTGATACCTGAGTATTAAATTTTCACTTTCTACATCATACGTATTATTTTATTTTCATTTCATGAAATTTTTACACTTAACTTCGAAATTAAAATTCATTTTACATTTATTGTGTGTAACAAAAAGGTACTCGCATATTATCGCGAAAGTGCCTAAGTTAAAGATAACTCGCCAAATTTTGGCAGTAACGATTTCGCATGTGTCCTACGCGCTGAATTAGCAACCATGTACTTCGTTTTATATAATGTCGCCAATACGGTGGCGACAATACGCAAGTATCAACAAAAATATAACTTTTCGAAAAAAAAATGCAACTATTATTTGATCACAAACTGCATGTCTTCGAACTTATACCGCAAATATAAATCTTTGAAAACTGCAAAAATAAATTCGATGTTATCGTTTAACAAATGTGTATGCATTTTGAACTAGTTCCAGAAGCAATTTGATTCATTATTTATATTTATGTTTCTCTAGAAGCATTATATTGTTTCCTTAAAATCATATACAAGCAGAAAATTAACTTTTATTTAAAAAAATTCAGCCCTTCAATAATAAGTTATTAGAAATATCTAGGAAACATTATGATAAATAACAGATTTTTCTAAGTAAAAATTTCAAAACAATGCCAGAAAGAAATAGCTTTTTTACATATTATGTAACCTGAAGAAAAAAACCTTTTGACTAAAGTAACACTCATTAGGCCCAGGTGTGTAAGTACTCTTTATATCAATTGTTTTGTTTAAATAGAAACCTATCCACATGGAAATAAAGAAAATGCATTGCTATATTACCAACTAAGCTCGTTTTTTGTTAAAGCAACTGATTTTACACTTTCCTATCACCAAAGAAAACAAATATAATAGTTTTTAAGTTAATGTTTTTTTTTAATTAAAATACTTAAAAATTTTAGTCCTTAGAAGAATGTAAAAACAACTCTAACAGTACATTTTTGCATTAACAAAAAACACACATTTAGTTTTTAACCTAATGGAAAGAGCTTTTAGAGAAGTTTTCAGCACCCATTCAGAAGAAAAAATAACATCATAAGGACCAATAGAATCATAATTTAGCAATTTTACTTGCTGTACAGAATTTTATTTTCAATACCTTTTTTCAATTATTCACTGTTAACAAGAAAAATAAAACAAACCAAAATCATATTGCTGAAATATTTATTCTGGAAATTGTACACATACATATATACATAAAAAATAAACAAGAATATAAGTGAATTTTTTTTTTTATAAACACTATCTAATCCATATTATAGTCAACTCCATCCTTATTTGTGCAGAACAGATTATGTTTTAGTGTAATATACATTGTAAATATAGGAAAGTGTGTAAAAGTACATAATTAAACAACTTTTTAATTTTTTTATCAAATCATGTCTTTGTTACAAAATGTGAGTGAAAATGCCTTTCAAACAGTGTTGTTTCAAATAAATTACATGTTAGGATATGCGAGTCATCTAAATTATTTACTGCAGAATTTATAGATAGCTGGTTCTGAAAGTTCTCATTAGAGTAAAATTTTTACAAAGGTTGTTCATAATTATATAGTTTTCGAAATGACTATCTACAAAATTTAGCATAACACATGTAGTGATATGCTATGCCTGTATGAGTATTTAGAACATAATGACAAAGCTACAATGTGAAACCAATGGTCTTTGGCAGAAAGTGCAAAATGTATGAAATTCATAGATTAATTTTATCCATAAAATATGTATAAAAAAAATTCAGAGCTATATCAAAATTTAAAACAAATTATGAGTGGAAACATTAAAAATCAAGATTTGTACTAACAAGCAGAAATGAAATTAGTGCAAATTAAAAATAAAGCATTCATAATTTAGAAACAAGATAAAAGATTTAAAAAATACAATTTTTATAAATATTGCACGTCTACCTGAATTTCACATTTATAAAAACAACAGTTAAAAAAATACCACACATTGGAACAATATATACAGGAACTAATTTGCTATCAGTACACTACACATTAAACATCTTTTAGAAGTGGTTTTGAAATCGCTGCAAAAATTTTGGCATCCAATAGTATTCAATCAATGATGATGGTCTCCCACTAAGAACTCAACATGACAATAATTTAAAAGATTGGCTTATTCCTGGCAAAAAAGGAATTACATTAAGAAGCAAAAACATAAGTACTTTTTTTTATAGAAAACCAATTAGAAAAATATGAATGCCAGGATTTAAAGAAATAGAACAAAAGGTATTTAGAAATGCCAAGAAAAAAGCAGAAAAAAATAAAATTGAAACTGGAAAAATAATAACTGCATATAAAAGAGTGGGGTGCTCAATATCAATTGTTATAATTTCTTACTATAGTTCTATTCCAAAATGCAGAGTTAGTGTAAAAATGTAGTACAGAGGACCCCACGCCTTTACCACGATGACATTAATTTTCTAGTTAATCATTTTATTCTTATATTAAGATTTATTTCTTACTTTTTAGTTTGATAAAAAAGCATGTTTCTTAAAACTATAATTTAAATTAATTCTGCTTCAAATACGTCAGACTGAACAAATTACGTATTATCACAACAAATGCCAAATCTAATAATAACACACCAAGTTGGCAACCCTGATTGGTAATTGCGTCTTATTGCAACCTATTAGCGATATTATATGAAATGAAGCACCTGGCAGCCAATTCAGTGTGTACCACACATAGGAAATCGGGGTGGCCAACTCAGCGAGTTATTTAGAGTCAGCGATTGTCGCAAAAATACACAAGTACCCTCCGAGTTCCTGTGTGTTGAACGTGCTGAATTGGCAAACAGGTGCTTTGTTTCATATAATGTCACCGATTGGTTGTGATAATACGTAAGTACCAAGATTTATGTTTTTTCACTTGTGTACAACATACCTGCATACAGGAGTTTTTGTACCCAAGCTGTATTAATTTTTGGTACTTTCATAATATTGCAACCATATTGGTGAAATTATATGTAATACAACACATGGTAGTCAATCTGGCGCATACGACACATGCAAAATCAGGATCACCAACTTGGCACGTTATCTTGAACATTGGCATTGTTGTGGTAATATGTATCATAAAATCTGGTTGGTGTATGGTGCACACTTTTAACACAAAAAATAAGATTGAATTTTATGCGTGCACGTTATATACCAGGTATAAAAATAAGAGCTTTAAAAAATGTGAGCACAGAAAAAAAAATTAGATTTCTACATAGATCAAAATAATGGTTATTTAAAAGAAATGGCATTCCTTATGAACTTAAAGGGTTGCACTTCTAGATGTATACTATTTTTTACTAAAGCTTAGAATAAATGACTTTCAAACTTTAAGAGCATGACTCGCATACATCTCAGGTTTCTTCATGAAAATTGGGGTGCACATTTTCAGCAAATAAACATAAAAATTAAAAATTGCTACTTGAAAGTATAAGTGCATGTAATACGATGGTATACATGATATGCCAGATTTTATGGTAAAAACATAATTTTTCTCTACCTTTCTTTAATGAGTAAAAGCATCAAATATATTTATATTGGGTTAAATATAAAGAATCTGATATATATACTTCATTTATTTTCATCCAAATAAACAAAACACTATAGTCACAATAAAGGAACCATAAAATAAATGTAATGAAATAATTTCTTTATGAGAACTTTTAAAACATTTTCCATAAGTTTACCAATAAGCTAGAAAAGTTCTTTAAAATCTACAAGAAATTAGTCTCTTAAAAAGATTACTAATTGAAAACAAAAATTTATTTTGTAGGCTTGCCTTTTTCAAGACATGCAAGCTATTTTAAAGTTCAATATGAAAATAAAACTATTCCAATGTAGCAAAGGAATACTTAAATTATTATTTGCCTATAAGCAAGTGCCCAAAAAATCAACAATGTGACTTATTATGAATCAAGTAAATTTCATTAAGATATGTGACTACCCAAAATTCGCAGTTTTGGTGAAAATTTTCAAAAATTACTTTTGTGTTTTTATTTTAAAGACTATACATTTAAGATTCCAAAAACACTCTATTTTTGTTTCTATGATATCTAGAAGCAAAGTTATAGCATAATTAGTAAACTGGAATTGGAGTTAACAAAACCAGATGCTGATCCCTACACAAAATATTTTTAAGATATTGAATTTAAATTTTCAGAACATGTTTTATTTAGTTCTATCTGTGTTATGAATCAAACTCTAATCTCTGTGTATATACAGTGAACCCAAAAAGTGTTCGTACACTTGCAATTTCCTATAAAATTTATTGTTTCCGACTAATAAAAATTAATATTTTGGAATTGTAATTTTTTTATATCTGTAGCTTGTTCTTGGTGGAATGACATAATTATTTTTTTAAAAATTGTATAACTATTATTTTTAAAAATTCATAATCAAAAAGCTCCTGAAAAATTACGCCACTAAAGTCTTAGAACACTTAACAAAAACTCAATATAGCTTTAAATATTGTATTTCTTTCTTAATTTAGAACTTAGTAGGATATCTTTTAGTGTCCACAACAACTTTTGGACATCTTGATATAGATTTATTGAGTTTTTGTAATTTCTGCATTGATTTTCCTCCATGCTTCTGTGATTATTGTTTTTACTTCCCATTATGTGTTTATATGTCATGTTTTCTTTTTATTTTAAATCTAGTTCTCCCCAAATATGCTCTGCTGGGCTAAATAAATTGATTGAGGACGTGTTTTCAAACTTTTGGGTACAGTTATAGAGACACCAGCAGTGTACATTGAGAGCAGTTCGCTTGGCGTCATTATCCTGTTAAAAAATGAAGTCGTCTGAAATATCCAAATTTTGAGAGGATAATTTAAAATTTCTCTTTAAAATATTTAAATAGAGCTCATGATTCTCAATACCATCAAAAAATACCAAATTACCTAATTCCTGAAGCCTATTTACACCCCCCCTCCCCCGCAAGAACACCTCTGTGTTGAAACATGGAGGTGGAGGAGCTCTTGTTCCACATAAATTCACTGGATTAAATGCCTCATTTTTTCCTTTAAAACTATTATATGCCCATCAGAACCAAAAATGTTGAATTTTCTGTCATCCCAATCACTTTCCTGTCAATTTTGAATTTTCTGAAACTTAAGTCACAAGAATCTAGTTGGATGAATGAACCATGGAAGTGGAAGTGTTCTTGCGTGGGCGCGTAAATCAGCCACAGAATTAGGTAATTTTTGATGGTATTGAGAATCATGAGCTCTAGTCAAATATTTTAAAGAGAAATTTTAAATTGTCTGTCCAAAATTTGATATTGAACACGACTTCATATTTTAACAGGATAATGAAGCCAAGCGTACTGCTCTCAATGTACACCGCTGGTGTCTTTATAACTGGCCCAAAATTTTGTGAAAACACCTCCTCAATCAATTTATTTAGCCCAGCAGAGCATATTTGGGGAGAACTAGATTTAAAATAAAAAAACATGACATAAACACATAATGGGAAGTAAAAATAATAATCACAGAAGGATGGAGGTAAATCGATGCAGAAATTACAAAAACTCATTAAATCTATATCAAGATGTCCAAAAGTTGTTGTGGACACTAAAAGATATCCTATTAAGTTCTAAATTAAGAAAGAAATACAATATTTAAAGCTATGTTGAGATTTTTGTTGAGTGTTCTAAGACTTTAGTGGCGTAATTTTTCAGGAGCTTTTTGATTATTAATTTTTAAAAATAATAGTTATGCAATTTTTAAAAAAATAATTATGTCATTCCATTAAGAACAAGTTGCAGATATCATAAAAAAATTACAATTTCTATACATTCATTTTTATTAGTCGAAATCATTAAATTTTATAGGAAACTGCAAGTGTACGAACACTTTTGGGGTTCACTGTATTTATGTACTTCATTGCATTTAAATGTAAAAAATATCAATAATTTTTTAAAAAATCGAGTTTTTGCATAAAATTTGGCATTTTTAAAAACTTTTAAAAGTAATACATATCTTTTAATTCCTAATATATAAAGATGTTCCATTATTTATGTACTGTATAAATATTATTTGAATACATTCATTAGAATTTTGTATAAAAGATCCTAATTGCAATTTTTCATGAAAATTTTACTAAACTCGACAATTTTTATAATTATAAAACTCTCCAGAAAACAGCAAAAGGGTTGAAAATTAGTTAAACATGAAGCTAAAGAGTTTGAGCTATAATTATGGTGAGTTTAAGAAATGTACAACTAGTAGAACATTTTTTATATTGTATTTAAATCTTTAAAAGCATTGTCTGAGAAACTATGTTTTTTGGCTTCACGGTAAAGTTCACAAATGGATTTCTTTTTAAGACATTGAATTAACATTTTAAGAAAACTTTTATTTTATTTTATTTGTATTATAGACTATAATCTCTGTGTATGTATATATGCATTTTATTGCACATACAATTTGTGAGAAAAAATATGCTTTTTTTTTTAAAAAATTGACAAATTTCAAAAAAATAATGTAACTCTTATCGCTCTAGGCACAGATAATGATGTTATTTGGGTGCAGTTTTAATATTATTTGAATATATTAATTAGAATTTTCCATACAAGGTTTACTGTAACTGCAATTTTTAACTAAAAATTCCCAATCTATCCAAAATAATTTAAAATTTTGTGGAATTGTATTTTAATTCCTGACTCAAGTGATCGATTTTCAAGTGATCGATCGAACTTTCGATTTTTATATAGATATTATTGGTGAGATAACGAATTCATTCTGGCTTCGGGAAACCTATCGCTAAGTGAAGTAGCTTGGCGATCGATTTTGGTCACCAAAAAAATTTGACATCGCCAAGTATCTATACTACACTTGAACCTTAATTCCTAGTTCTATGCACACCCTTTTTAAAGAAAAAAGTGTTTTTTTAGTTGAAAATTTGTTTCAATAAAATGCTCCGAGGGTACGCACATACCTTAAATTGATTTTTTTAAGTAATCCTAAAAAAAAAGGCATTTTTAATACATTTTCCCGCTAAATTCCTATAAAAGCCTTACAATATCAAAACAATCTAGTACTCATGTGTTCGTCCGCGGGTAGCGTGGTAGAAACGAAAAATAGTTCGGAAGATTTATGAGAACTAAATTTGTTGTTGAACCCCAATCTTTAAAATATGTAGCCAGTATATTAAAAAAACTTTTTTAATCCTGAATATCTTTTTAATTTGTTTGATAGTGTTAATTAACCATTTTTTTGAAATTTTGAGTACATGTAATGTCTCATATTTGTAAAGGCATGTGTTCAAATCTGATATAAACAAACTCATTTCAAATTGAGCATGTCCATGTAGTCATTTTTGAGTATTTCTTTTTTCTCCGTGTAGTTTCCAAGTTGCCTATTGCATTGCTCGCAACGGAAAACATCTTTCAAAAAAAATTTGTAAAAAAAACAAAAACATTTTTAGAATGTAGTACTACATTGTTTGCTTATTTTATAGAAAAATGCTTGATCTTAAAACATATTAATGAGTTATCTATAAGTCGCAATATAATTAAAGATCGAGTAATAGAATTGGGGGAAATATCTTTTAGTAAATACATAACGACTTAAATTATGTAGAAATGTATTCAATTGCTTTAAATGAGAGTAATAATATAAATGGTTATGCACAATTTGCAGTTTTTGCTCAATATAAGTTTGGAAATATAATGAAACCAATACGTTGAAAGGAAAGTGTACCGGTCTTGATATTTTTACAAAATTTGATATTGTATTTAAAGAAATGGATGCGAACTTTCAGAAAATAGTTTCTGTAACAACAGGCAGAGCAGCTAGTATGGTAGGGTGGGGGATGAATTGGATTTATTCAGCATATTAAGCAAAATATTTCCCATTTTCTGATTGAATTTCATTGTATAATATACCAGCAAGTTTTATGTGCGAAGCATGATTTAAAAACATTATCCATTATATTGTCATCTGCTATAGAAACATCCTTTATAAACGCAAGATCTCTTTATAAACGGTATTTTGTAGAATTCTTAGAGAAAATTGAACGACAGTACTTAGGGAATTTGAAAAACAATGTGGGATGGCTTGGTTTCGATTTGTAACGATATTAGAAGAAATTAAGATCTTTTTAATTGAAAAAGACAATAGTATCGATGAATTATCCAATATACATTAATTAAAAGATTTAATTTTTTTATGAGACATCATTCAGAATTTTTTAATAAACTGTATAAAAAAACTTCAAAGGCATGGACTAATTGTTTTAACGATGTTTGAATATATTGAAATATTTATGACGAAACTTGACGTCTTTACTAAGGATTTGGAAATGAAAATCATGAAATATTTTCTTAAATTACAAAAAAATTTTCTAAACACAATAATTTTTGAAAATACAATAAAAATATATATATAATGATTATGCTGGAAATAAAACAAGCTTTTGCAGAGATTTAATCAATTTAACAGTTTGGAAAATACATTTAACTTAATTTTATATTCATACAAAACAGAATTTGAAACGATTGAGTTAACCGAATTTAGGTGGCTAGGTATCAATAATTTAGAAATGGAATTAGTTAAATTTCGAAGCAGCGTAGTGTGGAAAACAAAATTTGAATATTTGATTTTCGAAGTAGAAGGAAAAATTGCGTGAAAATGATGTAGATAATATAGATCCCACAGTAAAACTTGAAAATATTATATTAAACGTATGGGAGATTTTACCAAATAATTTTATATCAATGAAAAAACTAGTTAATGCTCTTTTAACGATGACTGTCTCCATAAATTCGTGTGAAAAATTGTTTTTCAATGAATTTTGTAAAATATCCCAATAGAAATAGACTTGACAGGAAATTAACTGCGAAATGCGTTTAACTAGTGGTATTCAAACTGTATTCCGTGGAACCTTGGGGATCCACGAAACAAACCTAAGAGTTCCGTGAGTTAAAAAAAATGGAAAGGAAAATTATAATTTATGTATGCAAAATAGATTCGTGTTCTCTATTAAATTTGTGCAAACGCGAAATATCTAAATCATTGCTTCCCAGCGCAAGCTGCATATACCACGGGGAAAACTTTTAACAAATATGGAATTCTGGGTGGCCTGTTTTTTTTTAATGTATTTTTTGGAACTTTTAATTCTTTGCATATGCAAGTTGGGAGCCATTACTGGGGATACACTATAGCAGAAATAAAAACCCAACAAAAGTGATAAAAAGATCATTTGTGTTTCATGATATTCTTTAGAGGGAATGAGGTAGAATAATTTATAAAAAGAATTTTTTTAAAAAAAAAAAATAGTGGTTAACTTGTGGCAATTTGATTTCAGAATTACTTATTTATTTCCAGAATTTATACGGATAAGACAGAAATTGAAAAAAATTGATTTCATGTTAAAACAGCAAATTTTTTTTTCAAAATTTTCCATTCAGTTTCAAAAAATATTTCAGTCCGAATTAATGCTTACGTGTAAGATAAAGTTGTGACGGGGCTATTCGCGCGAGATTTCCGTACTAATCCTCTTGGGAAACTTTGGGGCTAGCATTTATACTATTTCACAGCCTTTTCAGGAAAAACACGAGATAGTTATATGTTAATTAGTTCGAGTATATAAAGTCTATAGATTTTGTAAATGTAGAGGAGAGAAGGAGTTGCCAAGCTGTCACATAAGTAACGCCGGGGAATTAGTTCACGAACTTAGCGCGCGTTTAATAGATATAAATTATAAGAGTAAATGGTTAGATTGACAATCGAAGATAATAGATTCAGTTCCGACCTGAGGTCAGTTAGTGATCTTCTCCTTGTCCATTCTGATAGACGGATTTATTTAGAATTGAGTATTAGGGAATCACTCCTAGGTTTCTTCTTATAATTAAACTTGTGATTGTTTAAGTGTTTGTCAGTCCTGAATAAATATATTTGTTGTAATGGCATTTGTTGGTGATGATATGTTTCCTCCCACATTTAGAGACCCGCCGGGCAGAGTGAGCGGGGTCCGAGAAAGGACTCAGCCACCACAATGGCATCCAACGGGTTTGTCCTCAGGACATATCTCCCTTAAGGGTCCCGTAGACAGAAATTCCAACTCTAAAACGATGAAAGCGCCCTCTTCTGGGAGGGGGGAATGGGCGTTTCTAAAGGAAAGGCCAAGTACTCATGAGTACTTTTCTTAATGATCGGAGGTAAATAGTTCCTTCATAAAAGATAAATTATATGCCTTTTTTCTTAATTTTTAATATTTTCTTGACTTTGAAATAAACATTTTTTTCAAGCTATTATTTTTCCAAATTTGCATTTACTTGATCCCATTTTCTGATGATTATGTTCTGACAGCTGTCATGATGAAAGAAAATGACGTCACAGAATCATACAAGCCTCTTCTACAACAGTTGAGAGAGGGATTCTAAGTGCAAAGGGAGCTCGAGACAGGAAACCCTCCCCCCCTCTCTTTCGCCTTCTATTTTTGTCCTTGGAGGGTCCAGTTTACAACCAACTGAAGACTATTTATATGACAACTGACCCCTCTTTTACTGCCCACCCCATGGCAGTTTTCAATTACATGAAAACTGTGCCTGACATTCTAGTTATACAAAGAAACACTGCTTTTTTACGCTGTTTCGTTTCTGTTTTGAGGAACATCAGTTTTTCATTTGAATTTTATAAAAATATAAGTTTTAGTTAAGGCAGAAACCTTTATATATATATATATTTCTGCACATTCAAAACAATTTTCTGTGATATTCTTCAATATTAAATTGCATCAAAATCCTTTTTTAAACAGTTTAATGACAAGAGAAATTTATAAATTACTGGAATGCATAGAGAGTGTAATGTGATTTAAATTATTCTCTTTCCTGAAATATTTCAGGTCTGTTCTTTATTTCCGATTCAGCTCAATAATTTTATTTAAAAACGGTTTAAGATATGTAACAAAAACAATCTTATATAAATTTAATAAAGTACAGTGGCGTAACTACCAATGGGCTAGGTGGTGCCGTGCACAGGGGCCCTTGAGCTCAGGGGACCCTCACGCCTTGACCACCAAGCAAGTCGAGCTTGTGATAATTTCTCCCATAATTGAGGTATAAATATAAAAGATTGTTACATAGCTGTAATCATGGCAACTCCGTTGAAAGTAATTTCTAACTTGTAAGGAATTCCCCTAAATTCTTTTCTTTGTTTGTGTATAGTGTTGCGAATTTTATTTATTAAAAAGTTTATATTATTTTTCAATTTTTTCATTTTTCTAATCTTTATTTGAAAATAAACATCAAGTTCCACATGAAATGTCTTACCATACATCTAAAAAAATCTACACAGGTAGCTATTTCTTCTTGGTCATTTTATTTTTTATAACAATATGATTCATAATAAGCTATTTTCCTGTTTCAATGTTTCGCAATCTGGTATCTGCAACAGACTGATGTAATTTTGACCCCCCTCCTCTGTTTTTTCGTGTGTTTTTATTTTAAATAATTATAATAATTTTGTATTATATTTTCTTGTTTGTGCATGTTCTTTTTATCATTTCCTATCTATCACATGTCAAATCGAACCTGGGTAATCACAAAATTCACAAGGAAACTCATATGCATACATGTAAGTAGTTTGTAGCTTTGCTTTCCTATGTTCTGCAGAGCTTGACACAGGGCTGATGTGTGAATCAGCTTTGTATATATATATATAAAATGCTCTAATATATTTTTAATTAATAAAACTCCACCAATATTCTCTCTTTTTTTTGCACCAAGACCTTTCGATATCTAGCTACGCCACTGATAAAGTATATTGAGTATTAGTTTTGGGACCCACACAATTTTTTGGAAGAACAGTTTTAGTGTTGGAATTTCTAATATAAATTCAGCTACAAAAAAAAGGAACGAGTCTTGCAGTAGTCGCATATGATGTGTAACATCTGACATGTTATCCTGGTAAATACGCAATAGTAACATAAATCCTGAAAAAAATTAATCGGGTATGATTGGAAATAATTTTCTATCGAATAATTTTATCTTTAATGAAAATTTTATTTAATTAATACAAAGAGTCATGTAATTTTTTATCAAAAATAAATATTCTTGTTCAATTTGGGGAAGACACACACACAATAGACTTATGATGACTAAAATATGCCACATATACTTGAAATTTTAAAGTATTTAATAACCTTTGAAAAACAACGTCAATAACAGTACCACTGTTAGTTGTCGATATATTTCGGTTTGTGTTTATTTCGAGCTTGAGCTCATCCTTCAAAAAAGCTATGAGCGGACAATCGTAAAGTTACCTGACTGACTAACAGATTTGGTAAAGCAGTAATTGGTTCGGCCGTTTGTTTCTGAGAGATTTGTGTTCGTTGCAAAAAAAAAAAAATCCCTGCTGCGTGGAGTTGAATTTTGTGCAATTCTTTTCGGCTGTACTCCTTCAGTTTTTAATTTTTTTTCTCACGTTTCTTTTGTCGAAAATCTCGCATACATTCTGCTTTGGATTTACCCGTCTCGGCTAATCACAAAATCATTTTAAAGTTATTGTATTCCAGATTTTAATTACAATTAACTTTTTTCACCAATCATACTAAATATTTTTCTTATTTATCACACTAATGTTATATTTTTAATATCACAAACAGAAACCAGCAATATATTTTATAAAAAACAAAAATAATTTAAATCAGCATTTAAAACCGTGGAGGATTATATACCATAATGACTAAAGACGCGAGATTCCCAAGTTCAAAAAAGGTCATGCCGAATACAAAGAAACTGTAAACTCAAGTGTCATTCTCGATATCCGATCTTGGCTTAGAACAGGGATGGCCAACTCAAATGACCTTGCAGGCCACTTCGGAAAAACATTATAATCCTGCGGGCTGCAAACAAAAATTATATATCTTTATATTATATTTAGACCCATCACAAACATTTATTGGAATGAAAATTTAAAACGGAATGAATTATTATTGATTTCATTATTTTTCATCTATACAAGCATAGATAATTTATAATAATAATGCAAGGATCAAATATGTCTAATTCTAGCAATAGGCAGCGCGATGGAGTTACAAGAATCGAGTGTGATGCTGCGCTGCAATACCGCACACTTCTAAGAATGTATTAAAATAAAAGAAAGGTAATAAAATAGAAACAGTTATGAAGTATATTTGTTATAAAACACTACATTAAAAACAAAAATATTGTACAAAATAATCATATTTTGTAATGAATCTCGAGGGCCGCAAAATTATTCAAGGCCGCGGGTTGGCCACCCTTGGTTTAGAATTACGAAGTTTGTCGCAAATAACATATATGGCTCTAGAGCAGTGGTCTTCAAACTTTTTCAACTCAAGGAACCCTTTGAACTTGAAAGTGTTTTTGTGGAACCCCTAGAACTAGAAAGTGTTTTCGTAGAACCCCATTCCAATCAGAATTTCCCGGGATTTTTGGGGGAAAATCTCTTAATTCCTCAGATGTCAAACATTTAAATTGGGGTGTGAGTGAGTGAATATTAACGTCACACTGTTCAGCTACACGACAGCTTTTGGTAACGGACCTCGTAATTTTGAACCATGGTCAAGTGACGAGGATGACACCTGAGATAGCACCTCATCTCCTAACTACCACACTAAAGGAAGGACGTTTGAGCTCTCGACAGATTTAACGTGCATCGCGCCCCTACACGGTGGGTCTTTAGTGGTGCTGGGCTTGAACTTTAAAATTGTGGAACTATTTGCCTGTATTTGTACATGCAGTGCATTCTTCATAGCGCATTAACTTAGAATTCATTTTGAAAAAAAAAAGCATTGTTGAGTTATCTTGAATAATATATAAAACACATGTATAAATGAAAATGCAAAATGTAAATAATGCTTTCTAGACAGAAATTTAAAAAAAATTTCTGCAATGTTATTTCTAAGTTGAATTTTCAGTGAAAGAAATAAAAATGGAATAAAAAACATCAGTAGCAACAGTAAATAAATTAATTCAAATTTATGTTTTAAGAAGAAACTATTAATTGTTACTAAAAATATTCTTAAAATTATGGAAAACTTTCTGATTTATTTTAAATCAATGGTATTTCATCTTCGGAATAGTTGAATCTTATTTAAAATGCGATGATCAATTAATCCATTTAGTATGTGGAAACTTTCACAATATTTGAAATGAACAGCGGGACAAAAGAATTTAGAAAAAAGAAATACACACTTTTCTTTCCAATTCCTGAAATTCTGTCCTATATTCTTTTTTCATTTAGCCGAAAGAAATAATTTTTTTTGAACCTGCAACGATGATCCATTTTATTTAATAACTAAAATAAACTGTGCAAAATAAGTTTTAAAACAGCTGATATTCAAATAACTTAAACTTGGAAAAAAATACATGAATTTCAATTTTGGAGATATGTAAGAAAAGAATGCGAAAACTGATTCACTTTATCCTGACGATTCAAATGCATTTAATAAATATTAATTGTTCATTTTATTTATTAATAAAATATAACTTATTTAGTATATATAAATAATTTTAAGAAAGGTGGAATAAAAACAGAGGATAGCTTTTTGTACAAAACGCATTTGTAGTTATTTCAAGCACAGACTCAAACTTTCCTAAGAATGATGTAATTGTAAATAGTATCTTGAATGCCTATAGATTCTTAGAAAACAAGACCCATTTGGGGGGGGGGAAACATCTCTGTTACACAATCCACTGCAGAGTCATAAATTACCACCTTTCACCAACGGAACGCAGGGAAAATTTCATGTATCCTTCCGCAAGAAGGCGGAGTTACAAGTTTACTTTCCCCTCATTCCAAATATGCAATGCTGACTTATTTAATTACTCGCAAATATATATATATAATATATATATATATTATAAATTAGTTTATAAAAATTTTAAAGTATACGCGTTTGAAAAAACATAAAAAATAAAGGGTTTCCGAGTTTTACTTTTTTTATCCGATAATTGAAAATATTTTATGATCGTTTCAACGCACTAAATGTAAATTTTCAAACTTTTAATAAATATTTAAAAATATTTAGAATTTTTTTTTTTAAAAATCGAAATCAAGAGAAACATTAATTTTTTTTTTGTACTTTAGGATACATTTTGTTTCATACAGTTAAAAGCAATACCTTAGACGTAAATTGAATTATAAGAAACTCCAAAGGATTAACATTACACTCGGGGGTTTTCGTGGTGG